>CM018691.1:83813107-84249978 GCA_009363875.1 Mikania micrantha | reverse complement strand
CTTACAACTGAAATCTACATCCGCCAACAACCACCATTATCAACCCAATAATTCCAAATTTGAAAACATACCTAACTAGAAAGCCCACTATTAAATAGTTTAAAGATTTATTTTCCTCTCTATAAAAAATATCACTAATATATACAATTCCCATGAAGCTGATTCAACAAAGTCACCCAACCATCTAACATTTTGACCTCAGAAAACATGTCACGGTGCAACTTTATTAAGTGCCAAACAAAGGATGAACAATCTAATTAATAATAATAACATTGAGATAATATAATCGTAATAACAATAACATATATCAACAGGGATGTTATACAGGCATTGCCACCATCGAAGACATACATGAATATCATGGCTGGTACTATGGGCTTTGTCCAGAATCCAAAAACAAGACTTATCCACATGGAAACAACTCTACATGCGTGGACCATGAGATCATTGGTGAACCAATATTCATGTAAGCCTAAAAATTACATAAAACAAGTATATCCTAAGGAACATAGCCATGTTCTTCATCCATTGACCCTGTTCTTCTTCAACGAAGCAATAACCAATATCATTAACACCAGCTATCTGATATAGTCATGCTATATGGAAACAAAACTCGAAAGTGTTACCAGACACCATTCATTCTATCAAAGGAACTTCGAAACTACTACACGTCAATATGAAATGAGATAGAACGATCGTTGTAAACAGAGATGAAAAATCTCCCACTTCACTTCCATCCACAATAACCAGAGTCTGCTACAAAGATGCTCACAATCAAGAGACCTTTGCATGAACCACCTCGTACTTTCGTTAATTGAAAATCAAACATCTTAATTGCAATTCAATATGAAAGTAAAATATATCCAAATTATTGAATACATCTGATTTAAATAAACATATTCAAGAATGTACCTTTATTCTTGCGTGATTACATCTTTCCTTATTCGTAATTGTAAGAACATAGTAGTCCTTGATTACATACAATGCTACAAACTTTCTTTACTCATCATGTTTAACTAAAAATTCTATGTTCTTATTATTGCATATTACAGCTTTTGAATTTCACCCCATGACCTCTAAATACCCTAGGTGACCCACATCCAGCAAATCAATGCCCTAAGCAATACACACTTGTAAAACGACAGACCTTTTTGTGGAGGCTGGACCTTGTGATGTTGTGATTCTGTATAATGTCACGTTTGTAAATTATATCGCATGTTAGATAAATATTCCGTTTTATTTTTATCCTTCAAAACAACATAGTCAAACTAACATGCACCGACGTGGGTCTAATTTGTAGCTATACCTATTTTGTAAACTCAATGTGTAACATCAAGTGCCAGACCGTCCGGCAAGTCCGTACGGTATGTGTACTTTCACTTTATACTATGTGTAAATACATGTACATGAACAGTTATCGTATTAACAGAATTCAAAATACAATACACAGTTGTACGTAGTTTAGTGTAAACTTAAATACAGTAAGTACAACATACATTTGAAACAATAGTTGTGTGTATTTAAGTAAAACTTAAATACAGTTAACACAACGAATCACGGGAAACAACAGTTTACAAGTGAACAACGAAAACATATCGGTTGCGATCTGATGTCCACAGATGACAGGAATCAGATGGCCGACAAGTCAGTACAAGAACAATGTGAAAACATGATGTTTAGTTGAGTCGACAGTGAGGAAACACAATTCAAACACAAATGCAGAGTTATTTCAGAATAACGAACTGACAATGTGTTTGCGTGGGTGACGATTCACACAAACATATCTGTGAGTTTGGAGTTCTGAAATAATGACTGAAAAGTAGGAAACAAAAGTCAGAAAGCAAAACCATCGTCGTATTCGTTCGGGTGACGATTCGAACGAATTACGCGCGAAGATGACGCGATCTGACGAAACGAAAACGAAAGACGATACGAACGACAATAATTTAAGAAAATAAAACATTATAATGTTTTACAATTTTGAAACTCATCAAAATTAAATAAATAAACTATCTTGTTTAAAATCCGTAAAAACACGCGCAACGTTCCGGAAACGAAACGAAAACGCGAACCGAGCAACAAAAACGAACCCGAACTCACTCGTGGTATAAATACCATGAATGAGTCCATTTTTCTCATTTTTCCATCTCTTCTTCCTCCCAAAAACCCTAATCCCAGTTGAAGCTCCCACCACCATTTTCAAACTTCAAACACTCATATCTCACTCATTTCTTAACGAAATCGAGTGATTCTTTCGCCTAAACGAAGCTCTTGATCTCTACTACATGAAAGTACAACCGATCTAGAACGAGAAACATCTGAAACGAGGTAATCTGTGGTTGAAAATAGCGAAAACTAGGGTTTTCGTCACCTTGATCGACCACCACCTTTAAACCGGCTCTAAGCCTTCCCCCTCCTAACTCGACACCCAAGAACAAGTTCTAACATACACGCTCTTCGAAAACCACCATGGAACCCCGGCTAGATGCTCGACGGGAACCACCTCGGGCGACCACGAACCACAGGCCATCGAATGGCTGGTTCGGCCGAAAGGCATCAGGCCGAAAGGGCCCATTCGCCGACTGATGATGGCCTACCATTCGACAGAACCACCATGCGCCATTCGACCACTCATTCGCCAGCCACCTCTTTCGCCGGCACCATCATTCGACCACCACCACCCTCATTCGCCTGCCCTTCCTTCGGCCACTTCATTCGCCGGCCTACCTTGGTTCGGCCAAGTTCAACCCATTCAGCCAGGTTTCATTCGGCTTGGTCCATACGCCAGTCTTCAGCAGCTCGGCCAGCAACATCCCAGTCGGCCAAGACTTTTGCTTGTTCAGCCAACCCACCTGATCCAACGCAACTGTAGGCCCATGAAATTGATTAAGTCCAATAGCAACTCAGTTGGCCAATGGCCACTGGTTTGGCCCAATGTATTCTTTCGGCCCAACAGTGGCCTACACACCTTCTACAGCCGACTTTGCTTCAGGCCCAAATTACATGCCAGCCCACACATGCTTTTGGGCCAAAGCCATTGGTGCAGCCCATCTATAGATCCAACACTCATTCGGCCCAATGGCAGGTGGTTAGGCCCAATGTTGCCCAGATTTACGGATGTGGCTCAACTAGACTGATTCAGCCCATGGGATCACATTCAGGCCCAACAACAGATCAGTTGGTTTAACCCAATAGTTGGCCCAACAAATCTCCCCTGGCCCAGTTTACTTTCACTCGGCCCAGCACAGTTGTTCTGGCCCAACAGCTTACTAATTCAGCCCATTTTGTTTCGGCCCATGTGATTGAGGAGGCCCAAATACTATATGGATTACATGAAATAAGGGTCCAACATATACAATTAACCATTTTAATCAGACTAGTTTGATAACTTGCATAAAAGTTATTAAAATATTATAAGAGTAGTATGTTAAGTTTAAAGAATTTCACAATTTAACAACTAAGCAGTTTCAGAGAATGTCAAACGATTAATATACATTATGAACAAGTGTTTCAAGAGTAACAAAGACATGGATAAGACTTTAAACTATAAAACCTAATCTTAAACTTAGGTTGATTTTTCAAGATTAGAGTCAATACATGTAACTAACAACTTATGACGAATGAACCAAGGGCCGAGTGACGACCAAGACCCACGAGTGTTAGCCAATTTAGGGCTAACACATACACGCACACAAATTCGTAAAATGCATACTAATAAGTTATATACAACGTGAAATCAATACAGGATCGTGAATACAAACACTAATACAAACAAGAGCGCGTGCATTTTTCTCTTAAGCTAAGTCAAACCTCAACAACTACAAGGTGAGTTCATATGCCCCTTTTCTTTAATCTTAACTGATTTTAAACCCTCGGGGCTGAGAAACATGCTTAACTTTTATTTATTTAAAAGTTTAATGTTTAACATATTGTTTATACTTTGATTAGATAATATCTATTGAATTATTATCATTTATCATTGTATGCATGCTTGTATGATCATGATATGACAGAATTTACTCAGATGACTATGATAATATAATTTCATAAATCATCAACCCATTAGAATAACATAATTGCAAGATTTGATCTTACAACTTTTAGTTATTCTTACAAGAACAAACATGGAGATGAACGCAGATGAACATGGTTACAAAGAACAAAACAAAAGAATGATATGAAGATAACATATCTTTATTACATCATTCGATACAAGAGTTAAGTAAGTGTAATAAGACTAGTTCTTATAACACTTAACTTTACAACTCAACACATATTACAAGAGAACAAGGAACATGGAATGATAATCATGATAACGTAATTTCATGATAATAACATCATTCACTCAGTTAATTAACATAATGTAATAAGACAAGTTCTTATTTAACTTTGTTAATATCACGGAGAACATATGACAATGAGGACAAGAATACAAGTGAATACAATTACAATTAGTTACTATTGACCTGTTGCATTATATCACTTCAATCATGTGCCAAATTGTACAAGTTGATCATGTAAGCACCTTTAATTCGCTGACCAGTTAGTTTGACGTGACTAAACCGACGATAGCATAGTGGTACCATAGGTTTGAAAAACCTCTAGCTTGTAGGGATAGTATGTTGATCGTATTGATTCATTGGCCGGTAACGTATGACCGGTGACAGGGCTACCTCAAGTCAGGTTCTGGTAAGCGACACATGGTGATAGTAATCTACAGTGATAAGTAATTAATCCAGCGGAAATCCTATTGACTAGTAGGTTGAGAAAGTGATCTAATCTCATGTTCACTGCTAGTAATAGATTTCGTTGAGGACACGGTACATACAAAGTGGTAGAGGTAAATCGGATGCATTGTACTCTGATTATGTGAGAATTACAATGGATTCCTTTTAGGCTCTATGCACAATAGTTCAAGAACAAATTACAAGCGGTTAACTAACACTCTTAATATGTAAAAGTGTAACAACAGTTAACTCCCCCAAATATAGAATAATACAAGGAACAGATTACATTAATCTAAACTCCTTAATACATGGAGGGTTTATCAATACTTCGGTTTGATAACTAAACTCCTCACACTATATTATTCTACAATTGATATAACAGACGAATACATATCAAACACGTTGAACAAATGGGAAATGGATATCTTTAGTTGTATCGCAAGTGGCGTGGAACTTGACTGAGTATGTGGTGGGATAGCGTCTGGGCTTGACCCTTTCGTGATTCCCTATATATAAGCATGCTTGATTAGGTGATACTCTACTTGTACTTATAACTAGGGAAAGGCCATTGGGTGGAACAGGTGAATCAATCATTACAAGTAACAAGTATGACATTGTGACTGTGTGCATGAACACTTCAAGATTTTCAATTTACTTACTTATGAACTCACCAACCTAGTGTTGACCTTGTTTAAATGCATGTTTTCTCAGGTGATGAACAGGTGTAGTTACATATATGCAAGGACTAGCTAGTGGACTTTTAGAAGACCTATCTTACTTTTGATTGCATACTTTTGGAATGACAAAACAGTGAATCGCTTTTGTATATCTTGTACAGATCAAGATATAAACTCATTGATTCTTTTTTATTAGATTTACTTAGTTAAATTATGATGTACAATGTAATTTAAC
Organism: Mikania micrantha; assembly: GCA_009363875.1. Taxonomy (NCBI): domain Eukaryota; kingdom Viridiplantae; phylum Streptophyta; class Magnoliopsida; order Asterales; family Asteraceae; genus Mikania; species Mikania micrantha. The sequence goes on along the minus strand of CM018691.1, from coordinate 84,244,339 downwards.
TTTGTAATTCTATTTCATGTCATGTTAGCATTTCTCAATTATATCTCATGTGCTATGTAAACAATCTGATCATTTGATTATCACTCAAAGATATCGCGCCCCGGAACCTTCCGCCCGACAGGAAAACACGATCCGTTCCCGCCGGCCCGGGGTGTGACAGATTGGAATCAGAGCCATGGTTATAGAGAAATATTGGTCATATTACTTAAACGGTTTGGCCTAGACTATAACCTAGGGACCCTCATATAGAGATCATGTGACATAGGATTCTATTTGCATATGTCTTTTGCTTCTGATCACCGCACTAACCGATTTCTTTTCGGTTATGATCAGAATGCCGCCGAGAAGACCACCAACTTTACTACCACTGACCCAAGGTTCAGCTCCGCACTCATCGACACCATCGCCATCTGACTCTCCTACACAACCGCCTCCACCTCCACCTCCTCCTCCGCCACCGCCACCACATAATCAGCTGGACCCTGCTACTGTAGCATTGGCCACTCTTTTGACAAGCCAACTGAGGGATGTAATTCCCGAGATGATGAACATAATCAACAACAATAACAACAACAACGTTGCCAACTCATCTGGAGAAGGCAGCGGTAACACTCGGCAGAATCAGGACTACGCCTACAAGAACTTTGTAGGTTGCAAGCCACCTAGTTTCAGTGGCATCGAGGGTGCTGTTGGATTGATCCAGTGGATCGAAAAGATGGAAACCACCCTTGACATCAGTGGCTGTCCTGAGCATAACCGGGTGAAATATGCTGCAGGGTCATTTTACAAGCGAGCGTTAACTTGGTGGAACGCTCAGGTTGCAGTCAGAGGTCGGGATGAAGCCCAGGCTATGCCCTGGAATGATTTCAAAGCAATGCTGAGGGCAGAGTTTTGCCCGAGGAACGAGCTGGAGAAGGTTGAAACTGAGCTGCTCAACCTGGTTATGATTGGTAGTGGGCATCTGGCCTACACCACCAGATTTCATGAGTTAGCCACTTTGGCACCTGATGTGGTGCCAACACTTGAGAAGAGAATTGAGTGGTACATCGGTGGATTGCCGCCTAGTATCAGAGGACATGTGATTTCTGCCCACCCTACCACAATGGAAATGGATGTCACTCTGTCAGCATCTTTGACAGACATGATGGTTGCCTCTGGGGCATTCAAGAAAGTGGCTGAATCAGCCAAAGCTGGAACTTCCAAGAAGTCGGATAAACGTCCGACTAAGAAGCAAAAAGTGGCTAGAAACTTTGCTGCCACTACTCAAGCTCCAATGCTAAACCAGCCACCACCACTACAAGTCAGAAAGCCCTACACTGGCACTGCACCTTTGTGCAACACTTGCCAGTATCATCACGCGCCAAACTCTCAGTGCATACAATGCACAAACTGTGGAAAGTTTGGCAACTGGGCAAACCGCTGCAGGAGCACGGGAGATCCGAACAGAAACAGCAATGCAGCTACTACTGCTGCTGCTGACCACAGGTCTTGCTACAACTGTGGTGAACCTGGTCACTTCTCTCGGGATTGTCCTAAGAGAAATCAACAATGGGCTCAAGCACCAAGAGGAAGAGCCTTTCAGATAGGAGCTGCTGTAGCTAGACAGGACCCGAATGTCATTACGGGTACATGTCTTCTATCTGATTTTTATGCATCTATACTATTTGACACTGGTGCGGATCAGAGTTTTATCTCATCCGATTTTGCTAGCCATCTTAGTCATATTGAGGAATCGTTAGACTCCCCTTATACTATTGAGATAGCTAATGGCAAACAGATTTCAGTTGGCACAGTACTTAGGAATTGCCCGTTAACACTTGGTGATCATACATTTTCCATCGACTTGATACCGATGGAGCTGGGCAGTTTCGACATCATCATCGGAATGGATTGGCTATCTCTTAACCGAGTTGAGTTCATCTGTTCCGAAAAGCTATTACGTATTCCAGTGGAGAACAATCAGATTTTGGAGATTCGTGGAGATCAAGCGAAACGCAGTGTCAAGATAATATCGTGCATGAAAGCTCGCAAGTATTTACGAAAACAATGCTTTGCATTCCTAGCTCACGTGATCGAGAAAGACAAGAAAACAATCCAGATTCAAGATGTGCTAGTTGTGAGAGATTTTGCAGATGTATTTCCGGATGACTTACCGGGACTGCCACCTAAGAGATCGGTGCAGTTCCGAATCAATTTGATTCCGGGAGCAACTCCTGTAGCCAAGTCTCCCTACAGACTCGCACCATCGGAGATGCAAGAGTTGTCCAACCAGTTGCAAGAACTACTCGATAAAGGGTTCATCCGACCGAGCTTTTCCCCGTGGGGAGCTCCGGTTCTTTTTGTCAAAAAGAAGGATGGAACTTTCAGAATGTGCATCGATTATCGAGAGCTCAACAAACTCACCATCAAGAATCGGTACCCGTTACCGAGGATTGATGATCTGTTTGATCAATTACAGGGAGCACAATACTTTTCAAAGATAGACCTGAGATCAGGCTATCACCAGCTCCGGATTCAAGAGGAGGACATACCAAAGACGGCCTTTCGTACCCGATATGGCCATTACCAATTCATGGTGATGCCATTCGGATTGACGAACGCACCGACTGTGTTCATGGACTTAATGAACCGGGTATGCAAACCGTATTTAGATCAGTTTGTTATCGTTTTCATTGACGATATACTGATTTATTCAAAGAATGAGAAAGAACATGAGCAACACCTCAAGACAGTCTTGGAACTCCTAAAGGAGGAACGACTCTATGCCAAATTCTCTAAGTGTGAATTTTGGTTAAGAGAAGTTCAGTTCTTGGGTCACGTGATTAACAGTGATGGTATTCACGTGGATCCTGCCAAGATTGAAGCAATCAAGAACTGGGATGTGCCTACAACACCGACAGAGATCAGATCATTTTTGGGATTGGCAGGTTATTACAGGAGATTCATTTCGAATTTCTCTAAGATAGCTTTGCCTCTCACCAAGCTCACACAGAAGTCTGAACCTTTTGTGTGGACTCACAAACAAGAAGAGGCATTCCAGACACTGAAACAAAGATTGTGCAATGCTCCAATTTTAACACTCCCAGAAGGCAATGATGACTTTGTAGTTTACTGTGATGCTTCACATCAGGGACTCGGATGTGTTTTGATGCAACGAGACAAAGTCATTGCTTATGCCTCAAGACAGCTGAAGATACATGAGAAAAATTACACGACACATGACTTAGAACTGGGAGCTGTTGTCTTTGCTTTAAAGATTTGGAGACACTACCTTTATGGTACCAAATGCACTATTTTCACAGATCACAAGAGTTTACAGCACATATTTGATCAGAAGGAGCTTAACATGAGACATAGACGTTGGGTTGAGCTCCTGAACGATTACGATTGTGTGATCAAATACCATCCGGGCAAAGCAAATGTTGTTGCAGACGCTTTGAGTCGGAAGGAAAGAGTCAAACCCTTACGCGTTCGCGCCATGGGAATGACAGTGCAAACAAGTTTGAGAGATCACATTTTACAAGCACAACAAGAGGCAGTGGCAAGAAACAATCTGAAACGCGAGCTCGATTGTGGAGCCGAGAAACATTTGGAGACAAAACAAGACGGAGTTATCTATTACCTGGATCGTGTCTGGATTCCAGCAGTAGATGAACTCCGAACACTCATACTTGACGAGGCACACAAAACACGTTATTCAGTTCATCCGGGTGCCGATAAGATGTACCAAGATCTTAAGTCGTTTTATTGGTGGCCAGGCATGAAGAAAGACATTGCCACTTATGTTGGCAAATGTCTCACTTGTGCTAAAGTCAAAGCATAACACCAGAAACCTTCGGGTTTGTTGGAACAACCGGAGATACCACAATGGAAGTGGGAACAAATAGCTATGGATTTCATTACCAAGCTACCCCGCACTTCCAGCGGATACGATTTTATTTGGGTCATCGTCGATAGATTGACCAAGTCCGCACATTTCTTGCCGATCAGAGAAACGTACAAGATGGAGAAATTAGCGAGACTATACATTGATGAAATAGTAGTGAGGCACGGGGTGCCATTGTCTATTATTTCAGACCGGGACAGTCGATTTACTTCGCGGTTCTGGCAATCATTGCAACAATCCTTAGGGACGAGTGCTAACTTGAGCACTGCTTATCATCCTCAAACGGATGGACAAAGTGAACGCACCATTCAAACCCTAGAGGATATGTTGAGGACATGCATCCTAGACTTCGGTGGAAGTTGGGATACACATTTACCACTCATTGAGTTCTCCTACAACAATAGCTACCACAGCAGTATTGGATGTGCTCCTTTTGAAGCACTTTATGGTAGAAAATGTCGGTCTCCAATTTTTCGGACCGAAGTGGGAGACAACAGAATAACTGGGCCTAAACTTATTCAGGAAACTACTGATAAAATAGCCCAGATACAACAACGATTACAAGCAACACGTAGCCGCCAAAAGAGTTACGCAGACAAACGACGCAAGCCTTTGGAATTCGATGTGGGTGACCGAGTCATGTTGAAAGTGTCCCCATGGAAAGGCATAGTTCGTTTTGGGGCTAAGGGCAAACTAGCACCTCGGTATGTTGGACCGTTTGAGATCACTCAACGCATAGGTCCTGTGGCATACAGACTCAGACTCCCTGATGAACTCAGCGGAGTACACGATGTGTTTCATGTATCAAATCTCAAGAGGTGCTTAGCAGACGAATCATTGATCATACCATTGGAAGAGATACAAGTTGATGAGCAACTACACTTCATTGAAGAACCGGTAGAGATTATGGAACGTGAAGTTAAGAAACTGAAGCGTAGCCGTATCCCTATTGTAAAGGTTTGATGGAACTCCAAGCGTGGACCAGAATTTACCTGGGAACGCGAGGACAACATGAAAGCAAAGTATCCCCACCTGTTCGAGAATTGAAGCCTGACTTTGATGCTTAAATTGCGGGACGAAATTTCTTTAACAAGGGGAGACTGTAACATCAAGTGCCAGACCGTCCGGCAAGTCCGTACGGTATGTGTACTTTCACTTTATACAATGTGTAAATACATGTACATGAACAGTTATCGTATTAACAGAATTCAAAATACAATACACAGTTGTACGTAGTTTAGTGTAAACTTAAATACAGTAAGTACAACATACATTTGAAACAATAGTTGTGTGTATTTAAGTGAAAACTTAAATACAGTTAACACAACGAATCACGGGAAACAACAGTTTACAAGTGAACAACGAAAACATATCGGTTTCGATCTGATGTCCACAGATGACAGGAATCAGATGGCCGACAAGTCAGTACAAGAACAATGTGAAAACAGGATGTTTAGTTGAGTCCGACAGTGAGGAAACACAATTCAAACACAAATGCAGAGTTATTTCAGAATAACGAACTGACAGTGTGTTTGCGTGGGTGACGATTCACACAAACATATTTGTGAGTTTGGAGTTCTGAAATAATGACTGAAAAGTAGAAAACAAAAGTCAGAAACCAAAACCATCGTCGTATACGTTCGGGTGACGATTCGAACGAATTACGCGCGAAGGTGACGCGATCTGACGAAACGAAAACGAAAGACGATACGAACGACAATAATTTAAGAAAATAAAACATTTTAATGTTTTAAAATTTTGAAACTCATCAAAATTAAATAAATAAACTATCTTATTTAAAATCCGTAAAAACACGCGCAACGTTTCGGAAACGAAACGAAAACGCGAACCGAGCAACAAAAACGAACCCGAACTCACTCGTGGTATAAATACCATGAATGAGTCCATTTTTCTCATTTTTCCATCTCTTCTTCCTCCCAAAAACCCTAATCCCGGTTGAAGCTCCCACCACCATTTTCAAACTTCAAACACTCATATCTCACTCATTTCTTAACGAAATCGAGTGATTCTTTCGCCTAAACGAAGCTCTTGATCTCTACTACATGAAAGTACAACCGATCTAGAACGAGAAACATCTGAAACGAGGTAATCTGTGGTTGAAAATAGCGAAAACTAGGGTTTTCATCACCTTGATCGACCACCACCTTTAAACTGGCTCTGAGCCTTCCCCCTCCTAACTCGACACCCAAGAACAAGTTCTAACATACACCCTCTTCGAAAACCACCATGGAACCCCGGCTAGATTCTCGACGGTAACCACCTCGGGCGACCACGAACCACAGGCCATCGAATGGCTGGTTTGGCCGAAAGGCATCAGGCCGAAAGGGCCCATTCGCCGACTGAGGATGGCCTCCCATTCGACAGAACCACCATGCGCCATTCGACCACTCATTCGCCAGCCACCTCTTTCGCCGGCACCATCATTCGACCACCACCACCCTCATTCGCCTGCCCTTCCTTCGGCCACTCCATTCGCCGGCCTACCTTGGTTCGGCCAAGTTCAACCCATTCAGCCAGGTTTCATTCGGCTTGGACCATACGCCAGTCTTCATCAGCTCGGCCAGCAACATCCCAGTCGGCCAAGACTTTTGCTTACCTGATCCAACGCAACTGTAGGCCCGTGAAATTGATTAAGTCCAATAGCAACTCAGTTGGCCCATGGCCACTGGTTTGGCCCAATGTATTCTTTTGGCCCAACAGTGGCCTACACACCTTCTACAGCCCACTTTGCTTCAGGCCCAAATTACATGCCAGCCCACACATGCTTTCGGCCCAAAGCCATTGGTGCAGCCCATCTATAGATCCAACACTCATTCGGCCCAATGGCAGGTGGTTAGGCCCAATGTTGCCCAGATTTACGGATGTGGCTCAACTAGACTGATTCAGCCCATGGGATCACATTCAGGCCCAATAACAGATCAGTTGGTTTAACCCAATAGTTGGCCCAACAAATCTCCCCTGGCCTAGTTTACTTTCACTCGGCCCAGCACAGTTGTTCTGGCCCAATAGCTTACTAATTCAGCCCATTTTGTTTCGGCCCATGTGATTGAGGAGGCCCAAATACTATATGGATTACATGAAATAAGGGTCCAACATATACAATTAACCATTTTAATCGGACTAGTTTGATAACTTGCATGAAAGTTATTAAAATATTATAAGAGTAGTATGTTAAGTTTAAAGAATTTCACAATTTAACAACTAAGCAGTTTCAGAGAATGTCAAACGATTAATATACATTACGAACAAGTGTTTCAAGAGTAACAAAGACATGGATAAGACTTTAAACTATAAAACCTAATCTTAAACTTAGGTTGATTTTTCAAGATTAGAGTCAATACATGTAACTAACAACTTATGACGAATGAACCAAGGGCCGAGTGACGACCAAGACCCACGAGTGTTAGCCAATTTAGGGCTAACACATACACGCACATACAAAGTGGTAGAGGTAAATCGGATGCATTGTACTCTGATTATGTGAGGATTACAATGGATTCCTTTTAGGCTCTATGCACAATAGTTCAAGAACAAATTACAAGCGGTTAACTAACACTCTTAATATGTAAAAGTGTAACAACAGTTAACTCCCCCAAATATAGAATAATACAACGAACAGATTACATTAATCTAAACTCCTTAATACTAGGAGGGTTTATCAATACTTCGGTTTGATAACTAAACCCCTCACACTATATTATTCTACAATTGATATAACAGACGAATACATATCAAACACGTTGAACAAATGGGAAATGGATATCTTTAGTTGTATCACAAGTGGCGTGGAACTTGACTGAGTATGTGGTGGGATAGCGTCTGGGCTTGACCCTTTCGTGATTCCCTATATATAAGCATGCTTGATTAGGTGATACTCTACTTGTACATATAACTAGGGAAAGGCCATTGGGTGGAACAGGTGAATCAATCATTACAAGTAACAAGTATGACATTGTGACCGTGTGCATGAACACTTCAAGATTTTCAATTTACTTACTTATGAACTCACCAACCTAGTGTTGACTTTGTTTAAATGCATGTTTTCTCAGGTGACGAACAGGTGTAGTTACATATATGCAAGGACTAGCTAGTGGACTTTTAGAAGACCTATCTTACTTTTGATTGCATACTTTTGGAATGACAAAACAGTGAATCGCTTTTGTATATCTTGTACAGATAAAGATATAAACTCATTGATTCTTTTTGATTAGATTTACTTAGTTAAATTATGATGTACAATGTAATTTAACTTTGTAATTCTATTTCATGTCATGTTAGCATTTCTCAATTATATCTCATGTGCTATGTAAACAATATGATCATTTGATTATCACTCAAAGATATCGCGCCCCGGGAACCTTCCGCCCGACGGGAAAACACGATCTGTTCCCGCCGGCCCGGGTTGTGACACAATGACCAATTTTAGGCCACTAACCAAGTCTCAAACTGTTGTTCATTTACTACTGATTCTATATATTTTAAAAGAATTTTTCAATGACCCAGTAGTAATTCCTTAGTTTGGTACCAATATAACTTTGTTTCCATATCTTTTTTTATTACATTTACTACTTACAATATTTACAAAATAGACAATTCACATTCTAATACTTATAATACATAACAAGATTCAAAAAAAAAAAAACAAAAATCCATGCCTAATTCAGTTTTTTGAATAGAATCAACCCCTTAAGAAATTTTTAATTCTTTAAATTTCATATATATTTTGTTACTTTTTTTCTATATTTTTTTTGAACGGCACAGGGTCCCGTCTTGCTACCTTCAGTTATCATGGTTGGTAACTAAGGTCTATTCCTCGATCGACGACCGTGAGATCGTACCTATGATGCGCGAAAACCCGTGGAATAGGTAAACCCTCGCCCCACCGATGAGACTTTACTTTTACTAAAAGTGAGTACTCGGGAGTTTACAAGATTTAAAGAAACTCATGTTTAACTCAACTTCTTAAGAAGAATCAACCCCCTTATGATACTTTTAATTATTCAACTTAAAGTTCAAAAAAGATTTTGATTTAAGAAGCAATTGACTAATATAGTCAACAGGGGGACATCATCTCCATTTCTCATTTAATATTCGTACAAAAATTTCATATCGTAGGTTTCCTGACAATTTTCCGACATTAATTTCAAATTATTTTTTCATACACGTTTCTTTCAATTTAATATTTTAGGAATGTAAATTTTGTTTCACAAAAATAGAAAAACTTTTTGTCATGGGAGAATTGGGTAGTAATAAAAGATATAAACGACTTGTAAATTAACGAGTGAATGATCACCACAACCCTCTTTGTTTTCTCTCCTCGCTCACGGAGCGACATGCTGAAAAAAAGATGACCGCGTCATAGATAGAACTTAGAATCAACCAATTCTTCCATAGATTCGATCAAGAAGAGAATCATTGGTGTTATTTAGCCTTTCGTTTCAACAACAAAGAAGTCGATCATCTTTGACGATTTCCCATTTCTTCCCTACCGAGCCACCTCCCTTTGCCATTCGATGTCTGTAAAGACTAATAAAGGCTGATGCTCACCAAACTTCAATTTTGTCTAAGTATAAGAGACTACACAGACAAACAACCTTCGGAAGGAAGGAGTTCCTCTTCGGAAGAAGCATTGCTTCCGAAGGGTAACTCACTCCTACTTAAGGTTGTACAAGACAAACACTTCGGAAGGTCAACACTTAGTGATAAACCTTCAGAGCTTCTGAAGACTTAAAGCTTCTGAAGAACTAAAGACTTCCGAAGAACAACAGCTTCCGAAGATTCTCTTCTGCTCCAAAGACAAAGACTTTCGAGGTTTATCCTCTAACAAAGACTGTAGCTGATTACTTTTATAGTACAAAAGGGACTGACACAAGACATGCTGGTCTGAGTAAAAACAAAAGGAACATACCGATAGTCACACAAAGCACCTTACTTCCCTTCCTCAGCATTAAATGCAAAAGATCATCTGAAGCCTTGAAGATCAACAACATTAAATGTCTTTTGTATTAAGCTAGTCTTTGTAAAGTCAATGTCTATATTTGTAATGATTGTAAGTAAGTGTCTTAGCCTGTTAAGACACTCAATATACTAGAATAAGCTTTTCTTTATGTATTGTCTAGTATACCCAACTTGTATTCCCACGTGTATACGTTGTAGCCTTAGCTATATAACCTCTCATTGTAAACTTGTTAAGCGTGCTTGTCTGGTTACACTTGTAATACTTTGAGAGAAATATATCTTTGAGCTTGAATTTACTCTTGTGTTCTCATTGTTATTTAAAGATTATTTGTTCATCATTTGAGCGTTTGTGAGATCCTTCTAACAGACCTTCCGCATCTGTTAGATTGTATTAGAGAGATACTTGTGAAGTGTTGTTTAGGTTAAACAACCCGATCCAACAAGTTGTATGAGAGCTTTGGCTCTTGAACTTAAGTGACTAACCATCCTTAAGTTACCAGTTCTATTTCTTCTAAAATCTCACTACTTCAAAACTCAGAATCTGTGTGTTTGTTCAAATGGCTGCACTTAACAAACATGATACAGAAAATGGTACTCTCAACAAGCCACCAATGTTCACTCAAGAAGACTACGACACTTGGAAAGTCAGGATGGAGGGATTCATCAGGAACCAGGACTTCAAACTCTGGAAGTCAGTTCTTGAAGGGCCTTTCATCCAAACTATTCCTGCGGCTGGTGCTGGTGGAGCTCCTGTGCCTAAATATCCGGCTCTCTATTCTAATAAAGACTACAGAATAATGGAAGTGGATTCGAAAGCATTGTGGCTTATCCAAATGACCATTCCAAACTCAATCATACATGCATTCAAGAAATGCAAATATGCTCAAGAGTTGTGGAACTCTCTACAGCAGATGTATGAAGGTTCTGAAGATGTCAAAAAAAAAAAAACAAGAAGGACATTCAAGAAATGCAAATCTGCTCAAGAGTTGAGAACTTCTGTCAACAGAACAATGAGAAGATGACTTCTCAATATCTAAGGTATGTACAACTTGTTGATGAGTTAGTTGCTGCAGGTGTCAAAATGGAAAACCAGGATGTGATCAGGAAATTTCTTAGATCACTTCCACATGCTTGGAATATCTATTATGTTGCCATCAGAAGAACAGAAAATCTAAGGACTTTGAAACTCAGTGAGTTGTTTGGCATACTCAGTGCATCCCAGATGGAGATAGATGCTCAGGAACCCAAACCGTTACATATAAATTCTGGTTCAGCAGCACTCTATGCACCCATCAACAACTCTCCTTACCAGAGCTATCAACCTATTTACCACCCTTCCTCCACACCAAATGTCAACTTTCCTGAAACACCAACTCCATCAACCATACACACAAACTTTTCCAACCCAACTCCACCCTTAACCTCTGGACAAGGAGTATTCATGGCTGAGGAAACTAACTACTTTCATCTTTGCCAAGAAGACTTAGATGGTATTCTTGCAGATGATTTAGAGGAGATGGACATCAATTATCAGATGGCCATGATCTCCTATCGAGTAAAGAAGTTCTATCAGAGAACTGGCAGACAGTTCAAAAAGCACAATATGAAAACTGGGTTTGGTCTTGACAAGTCCAAGCTCAAATGCTTCAACTGCCAACAGTTAGGTCACTTTGCCAGAGAGTGCAAGTCCACAGGAACTCAGCCATCAACTTCTGGGCAACCACAACAAAGACCATCAAGCTCAACAAACAATGCAAACACTGCAGAGCAAGATTTTGTAGATTGGAGATTTCAAGCTGAGGATGCTTCCATTTCTAACAGTGCATTGATGGCAAATGATTCTACTTCCTCATTCAAGGTAACTGATGACATGTGCACACCTGAATGTTTAGAGAAGTTAAATGTTTTTAAAAGAATAAACTCTCAACTCTGTAATGAACTTGAGTCATTATAAGTAGTCAAGGCAAATTTTTTTGAATGTGAAAGAAATTAAAAAGAAAAGATTGAAGAAATGGAAAAGACCATTTCTAGCTTAAAACATGAAGACACTAACAAACAGTGTCAAATTAACAATCTTTTAGAAAGATTAACTACTGCCAAGACTGAGATTGCATTGGCTGAGTCTTTTATAGACAAATTTTTGAGCCAAGGTGAAAAGTATGAAAAGCTTTTCAGAATGAGCAGCACAACTGAACTGGTAAATAAAAGTGGGGCTGGTTTGGGTTATAACAAAAAGGAGCCACCATCTGCCTACACTCCCATTGTGGATATTAGGTGTAAACCAGTAGTTGACCTTGTGTATGATGAGGAATTGGACGTACACAAGGTGGCTTAAACTGATAATTTTTCTGATCTAAACCCAAGTACCTCAACATGCTCAGATGAGGATGATATTCCTATTAAACCAGAAAAAGAAAAACTAGCTTTGAAAAGTATTAAAAGAACTAAGAAAACTAAGAAACATCAATCAGTTTTTGTCAAGGCTAAAAACATTCAAAATGGGGATACCTCCTCAGATGATTATGTTACTTGTCCATCAGACAAATTCAAAAGGGGTAGGTCAAAAGAAAGAAAGGCCAGTTTTTCAGGAAAACAAGTAAATCATCAAGGTAACAATTCTGTTGGAACATCCAAACCATCAACTGCTGTGAATCAAAGCTCATCTTCCATCAATCAAAATCAGCATCAACCATTTCTAAACAATCAGACTGTATGTCTGATGTGTGGTAATAAAAATCAATTTGCTGTTGATTGCTTCTACAATTCAAGAAGCAGAATGTTTTCTGAGAAACAAGGAAGAGGAAGAAAGGAGAGTTGGAGCATGTCATCTCCTTCTTCGGAAGAACAAGTGAGAAACCCAGTCAAGAAGGGTTTCGGAAAGAAAGTATCGGAAGCAGGCACTTCTGATAATCAGAATAAGAAGGCTTCCAAAAAGAATGTTTTGTAAGATCAGGAAAGAAAGACTTCCGAAGGTAAAAGAACATCAGAAGCACATAACAAGAAGACTTCCTATAAACCAAAGAAATCTTTTCCCTTCGGAAGAAGAAGAACTTCGGAAGTAAAGCCCAACTGGTCAGCAAAAACCAAGTCATCGGAAGGGAAGGCAAAAGGTGCTTTCGATGACTGTCAGAAGAAGCAAACTCTTCCGAAAAACTTAAAAATCAAACAAATATGGGAGAAAAAGGAAAGAGCTGAACCATCTGTTCAATCACCAGTCCCACCAACAACAAGCACATCATCTGTCTCACCTAAGATGATGTCAAAGAAATTTACTTACAATGATGCAAATGGAAAACCCAAGACCACATGGGCTTGGGTTCCCATCATGAACTAATTCACTTCTGGTCATGTGCAGGGACAGCAGGAATCAAAGAGCAACTTGTGGATAGTTGACAGTGCCTGTTCCAGGCACATGATAGGCAATAAAACTCACCTACATAAATATGAACCATTCTTTGGCGGGTCTGTTGCATTTGGAAGTGATCCAGTGGGAGGATACATCACAGGTAGGGGCACAATCACAAATGGCAAGGTAAGCTTTGAGAATGTGCATTTTGTAAAAGAACTTAACTACAATTTACTGAGTGTATCTCAAGTGTGTGATCAAAAGCATAACATGTTGTTTACTGAGCATGGATGCATTGTTCTGAAACCAGGATTTGTGGTTCCAAATGATCAAATTCTACTCAGAGCTCCAAGAAGAAACAACATGTATATGCTAGACATGAGCACAGCTGCACCTCTCAGTAATATAAGCTGCTTTGTCTCAAAAGCTTCACTTGATGAATCATCTCTTTGGCATAGAAGACTTTGTCATGTAAACCTTAAAAACATGAATAAACTTGTCAAAAATAATTTAGTAACTGGTTTACCAACAAAGGAATTCATTTGTGTTGATAAATGTGTTGCTTGCTTAAAAGGTAAGCAGCATAAGTCATCTCACCATGCCAAAGAGATAAATTCTATAACAACAGTCCTGCATCTGCTTCATATGGACTTGTTTGGCCCCACAAGTGTGAAAAGTATTGGTAGAAAATCATATTGCTTGGTGATTACTGATGATTTCTCTCGGTATACCTGGGTATTTTTCTTAAGTACCAAAGATGAAACTGCTGAGACCCTGAAGTCATTCATACTTAGGGTAGAGAATGAAAGTGATCACCATGTAAAAATAATCAGATCAGATCAAGGAACAGAATTCAAAAATCATGTTTTAAATTCTTTTTGTGAATCTAAAGGTATCACAAGACAATTTAGTGCTCCTAGGACTCCACAACAAAATGGTGTTGCTGAGAGAAGGAACAGGACACTAATTGAGGCTGCAAGAAACATGTTGTCTGATGCCAAACTCCCAATAACTTTTTGGGCAGAAGCAGTCAATACTGCCTGTTATGTCCAAAATAGAGTATTGGTAGTTAAGACAGATGGTATGACTCCTTATGAAATTTGGCATAAGAGAAAGCCATTCATTGGATTTCTCAAACCATTTGGATGTCAGTGCACCATCTTAAATACCAAAGATCACTTAGCCAAGTTTGCTGACAAATCTGCAGAGGGCTACTTTGTTGGGTACTCTTCACATGCAAAAGCATATAGAGTATACATCAAAGCTTCCAGAATTATTGAAGAGTCCGCAAATGTTCAGTTCAATGAACATACTATCAATAAGCCTGGAACTGGTCCTGATTGGCTATTTGATCTTGATAGCTTTACATCTGCATTTAATCTTGTGAAAGAGTTTGTTCCAGAGTTACATCAACTACCACAGACTCCTCCCAGTCTACAAGAGAAGAAGACTTTCGTGTTGAACTGCCAATAGCTTCAAGACAAATCTTGGCAGAATCCACTTCAGCAAATAATGATGTGTCTCAGTCCGAGACAGTGAACACATCTCATGTTGTTCCCTTGAGTGAATCTACTTCAGTTCCATTAAGTCAAGGAGAAGATGTGAGTCCTACAGCTGTACCAAACACTCTGGAAACTTCTTCTTCCAGAGAAAGTGATCCCACAACAGTCCAATCTCAAAGACCACAAGATATGCCAGAAATCCAACTTGAGGTGGTACTTCCTAACCTTGATTCAAACACTCTGAATTTGGCTTCTCCGCTGGATGTAGTTCCAAGAACTCAAATTCATAACACTCATCCAGTTGAGAACATCATTGGTAATGCTGAAGAAGGAGTCAGAACAAGAAGCTCTATGCATGAAGCAAACATATGTTTATTTTCTTGCTTTCTATCCCAAGTAGAACTAAAGAAAATTGCTGAGGCATTGAAAGACAACAGCTGGGTAGAAGCCATGCAGGAGGAGCTTCTTCAATTTGAAAGACAAGGTGTCTGGAAGATTTGCCCTTTACCTAAGGGTAACTATCCAATTGGAACAAAATGGGTTTTCAGAAACAAGAAGGATGACAAGGGAGTGGTCATCAAGAATAAGGCAAGGTTGGTTGTTCAGGGTTATACACAGGAAGAAGGCATTGATTATGATGAAGTTTTTGCTCCAATTGCAAGAATTGAAGCAATTAGAATATTTTTAGCCTTTGCAGCTGCCAAAAACTTCAAGGTTTTTCAAATGGATGTGAAGAGTGCCTTCTTGTATGGAAGGATTGATGAGGAGGTGTATGTGTGTCAACCTCCTAGTTTTGAAGATCCAAAGTTTCCTGATCATGTCTGTAAGCTTGATAAGGCTCTATATGGGCTGCATCAAGCTCCCAGAAAATGGTATGAAACTTTGTCTTTGTTTCTATTGGCTAACCACTTCAAGAGAGGAACAATTGATAAGACTCTCTTCTTCAAGAAGTCCAATCAACATATCATGTTAGTACAAATCTATGTTGATGATATTATCTTTGGTTCAACTGATGAATTTCTCTGCAAGGAATTTGAATCATTAATGAAGTCTAAGTTTGAAATGAGTTCAATGGGTGAACTTACCTTCTTTCTTGGACTCCAGGTGAAACAAACTCCTACAGGGATTTTCATTAGTCAATCAAAATATGTCAAGGACTTTCTTGAAAGATTCAAACTCACTGATTGCAAGGCTCTAGGTACTCCAATGTCTAAGACAACATCTCTTAGCCCTGACCTTGAGGGGGAGGATGTTGATCAACATCAATACAGAGCAATGATTGGTTCCTTGATGTATCTCACAGCAAGCAGGCCTGATATAATGTTTGCAACATGCTTGTGTGCAAGATTTCAGGCTAATCCCAAAATTTCACACATGCTTGCTGTGAAAAGAATTTTTAGATACCTCAAAGGAGCACCTGGTCTAGGTTTATGGTATCCTAGAAATGAAGATCTTCAGTTCATGGCTTATACTGACAGTGATTATGGAGGTTGTAACATCAGCAAGAAATCCACTTCAGGAGGATGTCAATTTTTTGGATCCAGAATTGTGTCTTGGCAATGCAAGAAACAATCATGTGTTTCTACCTCTACTACAGAGGCAGAATACATAGCTGCTTCAAGTTGTTGTGCACAAGTTATATGGATTCAAAATCAAATGAAGGATTATGGAGTAGAGTTGTTCAATACTCGTATACAGATAGACAATTCCAGTGCAATCTCCATCACTAATAATCCTGTCAAGCACTCCAAGACCAAGCACATTGATATCAGGTATCACTTTATCATAGATTGTGCAGAGAAGAAGTTGATTCATCTAGTTAAAGTTGATACAGAACACAATTTGGCTGATCTTTTCACCAAGGCATTTGATGTAGGAAGATTCAGGTATTTAATAACAGCCATTGGCATGATTAACTTTGAGTAAATGAATTAATAAGGAATGAATAATTCTTCGAAAGATAAACTTAAAGTATCTTCTTATGAGTAATTACTCTTCAGAAGATAGTTTAAGTCTTCGGAAGCATTATTACTTCCTTATGTCGGAAGATGTCACACTTGAGAAGATAACTTTCCTTCCGAAGTATTATACTTCCGATACATTATAACTTCGGAAGCAAAATCTTCTGAATCTTCTATTCAGAAGAAGGTGTCTTCCGAAGAACAATTCTGATGAATTTATCTAAGTCTTCAGAAGATACGCTTCTGATAATATACTTGTATATTCTTCGGAAGTAAGTACCTTCCGAAGAACATTCTTGGTCTCATGAACCTCTTCCGATACATAACCTCTCGGAAGAACATCGTACTTAGAAAATTTTGAATAATAAATGAGCTGTATTCGGAAGACCTTTTTCTGACATCCGGATCTCAAAATTTAATGTGCTTCTATATTAAATGCTGACATCCGAAGGTATAAAAGGTCTCCCGCTCATTCATCTTCTCTCACCGTTTCATTTCGAATTGCTTTCATCTTCAAATATAACCTAAAAACCGTCGATCACTAACCCAAAAACTGTCGATCACCATGGCACTTCTTCCCTTCAAACCTGCTCATAACCTATCGGCGGAGTTATCAGCGGAACATGATGCTGACTTCGCACCAATCATTTCCTTTCTTCAAAGAAGCAGGTATAATTTTGCTCTAACTGTTCAGTCCATGGTGTATGAATCTCATCACCAACAATTTTGGGCTTCCTGTTCAGTCTCTTCATCTCCCAATGGTCGGATTCTT
This sequence comes from Mikania micrantha, assembly GCA_009363875.1. Taxonomy (NCBI): domain Eukaryota; kingdom Viridiplantae; phylum Streptophyta; class Magnoliopsida; order Asterales; family Asteraceae; genus Mikania; species Mikania micrantha. Next base: position 84,226,893 of record CM018691.1, on the reverse strand, counting down.
AATGCAACCATTGATGCTCATCCCATATCTATTACAGTGGAGACCATCTGTCGGCATCTTCAAATTTGTGATGCCGGGGGAAGGGTCTCATTCACTAAGGATGAGGTAGCATTGACCTTCAGGTCAATGGGGTACGAAGGTCCTCTTCCTTCAACAACTTATTTGAAGGGTAGAGTGTCCTATAATTATAAGTACCTCATACATTTGTTTTTGCACTGTCTTTCTAATAAGACTGGAGGATGGGATCAAGTTCAATCTCATTTAGCTTCGGCTATTCATGGCTTGGTTTCCAACCAACTTTTTAACTTTTCTGCTTTTATTTTTAATAATTTGGTTGACAATCTTTCGTCACCAAAGAAATTCTGTATGTATCCCAGGTTTCTGCAGCATATATTTTATGGTGAGTTGGGTTCTGTCCTCTCACTAACTGGGAATACATACAAAATCCCCTTGGTCACTTCCAAGGTTTTTGTCCAGTTAAAAAAGAAGAGTAACCAGTTCTCTGGGAAATTTACTCCTCTTCTTCCTTCCATGGAGTTACCAACTCCAGAAGGTGACAGCTCTGTTGCACCCACAGATGCTGAACCCACACCTTCCACTTCTGTTCCACATCCCATCACAATCACCTACAAACGCCGTCGAACCCCTGAACAGCTCTCTACAGCTGTTCAGGCCCCTTCTTCTGAACCCATCAAGAAAAAGGTGAAAAGAACTGCCAAGGGCACAGTTCCACCTAAGGTGAAAGCCACACCTACTGTTATTACACAGGTTCTTCCTCTGGAACCTGTGGCTGCTCTTAACCAGCCTGATAGCCCTCAGAGTATGTCACCACACATACCTGAGAATACCCAAATGGATATCCATATGCTTGAGTCTGCTTCTGATGAAGCAACTCCATTAGATCAGAGACTGTCTCCTAGGTCTCCAGGCTCATATCATCCAAAAATGCCCCCCATCCATTCTTCTACCCAGGCTCAAGGATCCTCTGCTGTTGCTGTGGAGGAACCACTCTCTCCCACTACCCAAACACTTATGAGAGTGGTGACACAGTTACAAGCCAGGTACCCTGACCCAGAGCTTACCACTTCAGAGGTTGACCCCAGAAGTACAGAAGGGGTCAATGCAGATGCAGATGCCACTACTGTTGATCCTAATCAGGATCCTCAGGACAGTGGTACAGGAACTAGGACCTCACCTGTGGCAACCCACAATGAGGAGGACTTCTTTGAAGCCCTTCTCAATGAGGGGAACCCAGGGTGCCAAGAAACTGCAACTGGTGGTGGAGGTGCAGGAGCCAGGCTCAGGACTTCATCGCCCAATGACTCCACTTATGTGGATGAGGGCAGCAAAACACAGGAATTGACGGCCACAATTACATCCCTCCAAGCTAGGGTAGCTCACCTGCAAGCTGAGGTTGCTACCCTGCGGCTGGAGGTCCAAGCCAAGGAGGCAACAATCTTGGACCTTAGGAGGCGCCCCCAGTAATCCTTCAACCCTTCCATCCTGATCCTACTACCACTATCTTTGTTGAGAAAGAGGCAACAATCTCCCCTGATGCTACCAAAAAGGGGGAGAATGCACCTTCTACAAGGTCAGGACCAGAAGTAAGAGAAGAGGAAGTTATACAGGATGTCAACCCATCCATAGTCACCTTGACTAATGAATGGGATGAATTCTTGGGCACTTACTTTCATGATTCCCCTACTTCCTCTTCCTCTTCTTCTGAGGCAACAAAGGCTGCCAAAGAGACAGAGCATGAGCTCAACACAACAAATGTCTCTGAGGAGCCTAAGTCCCCTGCTGGGACTCAACAGTCCCCCTCTGGGACTAAGTCTCCTGCTGAGACTACAGCCCAGGTCGCCATGGAGGAAACTACTCAAGAAGAACCAATCTCCATGGAACGTGTGTCCCCTTCTGGGATAGAGGCTGCTGAAGTCCTCTCCTCCATTCCTGAGCACTCTGTGGATGCTGAGAAGGAATCAACCAAGATGGTTGGTCAACCGGAGGGGGCAGTGAATGCTAAGGTTAACTCCGAAGCTGCAGCTGTTTTCGAAGGCCCAGTCGTTATTGATGAATCCTCCACAGAGGAGCTACTTGCCAATGAACCAGCTGGTAAAGTTACAGAACCAGCTGGTGAGGCTACAGGATCCATCTCCACTGGGGCAAAAGCTATGGACAAAGGAAAAAGAAAACTAACCCAGAGGAGGACGCAGAGTTAGAGGAGAGGAGACCTAAACAGAAGAAGGGCCGACCAGACACTTCACAAGATGAAGAGCGGATCAGACTCTCTGCTCTACTTGAGGAGAAGGGATATGATTTTGATGAAGTATTGCTCTGGTCGGTATCTCAGATGGTTGCCGAGCTAGACAAGGTGCAGCAGCAGGAACAGGCAGCTGCTGCATCCAAAGCCCAAATGAAGCTGACAAAGACACAGAAGGATAAGGCCTACAGAGACAAGTTGAAGGCTTTCCTCCTTGAATATGGCTTCCATGCTCGGCAGCTAGGCCCTATGAAGAACTCAACCATGGATATGCATGCCAGAGATATCAAGGCTAAGATAGCCAGAGGTGAGTTACTTTCTATTGAGCAAGTACATGCTCAAAGGGCAAGCCTAAACTTAGGCTTGGGTTTAGGGGGAGGAGTAAGAATAGAGTTTCCCCTCTCTGGTGCATGGATCAGACATGGAGAAGAAGTCATGTGTGGGGAGGTTACTAAAGCCATGTTCCCCAACACGTTCCCCGAAAACCCTAAGGAAGAACAAGCCTCTCCTCCATCAAGTCCTTCTATGGACAACATGCCAATCTCTTTAGTGATCAAGATCAAGAAGGGTAAAAAGACTACAAGGAAACAACAACTAACAGACCCTGATCCTGAGATACCAACCAAGGCTGATGAGAGGAGAACAGGGCCCTCAATAACTGAGGATGCTGATCCACAGCCCACTGCAACAACAGGTGCAGCAGTGAGCTCAAATGTGGAAGAACAGCAGGCCAGAGATCAGAGGAGTCAAGCTACTGCTCAAGACAGACCAAGATTCAGAAGAAGAAAGAGCATTGCAAGAAGGAAAAAGAGAACATCTGCCATCTCCTCTAACTCTAAGCCAGATTCCCCACCCTCAGGACCAAAAGCCAAACCAGCAGCCTCAATGCCCAAAGAACATCCAAAGGACCTCTATGAACTAAAGCATTATCATACCTACGTCCCTATTGAAAAGTGGAGCTACAATATGGTTCACAAGGAGTTTACTCTCACTCTGATCAATGGAGGAATAAAGGTTTTGGATTTGGCACAACTGATTGTGCTAGCTGAGCCCTTTGTTTTTAATTTGGAAAATCTCCCTCTTGAAAATCCAGACAATGGATCAGAAGGGAGACAAGCACTCAGATGCGTAAAGGCAAGGGCTCAAGTCCTGAGGGGAGAAAAGATAGTAAGGAGAATCACATAGGAAGTTTTGGTAGCATCAGCCTAGGGGGAGACTGTAAAGACTAATAAAGGCTGATGCTCACCAAACTTCAATTTTGTCTAAGTATAAGAGACTACACAGACAAACAACCTTCGGAAGGAAGGAGTTCCTCTTCGGAAGCAGCATTGCTTCCGAAGGGTAACTCACTCCTACTTAAGGCTGTACAAGACAAACACTTCGGAAGGTCAACACTTAGTGATAAACCTTCAGAGCTTCTGAAGACTTAAAGCTTCTGAAGAACTAAAGACTTCCGAAGAATAATAGCTTCCAAAGATTCTCTTCTGCTCCAAAGACAAAGACAAAGACTTCCGAGGTTTATCCTCTGACAAAGACTGTAGCTGATTACTTTTATAGTACAAAAGGGACTGACACAAGACATGCTGGTCTGAGTAAAAACAAAAGGAACATACCGATAGTCACACAAAGCACCTTACTTCCCTTCCTCAGCATTAAATGCAAAAGATCATCTTAAGCCTTGAAGATCAACAACATTAAATGTCTTTTGTATTTAGCTAGTCTTTGTAAAGTCAATGTCTATATTTGTAATGATTGTAAGTAAGTGTCTTAGCCTGTCAAGACACTCAATATACTAGAATAAGCTTTACTTTATGTATTGTCTAGTATACCCAACTTGTATTCCTACGTGTATACGGTTGTAGCCTTAGCTATATAACCTCTCATTGTAAACTTGTTAAGCGTGCTTGTCTGGTTACACTTGTAATACTTTGAGAGAAATATATCTTTGAGCTTGAATTTACTCTTGTGTTCTTATTGTTATTCAAAGATTATTTGTTCATCATTTGAGCGTTTGTGAGATCCTTCTAACAAACCTTCCGCATCTGTTAGATTGTATTAGAGAGATACTTGTGAAGTGTTGTTTAGGTTAAACAACCCGATCCAACAATGTCTTTGCCTTCCCTTTCTATAACATAGCCAAGCCCTCCTTTACAATCACTAAGAAAAAGAAAAAAGAAATACCAATCAAAGCCTTATTATATCAATACGTCTACGTGTCACCATCGCTACACGTATTACGAAATGTACATGCACGCAGCAATGCACGACTTTATTACTAGTTATAAATAGAAACAAAAATAGTATTTATTAAATTGACTTCAGTATAATTCGAAAGTTTAAAAATTATCTTCTTAAGAAATACAAAACAAATAAAATTAGTAACACACAAAATAAATTAGTAAAATCTTTTATTTATACAACTTTTATATAAACAAAATGTAACAATTAATTACACAAAATTATAAATAGAAAAAAATATAACCCTAATATTGAAAGTTGCATTTATCTTTGTTTGACTTGAGCTGTGTTTAAATCCAACAAAGTAAGGCATTGCTTTAATGGTACTCCAGGATTCTTCCAAATAAGAGGTCTTCGGTTCAAATCCCTTCCGCAGTGAAAAAGGGGTCTGAGGTGGGTTAGGGGGTTTTCCCAGTAGGGTTTCCTCCTGAGGTGGTTGTGGTGTCTCGTGGAAGGTTCTGGTAAGTAGACCTTGGTGACATGGCCTGGAAACAGTGGGTTCACACGATTGAGACCTTCGCTGTTCAAAAAAAAAAACCATCTTACAGCTACTGTTAGCCTGGTAAATAGGCGTCACATGCTTCAAAAGGAGTAAATATACAAATAAATGAACAACTAGTTTAATCTCACTTTAAGTAGGGTATGAGAGAGATAAAGACACACGTTACCCGTATTTAAAAAAGAGTAAATATAATAATGTTTTAGATACAATCAACAATGCTAACAATCTTTTAAAGTGGTTGCTTAGAATCGCACCAAAAATTCCCACTCCATGCAAATAGGATTTAGTTACAATCATCCGATCCTCGAACCGTCTAAACACATGCAAATGCATTATCTCTTTTTGAAGCAAATATGGGGGTGGCAATGTGCAGCTAGAGACAGTGATAGTAGAAATCAAATATGAGTGCATCGGTGGTGACCAATAAAATAATCAAAAAGCATAAAATTGCATGAAATTGTCAAATACAAATATGGCAGCTTAAAATGCAAACAATTAATGTTGTAATCAAAAGAAAATTTAACAATTAATTAACAAACCCCTATTTCAACTTTTTAAGATGCTGATTCGAGATTATTAATATTCCAATAGATTTTGTTTCTTTCTTCTTTTTTTTAAACGAATTGGTACGACGACAACTAAGAATAAAGTATAGAATGATAGTAATTGTTTCAATTTCCTTTTCATTAATTCTCAAATGCAACATACATGCAATTTAATGGAGCAAAAATGAATGCGATCCTAGCAATCAGGAGACAAGTACAACATGAAATGGAAGTAGGAAAACTACTTCAACATTGAACAAACGTTTGGAAACTACAATTAGTCCAAAACGCATGAAAACCAGAAACAAACGTTGATGCGACAGTTAAAGACATGGATGACATGTGTTTACTGTCAATGAGGATACTTTTTAGAGAATATTACCTTTGATCATATTTACAACCCATTTTGTCCATTTGACTTTTTCATGCATTAAAATGTCCATATTTTTTATGGGCGTCGACGCCCGTAAGTATACAGGCGCCCGCTCATATAGTCAACCAAACAAAGCTTGTCACGTGTCTTGGGGAGGTATCGCTAATGGTGGTCATTGGCGGACGCAATAAGGTTTTATGAGGGTCGGCCAATACTCATGAAAAAATATTTATTCGTTGTATATGCGATTTAACCTTGATTGACCCCCAAGACATTTTATAACCGACCCCCATGAAATTTTGATGATCACGATAATGGTTAAGTCTAATTCAAAAGTAATAATACTACTCCACAAATAACCTAATATGTATTACACGTAACGAAGGCTAATTACCATTTGAAAATATAACCCAATATCGAGTCATTCATAGTCTAATAAGTTTTAGATTTTTTTCTTGTTTTTTTAGTAGTTTTCTATACAAATTGTTTTTTGTGGGCTTGGATATTTAAATTGAAGAGAAGCAACACCTTAACCCTAACAGTTTGCTAGTTAGACTCACTCTCTAAGTAAATTTTAATGTGATTTAGTCATAGATTTGACATATTTTTATTACGTCTTTGTGATTTGTTTATGTTTATTGTATTTTGGGTAACCCGATCCGATTCAAACCGGCTCAATAAAATGAAATATTTATTGATGAACAACAGCCCACAAAAATTTTCCATCTCGCATGAAAAGTTTTAGGGTCCGCCACTAATGGTGGTAGCGGTGGTTTATTGCTCACAGGTAGATGTGACAATATTTACTCATATCAAAAGAAATGGGTTGGTTTGGGTAAACAATTGTAGTTTAATGGGTTGAAATGTGTAACATCATAATATTGAATGAGTTGAGATGGATAGTAATTAAACACAACGTGGGTCAAGATGGCTAACCAAAAAATTATATAAATGCAATGGATTCAAACATTAAGAAAGATTAATAACATATTAATGAATATTTTAAATATTAAAATAATAAATTAAAATTTTCAATAACTAAAGAAATAATACGTGTAAAAATAAAGATTCTTAAACTGATTGATGCTAAAAATTCATTTGTATTTCTATCAAAAACTAATTGTTACAAATCAAGAAGATAATGTATCATTTATATAGTTATTAAAGTTAGATGACTTAATTTGAAAATATCATTAAACATATATAACTAAAGTTTAATTTTTCCTAACATTTCTATAACTCTTGGTTTAAAATAACTAATTTTTAGACATTTCATTTTTAAAAAAAACATCATCTGTTTATAAAAATTCCATTATTTAAAAATATGATTTATAGTTTATTTTATTTTTAATTTTTTTTAATTAAACTTTTACTTTCTAAAAATACTAAATTAAAATATTTTTCTTACTTTTAAAAAAATAATTTTCAGAAAATTTCATATTTTATAAACTTTTTTTTATGTGTGCTTTTTAATAAAAATATTTGATTTTTAATTTATTAAAAACTATTTTTCTTGCATGAAAGAAGACAAATAATATTATTAATAATTAATATTATAAATATTGAATAGGAGCTGTTCAAAAAAAATAGGAGAGAAATATTTATTAATGTGTTAGAGAATTGAATAGCTATATAGGTTGATAGAAAAATGACAAGTGGCAACAAAAACATGAGAATTTGACAAATGTCAAAAATTATTTTTGTTTATTAGAATAAATATATATATATATATATATCTAACTACTATTTATAACAAACATATAGGAGAGAGAAGATTCAAAACTCTTAAAATTAAGAGGTACAACCATTCCATGCAATAAGGTACAATCATCCAATGCAATAACCAACTCCCGTATGATTTGCTTCCATATTGTCCTAATTTATACTTTCCCCTTTCTCCAGAAGATTGTTTCCTTCTTTGTTTCTTATCTCCCAACAAAGAAATCATTTGATCACTCACCATTTATCATTTGAGTCGTTTTTTCCCTAATCAGTTAAACTCTCAACCAATCTAATAGGAAATCTGAACCAGATCTCTGCGCATCCTGTCATGATATCTTCAATTCAGAAGCATGAAGAGGAAAGAAGAAGGCTTCTTATATTGCCTTCTTTGCATCTGAAGCTGTGCTACCGAAAAAAGCAATTAACAACACAATTGGCTCCACATTCAAATTTTGAAAATCCTGGATCTCTCCGTTAAAAGGGTTGCTTCTCTTCCATTGAACCCCCAATGCTCCTTGCATTTTCCTCTCTGATGCTTCCTAAGAAATTGGTATGCCTCAAAATTATTTTTAACCTAATTTTGTTCATCGTTTAACCTGTGTTTAACTGTCCCGTTTTTCTTGAATTGATTTGTGAAGTTTCTTCATTGGCTTTAACACAAATAAACAAAATCTTAAGGCATGCCTTCTTACTTTCTCGATAGTTGTAAAAGAGCTCAGGTTTAATTTGTTAAATAATGTCTTGGTCTCTATAAATATGCATAAATTGGTCCAGATACGCAAGTTAAAGGGCAACTCATGGTCTGTCTTTCATTAAGTTAGTTGTATTGTGAAATGATGTATTCACATTAACAGGTTCAAGAATATGGGGTAAAGGAACCAGTAAGACGAGCTATTCTGGAGGTTCATTTTACACAACAGCAAGTCTAGCACCTACTATATTTTATTGTTAGTTTCATTCAACTTGTTTTCATATATTCTTATTCAACTTACCTAATACAGAGTGTTCCATCTGCTACAAACTTTCGACTATCACCTCTGCTTCATGAACTTGCAGACTTTTATGACATGAGTGCCCCTGTTGACGTTATTCTTGATTCGGAAGCAGTAAGTTCAACAGTTGGATATTATTGTATTTGTTGTAGGTTTTGGTTGCAAGACAAATTGATGTTGATTAGATTTCAAAGGTTTGTTTCATTTTTGCTGTCAATCTCAAATCTGTTAGTTTGGGTGTTTCTTTGATGTGGAACTAGACTCAAGCAGTCAAGCAAGGTTGTAAAAACATCCTTGATGAATTAGTATACTTTAATACCTAAATATATTAGGCTAAATATCTCTGCCTTGATCTCTGTAGTTGGTGATTGACTCCTTAACCAACCACATGTACATGTTTCAAATTAAAATTTCAGAAAAGCTGTTCACTTGAATGATGTATACAGGTCCAGAGAGACTGAAGTTGAAGGCTACAACAATGACCATACGACCCTTACATGTTCTTCTAACCCGCACCCGCAAAAGCTTGAAAGAATAGTTTTAGGGCCGTATAATTAGAAGAAACAAAATAAAACAAGGCTGCTTCAACCATTATTGAAACATGTCAATAGGATGTATGAGTTATTAATTTTCCACATGTTGGTCAAATATGGTCACCAACCATGACACTAATTCGTAGTTCTTTATTGCCTTTAATTATGAGTAACCCATCACGTTGAACAAAAGAAGTGAGATGTAATTTAGATTTGAATATGCAGGGGAGTGTAACAGGATACAATTGGTTGAGGCTATAAAGGTTTTGTTAATTTTTGCGTTGGATTTGTACTTTGTAGGGCACGACCTTGCAAAACGAATGGAAAATGTGTCTATTTGTAATGAATAAAGTATGCAGGCGTGTATATTTTTTTTGTATGGTAGGGATTGATTTTGCAGTAGCAATTTTGAATTCTCACAAAGGTTTTTTCTTCATAAATAGGGAATATATTTATCACTTTTTTATATAAATAGGGAATATGTGCGGTGGCCGTCGGTGGTGGTGGGTTATTTACGTATTGGACGACAGTTGGTCTTTTGGTTATCATGTTTTGTGTGGGGTATTTACGTGTTGGACGGCAGTTGGTCTTTCAAATTGTGTCTTGTAGATTGGCTTTGCAAAGGTAGTTCCCCTTCTTCCCAAGGTGCTTGTTAACATGCAAAGTATGCTTGGCAAAATAGGCGGGTTGGGTAACGGGTTCGGGTTAGGTGCGGGTCAGAACGGGTTTTAAGCAAAATCAGTTCGGGTCTAAATGGATTGTTCTTAAAAAATCAATTTAGTTTAACTTAAGATGTGTTATAAGTAAACAAATAGTCCATTTGGATAATTTTTGGTGATTTTCTCATTAAATATGTTATTAATCATTCTTAAATGTTTGAATCAATTGCATTTACATAGTTTTTTGATTACCCATCTTGACCCATATTGTGTTTAAGTGCTACCCATCTTAACGGCTTAACCCATTCAATATTATGATTTTACTCATTTCAACTCATTATACGACAACTGTTTACCCAAACCAACTCATTTCCTTTTATACTGTCACACCCCCACCTCTCGTCACCTGAGATGATATCATATGTCTCATTCTATTGGTTGCGGAAGCATAGTGGTGATGTCTCAGAGATGAGGTGTAACTTACTTGAACCGATATCACAGCACACAGATTCACTTAAAATAAATACATTACAAGGGTTTCGAAAATTCATTCAACTTTACAACTAAGTTTGTTACACATTCTGATATATTAAAGTTCAACTAAGTGAAGTGCATTCTCACCAACTCGTCACCGTTGTCCTGCAAAAATGTTAAGTTTGAAACGTCAGCACAAAGCTGGTGAGTTCGACAGTTTAATTTAAAAACAATATGATATGATAGGTATGTTCTCAAAGTTTCAGTTCATGATAACCATGGGACCCGTATCTAGTTCCTTTCGGACAGTTGTTCGTTCACGAAGATACTACCCGTCGGTAAATATCTTAATGCCTCATAATCTTAATGTCTATCACTAACATTAAGAAAGCGTTTCGTAACCAGGTATCAAACATTCACACCAGGGGAGATGCAATCCTCCCAGCGAATGGGTTGTCAGCCAATAGTACTATCAATGATTCCTGTTCGGCCCCACATGGGTTCACTAGATACAGTTCAAGAGATGAGGACTTTTGATACTGTGATAGAGATACTAACGGCAAAATCCCATGAAATCACACAAAAAGTCACATGAAATCACACAGATATCAGTGATGCATATCATATGTTCAGAAAACAGTTTGCAGTATTACCCCGATGTTCATAAAACAATAAAGAGAAAAGGGGTTGTACGAAACTCACTTGATGTCACAAATTGTAGAAACACACGCAACTGGTGCTAATGATGAGATTCTGCATTAGTTTATGTTTGATATGTTATTTATGTTTTAACTTGCTGATTAAATCGTTTTGAACATCCAATGTCCAAGACATTGCCTTAACAGTCATCAGCCCGATGTTTAGTATTTAATTACATATTTTAATATGCATGATAATGTAGGAACCTATACTGATTCAGATTCCCAATACTAGGTTGATGACACTCCTTGATTAATCAGTATAATCTCAGATTAATCAAATAGTTAATGTTGTTGATTATAATGCTTAAGCAGTTTCTAGACAGTTTAATGGCTTAGGAACAACCAATCCTTGTTATTGATGACCCGAATATCATGAAATATCACAATGTAGTATTAGCATAGGTTTAATAACCATGTTTAACATACTAATCTGACTGTTATCAAAAACATCAGATAATCGTTCCAACGAGTATGTTAATGACTGTGATTAGTTTGAAACACATGGTTTTCACGTTGCATGTCAAGGATTAATCAAACTAATCATCTACATTGCCACAACCAAATGGTTTAAACCATTATAACCATTGTTATGATTTCATGCAAACCGGGCATTACAACGGCTCAAAACAAGGATTTATCCATTAACAGTTCGAGTTTGTCACTCAAAATCAATCCTAGCCATCATCTAGGCAATAATCAACAACCCTAACTATATCATTACGTTCAAAAACAAGATTTAATCATTCATTATCAAAATAAAAGGTTAGAATGAACCATTACCTAATCTGGAGAAGTTCTGCGGGTAGAAAGATGATCTGGACTCGTATAAACGTTCCTGGATGCGATCTAAACGTTCCAGAGGCTTCGAAACAGAGATTGGATGTGTTGGATGGTGGAAATTTCGAAGGTGATGGCTGTGTCGTCGATGAGAAGTTTAAAAAAAATTAAACTGCATGCTGCTGATAAAGCATTCTTATCCATTGTACCGACTCATCCGTCGCGTACCGCGACGAGGATCCAAAAAGGCTTCGCGTACCGCGAAAGATTTCGGGGAAATCGCAGATATTTTCCTTCTTCGCGTACCTCGAAGGTCCTTTAACCATTCCTTCGCGTACCGCCTAAACCATTTTTCCCCTTTCTCGACAAAAACTTCATTTCGCGATTCCGGGAAATCCGTAACTCCGTTTCGTGCACGGTTTTCGCCCACGTTCATCATTTTTCGCATACTATCATCCCATATTAATTTCGGCGACCAATTCAACGCGGATTTTAAACACAATCAAATATGCTCAATTTGTTGCTGACGTAATTCTTCGTACGCGATTATCACAGTCTCCTCCTGTTAAAGTAATTTCGTCCCGAAATTTAGGGAAGACTGACTTGATAATAATTGATCATGAGAATAGGTGTGGGTATTTCTGTTTCATCTGATCTTCACGTTCCCACGTATATTCAGGTCCACGCTGTGAATTCCATCGAATTTTGACAATAGGTATACGACTGCGTTTTAATACCTTCACCTCTCGATCCATCACTTCAACTGGTTCTTCTCTGAATTGAAGTTTCTCATCAATTTGGATTTCTTTCAGAGGTACGATCAAGGATTCATCGGCTAGGCATTTCTTCAGATTTGATACATGGAAGACATCATGAACGTTACCGAGTTCAGGAGGTAATTCAAGTCAGTAAGCCACGGATCCGATTCGTTCAAGAATTTTGAATGGACCTACAAATTTTGGTGAAAGTTTACCTTTCTTCCCAAATCTGAAGATGCCCTTCCATGGTGAAACTTTCAACATTACTAAATCACCGATTTGAAATTCCAAGGGTCTACGACAATTATCAGCATAACTCTTTTGTCGATCGCGAGCAGCTTTAATTCGTTCCTGAATACGTGCGATCTTATCAGTTGTTTCTTGAATAAGTTCTGGGCCTATGATTCGATTTTCACCTACCTCTGACCAACAGACAGGTGATCTACACTTGCGTCCATAGAGTGCTTCAAATGGAGCGCATTTAATACTGGTATGATAGCTGTTGTTATATGAAAATTCAACAAGTGGAAGACGGACATCCCAGCTACCACCAAAATCAATTACACAGCTTCTCAACATGTCTTCCAGCGTTTGATTAGTTCGTTCGGTTTGCCCGTCAGTTTGCGGATGATAAGCTGTGCTCATATTGATTTGAGTGCCCAGAGCATTCTGAAGAGTTTGCCAAAATCGTGAAGTAAATCGACTATCTCTATCCGAAATTATAGAGATTGGTACCCCATGTCGAGACACAATCTCCTTAACATAGAGTTTAGCAAGTCGATCCATGGAGTAATCCTCTCGGATGGGTATGAAATGCGCAGATTTAGTAAGGCGATCAACGATAACCCATATAGAATCATGATTATGCGATGTTCTGGGTAGTAGCTTAGTGATAAAATCCATAGAGATCTGATCCCATTTCCACATGGGAATCTCCGGTTGTTGTAATAACCCAGAAGGACGTTGATGTTCAGCCTTAACCTTTAAACAAGTTAAGCATCGACCCACGTATTCTGCAATGTGTTTCTTCATTCCAGGCCACCAGTAAAATCTTTAAGATCTTTATACATTTTATCAGCGCCCGGATGAATAGAATACCTGGATTTGTGCGCCTCATCCAAGATGATTATTCTTGAGTTACCGAATAGAGGAACCCACATTCGGCTTTTGAAATATAATACTCCATCACTCTCAACTTCAAGTTTCTTGTCTAATCCCTTCAGTTCCTCAGCAGGATAGTTCAGTGCTTGTAAAGCTTGTTGCTGAGCTTCTTTGATTTGAGGAATTAGACTAGTTTGAATAGTCATACCTAGTGCTTTCACACGTAACGGTTTGACTCGTTCTTTGCGACTCAAGGCATCGGCCACAACATTTGCCTTGCCTGGGTGATAACGAATTTCACAGTCATAGTCGTTCAACAGTTCCACCCACCGCCTTTGTCGCATGTTCAACATTTTCTGATCTAGAATGTGCTGAAGACTTTTATGATCTGTGTATATGATACACTTTGTTCCGTACAAATAATGTCTCCAAATCTTGAGTGCAAACACCACTGCACCAAGTTCTAGATCATGAGTGGTATAGTTCTTCTCATGTACTTTCAACTGTCGAGAAGCGTAAGCAATCACTTTATCGTTCTGCATTTAAAACACACCCAGCCCTTGGCGGGAAGCATCACAGTAACTGTGTGAAGTTATCGATACCTTCTGGTAATGCCAATATAGGTGCATTGCAGAGTTTGTGTTTCAACAGTTGGAACGCCTCCTCCTGTTGAGAACCCCATATAAACTGTTGATTTTTTCTGTGTCAATGTATGTAGTTAGTGGCAGAGCTATCTTTGAGAAATTCTTGATGAATCGACGATAATAACCTGCCAGCCCTAAAAATTGACGTATTTCGGTTGGGGTTCGGGTGTTTCCCATTGTTCTACAGCTTTAATCTTACTAGGATCCACCTGAATGCCATTTTGATTCACTACGTGTCCGAGAAATTGAACTTCTCGTAACCAAAACTCACACTTGGAGAACTTGGCATATAATTTTTCACGTGCCAATAGTTCTAAGATCAGTTTCAAGTGTTGAGCATGTTCATGTTGGCTTCGAGAATAAATAAGAATGTCATCAATAAATACAATCACAAACTTATCCAAATAAGGCCTACATACCCGATTCATAAGATCCATGAAAACTGCAGGAGCGTTTGTTAATCCAAACGGCATTACTAGAAATTCATAATGCCCGTATCGTGTTCGGAATGCAGTTTTAGGAACATCATCTTCATGCACTCGTATTGATGATATCCGGATCTTAAATCAATTTTTGAGAAGTAAGTAGCGCCTTGAAGTTGATCAAACAGATCATCTATACGTGGCAATGGATAACGGTTTTTGATTGTTAATTTATTGAGCTCCCGATAGTCAATACACATCCTGAATGATCCATCCTTCTTTTTCACAAAAAGGACTGGTGCTCCCCAGGGTGAGAAACTAGGTCTAATAAAACCCTTGTCTAACAGTTCTTGTAGTTGACCTGAAAGCTCTTGCATCTCTGAAGGTGCTAAACGATAAGGAGCTTTAGCCACAGGTGCTGCACCTGGAATCAAGTCAATACGAAATTCAACTTGTCTCACTGGGGGTAATCCTGATATATCGTCAGGAAAAACTTCAGGAAAATCTTTGACTACTGGAATATCTTCGATACGCTTTTGTGAAGAGCTGTTATTAATCACATAAGCTAGAAAGGCCGGACACCCTTTCCGTAAGCATTTCTGAGTTTGCATACATGAAATGATACCCAGTTTTCTACCATCTCGTTCCCCTTGAACTATCAGTGTATTACCCTCAGGTAATGGAATACGGATCACCTTAGTTTGACATATTACTTCAGCTTGGTTAATGGAAAGCCAGTCCATACCAACAACAACATCAAAGCTCCAAGCTCAATAGGAAGTAAATCAATATTGAAAAGATGATCATTCAGATTCAAGGAACACCCTTGAATGACACTGTTAGTTTTGATTATCTTGCCATTAGCAAGTTCAATAACGTAAGGAGTTTCTAATTCTACCGCGGGCAATGAAAGTAATGATGCAAATTCAAGAGAGATAAAACTCTTATCTGCCCCCGTATCAAAGAAAACTGATGCATATAAGTTATTGAGTAAGAACGTACCCGTAACAATGTTAGCATCGTGTCTCGCCTCGGTAGCACCAATCTGGAAAGCTCTACCTCTAGCTTCATTCCCCGGATTGGTGTTGTTATTGTTTGGACAGTTTCTTATCAAATGATCGGGACTCCCGCACTTGTAACATGATCGGTTCATTTGAGTGGTTGGTCGTGGTGCCTGATTTTGTTGGCGAGGAGGAAAATTACAGTATCTGGTATAGTGTCCAACCTTATTACAGTTGGCGCAAACAGGACACGGTCCTGTATGATGATATGAACACTTGTTACATTTGGGCGCCTTCCCCGTATAAGTTTTCCTCTCAAGATTGGTAGCACCATAGTTCTTCACAGTTGGCCTGCCCTGGTTGATCTCAGCCGGAGCTTTTGCCTTAGCTTTGCCAAACCACTTTCGTTTAGTACCTTTGGAACCACTGGAGGTACTAACGTCACTACAGCCCACGGCCGTCTGAGTTTTTGTTGCCAACATACCACTCCTTACCGCCTCATCGGTAAGCTTTGTGGTCAAAAGAATTGCACGTTTGAGGGTTGTGGGTTCTGCTGCAGTTACCATTCCCCGAATCTGGGGAACCAAACCCTTAATATACTTCTCGATCAGTGCTGCTTCAGTAGGAAACATATCGGGAAGTAAACATGTGAGTTCATGAAAACGATGGGTATACGCTAAACAGTCAGCCCCAATCATTGAATGATTCCAGAATTCCTCCTGGAGCTTTTGTATTTCAGTGAGTGGGCAGTACTCGGATCTAATCAAAGTTTTAAATTCGTTCCAGCCCATCGCGTCGACTGTAGCTGAGCCCAAAGTTTTTGCCTGGGTATTCCACCAGGTCAAAGCTGATTCTTTGAAAGAACAGGCAGCATAAGACACTTTATGCTCCTCTAAACACTGGCTGATTTTAAGTTTCGTTTCCATTTCCTCGATCCACCTTAGCAATCCGGCCGCTCCTTCCTTACCAGTGAAAGTAGGAGGGTTACAGGAAGCGAAATACTTGTAAGTACATCCCTGTCGTGGTGGATCAGGAGTAGTTGTAGTTATGCCAGTGGTATGATGAGTTTCCGCATTGCCACCGGTAACAGTATGTTCGTTCTGAGCGTGGTCCCCACCAGAACCCACAGTGATATGAGGTTGATGTGGTATCAAAACACCACAAGCCGATAGCTGTTCACGCACAATCCGTGCTATCATGGCTTCGTTTGATTCGGATCCACCTGCACCAGCAGGTGGGGCAGTGTTCTCTCCAGGGTTCACTGGTGGAGCAGTATTTGTTTCCAGATTAACCTGTGGATCTGGATTCGATTCCGTATTTACTGGTGGAACTTGATTCGGCTCAGGGTTAGTAATGTTCCTGATAGATCTCTTAGTCGGACGACCTCGTTTGGGAGCCATTATTCTGCTCACATGCAGAAAAAAAAACTCAGGTCAGTTCAAGAACATTAAAGATATAACCCATTTGATCACATAAATTCACTCATATTCAGTTATACTGAAATTTTATGAAGTTGAAAATGTGATTATAAGAGGATATAGTATAACTACATCGATATTACCCAAACAGGTTCTCAGTACACCAAAATCACATCATTGTTTGCAATTATACACAGTCCTGTTAACTCAAAACATGTTATAGTATCACACAACATACAATATTGTGGCACTAACATATATGTATTATTGTTCACAGTAAATACCACATTACTGATTTTTCAATCTATTATAACATGAAATTTTGAGATATTAACATTCAGGACTTTCATACGGGTTATACAAACCGTATGCGTAGTACCCCACGAGGTAGTTTACGTGAACATACCATACAAGGTATTTTACGAGAGTATACCACACAAGGTATTTTACGAGAGTATACCACACAGGTATTTTACGAGAGTATACCACACAGGTATTTTACGAGAGTATACCACACAAGGTATTTTACGAGAGTATACCACACAAGGTATTTTACGAGATAGCACACAAGCTATTTTACGAGGGTATACCACACAAGGTATTTTACGAGAGTATACCACACAAGGTATTTTACGAGATAGCACACAAGCTATTTTACGAGGGTATACCACACAAGGTATTTTACGATAGTATACCACACAAGGTATTTTACGAGAGTATACCACACAAGGTATTTTACGAGATAGCACACAAGCTATTTTACGAGGGTATACCACACAAGGTATTTTACGATGTTAGAATACCTCACCAGGTATTTTACGATGTCAGAATACCTCACCAGGTATTTTACGATGTCAGAATACCTCACCAGGTATTTTACGATGTCAGACAATTATTACATAAGTTCTCACACTGATACGTTTTGATATTCACATATAGATACACAATATCAACACCATGACTTTCAAACGAATATTACTAAACAACCCTTTGATTACCACCAGATCAACTTTGATACAATCACAAAAAGTTCTATACAAAAGCTGCCAACATTTCGAACATCAAAACCTACTACAGGGGAATCATTTTCACAACCAAAAATTTCCCTATGCATCTCGTACTATCAACCTATCCGTTTATACAAATAACAACCAAAATGAACATCCATCATCGTACTTACCGTATAAAGAACGGTAAACAGGAAATCACTATAGCTATAGCAGCCATCCCTATAGCTATCATCATCAACTGAGCCTCCAAACTCATGGTGCTCACTAACTGCCTCAAATACACCCATCTCTCACTCCACAATGCTATCTCCTGCCAAAAGATAACTACCAGCGCCTGTCTCCAGGTTCTCCGAAGTCGCTCTTCTACTGTCGCTCTCCAAGCCTGAGTAACAGCACCCAAGACATTCACCTGATCCATAAGGGTCAGGTGAGAGGTGAGGATCTCCAGTACAGTATTGCGAGTATCCTCATGAAGAGTATGATGCTGAAGTACATCCTGTCTCAAGGCCTGTAAATCCTGAGAGATCTGCTGCACCTGCGCCCGCAACTCGGCTTGGTGGGAGGATTCTCCCACCTCATGAACAGCCTGTGGCTCATCCCGTGGAGCCATCTGGTGTCGCGGAGGCAATCCTGTGGTTTTGCGGGCTTGACCCCGCATGCGCCGCAACCCGTCCCAAGCGGGTACTCTAGGGGGTGTAATACTCTGTCTCTGATCAGCAACTGGTTCAGCCGAAGGTGAGTGAGGAGGACTAGGTATAATAGGAAGTGCTGGTGGTGGTGGCACCGGTACTGGCTCAGGTAGTGGTGGTACGGAAGGCACTGTAGATGCGTGTGATGCTAATGACACAGCCTCCGAAGGATCTGAGTCAGATCCGGAACTGGAACTGGGAGTATCATCCACAATGACATATGGAAACCTCTTATATATATATCTCTCTCCTTGGTCTGCCATCGCTGTATAAACAGAATTCTCAGATCAGTAGCATGAAATAAATATTGAATAAAATATTCAACATAAACATGATATTCGACGTTTCCCTATCCAAACACCACTATTCGTTTCTTTAGTTATTAATGTTCCGCTTGAATCAAATCAAACTAGAATGCACACGTGTTGCGAATTTCAGTTATGCTGCCACTCATAACTGAGATCCGTACCACCTGATTATCCTGGCTTAAGTCAAAACAAGTTTTGTTCATTAAACATGTTCGGTGCTCTCTGTGTCACTATACGAGCCTATGGTTATAGTCTAGATCTCTAAGTCCACCTAAATTCTATAACCTGTGGCTCTGATACCACCCTGTCACACCCCCACCTCTCGTCACCTGAGATGATATCATATGTCTCATTCTATTGGTTGCGGAAGCATAGTGGTGATGTCTCAGAGATGAGGTGTAACTTACTTGAACCGATATCACAGCACACAGATTCACTTAAAATAAATACATTACAAGGGTTTCGAAAATTCATTCAACTTTACAACTAAGTTTGTTACACATTCTGATATATTAAAGTTCAACTAAGTGAAGTGCATTCTCACCAACTCGTCACCGTTGTCCTGCAAAAATGTTAAGTTTGAAACGTCAGCACAAAGCTGGTGAGTTCGACAGTTTAATTTAAAAACAATATGATATGAAAGGTATGTTCTCAAAGTTTCAGTTCATGATAACCATGGGACCCGTATCTAGTTTCTTTCGGACAGTTGTTCGTTCACGAAGATACTACCCGTCGGTAAATATCTTAATGCCTCATAATCTTAATGTCTATCACTAACATTAAGAAAGCGTTTCGTAACCAGGTATCAAACATTCACACTAGGGGAGATGCAATCCTTCCAGCGAATGGGTTGTCAGCCAATAGTACTATCAATGATTCCTGTTCGGCCCCACATGGGTTCACTAGATACAGTTCAAGAGATGAGGACTTTTGATACTGTGATAGAGATACTAACGACAAAATCCCATGAAATCACACAAAAAGTCACATGAAATCACACAGATATCAGTGATGCATATCATATGTTCAGAAAATAGTTTGCAGTATTACCCCGATGTTCATAAAACAATAAAGAGAAAAGGGGTTGTACGAAACTCACTTGATGTCTCAAATTGTAGAAACACACGCAACTGGTGCTAATGATGAGATTCTGCATTAGTTTATGTTTGATATGTTATTTATGTTTTAACTTGCTGATTAAATCGTTTTGAACATCCAATGTCCAAGACATTGCCTTAACAGTCATCAGCCCGATGTTTAGTATTTAATTACATATTTTAATGTAATATCATACAATGCATGATAATGTAGGAACCTATACTGATTCAGATTCCCAATACTAGGTTGATGACACTCCTTGATTAATCAGTATAATCTCAGATTAATCAAATAGTTAATGTTGTTAATTATAATGCTTAAGCAGTTTCTAGACAGTTTAATGGCTTAAGAACAACCAATCCTTGTTATTGATGACCCGAATATCATGAAATATCACAATGTAGTATTAGCATAGGTTTAATAACCATGTTTAACATACTAATCTGACTGTTATCAAAAACATCAGATAATCGTTCCAACGAGTATGTTAATGACTGTGATTAGTTTGAAACACATGGTTTTCACGTTGCATGTCAAGGATTAATCAAACTAATCACCTACATTGTCACAACCAAATGGTTTAAACCATTATAACCATTGTTATGATTTCATGCAAACCGGGCATTACAACGGCTCAAAACAAGGATTTATCCATTAACAGTTCGAGTTTGTCACTCAAAATCAATCCTAGCCATCATCTAGGCAATAATCAACAACCCTAACTATATCATTACGTTCAAAAACAAGATTTAATCATTCATTATCAAAATAAAAGGTTAGAATGAACCATTACCTAATCTGGAGAAGTTCTGCGGGTAGAAAGATGATCTGGACTCGTATAAACGTTCCTGGATGCGATCTAAACGTTCCAGAGGCTTCGAAACAGAGATTGGATGTGTTGGATGGTGGAAATTTCGAAGGTGATGGCTGTGTCGTCGATGAGAAGTTTAAAAAAAATTAAACTGCATGCTGCTGATAAAGCATTCTTATCCATTGTACCGACTCATCCGTCGCGTACCGCGACGAGGATCCAAAAAGGCTTCGCGTACCGCGAAAGATTTCGGGGAAATCGCAGATATTTTCCTTCTTCGCGTACCGCGAAGGTCCTTTAACCATTCCTTCGCGTACCGCCTAAACCATTTTTCCCCTTTCTCGACAAAAACTTCATTTCGCGATTCCGGGAAATCCGTAACTCCGTTTCGTGCACGGTTTTCGCCCACTTTCATCATTTTCGCATACTATCATCCCATATTAATTTCGGCGACCAATTCAACGCGGATTTTAAACACAATCAAATATGCTCAATTTGTTGCTGACGTAATTCTTCGTACGCGATTATCACATATACGGGTAAAAATTGCCACCCCTTATTGTAAAACAACATAACATTTGGTTGGTGGGGTGGCTGGTGAAAACATAATGTTGTCGTTGCCTTTTATAATCATGCTTAATAAAGTTGAAAAGGTATGTTTATACATATGCACACATGATTTTTGATTAATGGTTGTTTGCGATTGATAGCTATCTATGGCAAAATGTTAATAAAGACAACTGAAAAGAAGATGGAGGAGCCGAAATCCCAACAATAAGCATGGAATATTTTGGCAGTACATGTGCTCGAACAATGTAGTTGACACGTGGATTTTTAACTTTATACATCTATGTTTCTGACCAACTTTTCTGACCAACTTTTGTTATTTGTGTGGTTGCTTTTGATTATTCAAGATCATTGTATTTATAACCGTTCTTTTTTATTTGTGTATATTATTTTAGTGAAGTTTTGTAAAACTCATGACATAAATAGAATACACTGAAAACTATCGAGTGTACTATCTATATTATGAAAACATTAATTAATTGGCAAAAAACGAACACCGCGCTGCATATGGTTGATGTGGCCGCCGCATCGCGCGGGTTTTTGACTAGTATATATATATATATATATATATATATATATATATATATATATATATATATATATATATATATATATATATATATGGACTTATTTCATTGAGAACCACTAAATATGAAAGAACCAAAGGAACTAATTTTGAACCATATGTTTTTAAAGGTATAAAAGTAATTTTCCTTTAAAGTAGGGGAAGTTACTATTTTACCCTTTTAAATAACCACTTTATGTACAAAACTTAAAGCATAATATACAAGTGTATTATGCAGTTCTCAAATTCTTAACATAAAATTGGTTCTTAATGGAATACCTCATATATATATTTGTAATATCACACAGGAATGCAGCAAGGCAACAAAACAGCATACGATACACACAAAGTGGCAAACCAATAATACTCCTAAATGTAAAGAAACCAGAAACAAAACGTTGATGCGATGATTTAAGACGTGGGTGACATGGGTTGACTAGCAATGTAAGATATTCTGTATCAAAATCTGTATGTCTTTGTACTTCCTTCAAAAGGTTCTTGCCACCATTGATGAATTTCATGAGCCTTCTTGAGTCTCTTGACACGCTCTATCAAACTAAGGTTCTCTGTCAAACTACGGTTCACCGTCAACTTCACTGTCGGTAGCAGATGCCACGGCTCCAATTCTCTCCCAATCGCTCTGAACCCAGACTTCTGAACGAATACTTGGCAGCAATTCTCTCAACTTCCCCCATATGGATTTCATCCATCCTGCCCCGATGCTGAAAATACGTAATGTACTTCGCACAAACAGGATCCAAAGGATTCACAAACAAATTCGGCTTCCATTTAGATAACGTTATAAACGAATCCTCATCAGGAAGCTTCATCATTTTCGCAATTGCGGCCTTCATGAAACTACCCCAGATACGGACATTGTGTTTCAACCTATCGTTTTTAAACAAATACTCTATCGAAACTGAATTGAACGGGGGATTGAACAGATACGTTTTGAGGTAGAAGTGACGCTTTGCCAATTCCCTCCCGGCGAGCATTGCGATTGATGCACCTAACGAGTGTCCGGCTAACCATACGTTTTCAGCTCCCGCCATTGTTACAGTTTCGCAAACAGCTTCCAAAGCTGTTTGAAACCGAGGACTTTCTTTGGGGTGACCATAAACGAATTTGAAAGTCAGTTTCATGTCTTCGAGGAAGGTGCTGAATAGTTTGGCTGTTCCACGAAAAGCAATCACATATTTCGGAGCGCACGGATGTGCATCTTGGAGCTCATAAATAGCACCAAAATACGATGAATCGTTATCATCAACAAGACCACGATTCAACTTAAAGTGAAATCGTTCCCACCATGGAGGCGCGTAAGTGCCGATGCTTCTGCCTTGTCGATCGTTTTCCAAAATGTAAACACCATGAACGAGGCTCGCAACAATGGATTTTCGATGATTAGGGGCGGTCCTGATAATTAGTGTGCCCAGAACAAATCGGAAAAAAAGGCCTCTTAGCAAACTCAAATATTAAAGTGGAGGTATTCAAAAAAACCTAAAAATCGTTTAATACCGAAAACCGAAATGAATTCGTAATTAAAAAAATCAAACCGAATTCTGAATTTGGTTTTTGTTTTGGTTCTAGCTGTATCCAAATTCCGAATTTGGTTTTCGGTTAGGTAGCTAACCATATCCGAATTTCAATTTTTAATTCCAATTTTTTTATAAATTTGGTTTGTTTGGTTAACCAATTAAACCGAATTCAAATTTAAATTTATTATCTTATTTATAATATGTAAGATTGAATTCAGTTTACTCGGTTGAATTCGATTTATTCAGATCGGTTTATTCGGTTTTTAATCGGTTTATTCGATTGAATTCGGTTTATTTGGATCGGTTTATTCAACTTTTAAGCGTTTTATTTGGCTTTTATTTTGTTTATTTGATTTTAACCGAAATTAGAATTGAATCACTTCTCGAATTCGTTTTAGTTTTTTGATTGGGAAGAAAAAATTGAAAACCGATTAAACCAGACCAAATAAACCGTTATCCAAACCAATGAACATATTTAGTTTAAAGGGCATTAAAGTAACTTCATATACTTTATAAAAAATGATTTTTTGCACCTATTGAATAATGTGTTTATAAATGATCCTTTTTAGTTCTCTTTTTCTTAGTAGTTCTCATTTGAATGAATCCTCTATATATACATATACTAGGTTAGCAACTCGTGTATTACACGGGTTGGATTAAAAAACTATAATAAATAATTATATGAAAATTTAGACAATATCAGAAGATCTTTTAATATAAAATATAACTAAAATTTTGTATAATTTAATAATTGAAATAATAAAATATTTATATATATCTTTACACGCTATTTTTTTTTCAAATTTTGTTCCTTTAAACATTTTTTTTAATATACTATTTTTAAAAATTGTATATTTTATAATAATTTGGATTTTAAAAATGTGTTTTTTTAATATTAATATATTTATAATGTAAATTAAAAAAAATTATTTCTTAGTTTAAAAATGTAAAAAAGTATTTAATGGTTAATATTATTATTTAATATGTGTACTTAATAGGAGATGATGCGGGAAATCCTGGTTGAGGTGCTCTATAATCCCGACATGTGTCCTTAAAACTTTGATTTATTAGAATAGATAGATATAAAAATTTTTGTGCCCCCTAAAAAATGGGCTCGGGACGGGACGGAGGTCTGGTTTGCCCCTCCTCTGAGCCGCCCATGTCGATGATATATGTTTGGTCTTAAATTCAGAATCGAAGGAGTTATTAGATAACCCACATATAAATTTTAATTTTGAACAAAGCATTTACGTACCAATCCAAAGAATTTAGTAGGTGCACAGGTCCTGAAACATCAAAAATTTGTTGTTCGAGGGGCTCCATTACCAGTGGATTTGAGCTTCTGTGAATTTGGTATGCAAATATTCCTACACAACTTTTTAAGTTTTTATGATTATACTTAAAAAAGAAAAGTAAACATGAAGTTTATAGGGATCATGAAACTAATAAATTTAGGTTGACGTCGACTTTGAATATTTATACTTTATCTTCTTCTAAGTGGGTGATCATTACCAAGTCTCAAGTTACAATCACACGAAGAAATTTAATTTTGATGATGCCAACCAAAAAGAAAAAGGGAGCTGTTAGAGAGACGTCAGGGTGGTTTCTTGAACACCAATCATACTGCTCGTATAGCCCTATACTAGTCGTATGAATATTTTAATTCCGACAAATTCTGACACATCACATTACTGACATGTTCTTGAGACGTCAACCATACGGCCCGTCTAGGCCTGTAATGCCCGTATGAAAGTATAAATATCAACATAAATATAAATATAAATATAAGTATAAGTATAAGTATATAGGGGATGGTTCCATTGTTAACCCTTTCTTATAGCGTTAACCCGGGCATTTTTTGCCCGAATCTTTGTTTTTCTTTGTTTTTTTTCCTGGTTTTTATTATATATATATATGGGGGTTTCTTTTTTGTGTTTTTGCTAATTCATCACCGTTTAGAAGTTATTTACAAGTGTAAGTAAGTGTACGTTACTTACACTTACTTACATCACTATGTGATGTATAATAAAAACACAAAAAAGAAACCCCCCTATTTATGTATAATAAAAACCATGAAAAAAAACAAATATTCGGGCAAATAATGCCCAGGTTAACGGGTTAACGCTATAAGGAAGGGTTAACATTTGATCATTCCCCTTAGTATATATATTATGTTAATACCCCGTGTATTACACGAGTTAAATAAACAAATATAACGAAAAATTATCAATAATAATTTAGAAAATATAATATGATTATAATATGATTTCTTTAATATTAATACTTTAATGTTTTAAAAAAAATTTAAAATGTGCGTATCTGTGAAATGAGAAACAGTACTTAACAAATTTATCTAAAACATTCAAATTTATTTACATTTAAATAACTATTATTTTAAAATAAACGTTTAAAATACGTACATACGTATCGTTTTTCATTTCAAAACAAACTACGAGCCATATGGATGATGTTCAAAAAAAACTACACACGTATACCGGTTTTCAAAACAAACTACGATTTTATAAAATAATTACGTTACAATAGTTATTATTTTACAATTTACCGATTAAACACGATTACATTATAAACTATCTTTCAACCATCCAAAACACTTAGACGATGTGACGATATCACAAATAAGTTAAACAGATACGCATATCGGGTGTAAAACCGAAGGTTGTAAATTTTCAAATTTCTATATTACTCGTATAGGCCAATACTAGTATTTGTTGTCTGACTGACAAAATCTGACACATTCTGACATCTATACGGCCCGTATAGGCCTATACTACCCGTATAGGAGCAGATGGTGTTAACTGATCTACTGGTGATGTCCAAATAACATGACCAAAAAAAAGGCTCTGCATTAAATATGCATTAAATAATAAATAAAATTGGAATCATATAATAACTCACCTTAATTCGATAAACTCGATTAACTACGACAAGATCAACTCAAATAATTTAGTTTTTCTTATAACATTTATTATACATGTACAAGATTATGCTATTTTATATGTTTGTGCAAATTTATGACTGTTTGAGATTTAAAACACATGTGAGTTTGCGTTATACTGTAAATATTTATTTCCTGTTGCGACCATTACAATGACGTAACAGCACAAACGGTGATGAATTTGCACAAATATATAAGATAAAGCCACTCTTAAAGCAATAACTCAAAATAGCCTGTTAAGATAAAGCCAAATCTTGGATTTTTTTCTAAATGTTACCAAATTTGAAAAACTTGTACACGTGTGCAAATTCAATTTGCCTTGTGAATTAGCAAAAACACAAAAAAGAAACACCCCCTAAATATGTATAATAAAGACCATGAAAAAAACTCAAAGATTCGGGCATTTTTTGTCGAAGTTATTGGTTACCGCAATTAAGGAGGATTGGGTTCAAATATATATATATATATATATATATATAGGATTGGGATCAAATAATAACCCACCTTAATTGAGGTAACCTATTAAACCTAGCAAAATTCGCTCAAATCTTTGAATTTTTTTTCATTGCATTTATTATACATAAATATGGGGCTCCTTTCTGTGTTTGTTCTAATTTATCACCGTTTAGGATCTTACGTCAGTGTAATTGGAGTAAAAATAAATATAACTTGCTGTGTAACGCAAACTTACACTTGGTTTAATTTTTAAACATTTGTGAATTAGCAAAAATTACATATACGTAATTTGTACACTACATATATGAGTTATATAAAGTTACATATATGTAACTTCGTTATCTACATATTTTTATTAAAAAAAATTATTCATAACATTTATAAGATAATAATAAAAAATCATGAAATTTTTTCTTAAAAATTGATTGGTTAGTAGGAGTTTTTTAGTTTTCTCCAAAGTGAGAAGTTTTCTTTTAAATCCTCACACACGCGCGCGCACACACACACACACATATATATATATATATATTGTTATATTATAATGTTAGATTTGTTTACTAAAAGAAATAAATAATAAAAAAAATATGTAACTCATTGATTACATATATGTAACTTTGGGAGGAATATTTTAAAAAGGATAAAAACCATAAGAAGTGTGAGAAGCAATCATGAACGTAGATCTCTGGTGTTTTACGGTTAGAAATGCGCGATGGCTATTTTGTAATTAATATGGTGTTTGAAAGTCGCGGGATGGGCATAAACGTAATTTGGTGTTTTTTGAAAATGAAACAGAAACCGCAACCTTTCATAGTTGTATGGTGTTTTTTTTGTCATTACATAGTAAGGAATAACTTAGAAGTTAACTTTACGGTGTTTTTATCAAGTTATGGTATTATCATGGTTGTAAAAATCGGTCTAGGCGGCCGCCTAGGCGCTAGGCGCCCGAGAACTGTCTAATTTTTGGCCTAGGCGGTGTCTAGGCGCTAGGCGGTGCTAGGCGGCCTAGGCGGGGTCTAGGCGGGGCCTAGGCGGCTTAGGCAGATTTTTATTTTTTTTTTTGACTTTTTTGACTTTTTTTTGACTTTTTTCGACTTTTTTCTTGTAAAAAGGGACCAATTTCATGATTATTTTGACATTTCTCAACCAAAAATCATTAATATGTCTTTGAAACATCAAATCCAGCCAGTTAACATCGAAATTCATCTCTAAATTTTGAACTCAGTGTTTAAGTTTGCACTTTAAAGTACTTTATTTCGTATATTTAAGTTTATTTTTTAAATTATTTGAATTATTATATTAAATTATTGATATTAATGTGTGTATATAATATATATTTGTAAAACTACATATAAAAATTCCAATCCGCCTAGCGCCGATATGATTAATCCCAATTAATCCCTAGGCGGTCCCTCGCCGCCCGACTAGCGCCTCGCGACTTCTACAACCATGGGTATTATAATGTATTTTCTTATTGATATATCTCGATATATGGTGTTGAACCTCTGTTATGATGTATTAATCTGAAAAACACCGTAAATTCTAAACTACGTATATAACCACCATTAAAACATCATACATGTATATAAAATCAAGAAACAGAACGTTATTTAAAAAAATGTGACAATTCGACTTTTCGGATTAACTCCGTTAACCGAAAAATTAACAGAAATTATACATAATCAAATAATATCAACTAAAAGGGTGAGAATTAAACAAAATCTGGTCCAAAGTGTTTAAATTGCAAGGATTAAACTTGTAAATAATGATAACAATCAATTTTGACTTCTAAAAGTCAAAATTCGGCCAAAATGATTAGGGAAATTCGAATTTCACATTAAACTATTGGAATTAACTGAATTAATCATTTAATTAACATGCAATAATGGTGATTAATCGTTCTTATCAGTTATTGAGGACATTAAACACCGAATTAAACTCAATTGTTGATTAAAAGTCGAAACCGTGAACGGTTACATTAGAAATCACATCATTTGATTTCAACACTTCGAATTGAGCATTCAAACCCATCATTCGGAAACCTTAGAAGCTCCTGCAAACAAGAATTCGATTCCAAGAGTCCCGGATAGAAGAATTCGATTTGGGGGTGGCCGAAACTCAGGCTAAAGTCGATCTACTTCAAGTTTACATCGAATCAAGTAAGTAATTACTCCTAAACAACCTAAAGTGGCAGACTAAGCATATCCCTATGATAATTCGTGGTTCTATATCGAATTGATCGAGTTCTATTACTAGGGTTCATAGCATAAACGGATTTGGGGGTTATCGTTCAAATGATTTTAAAAACCAAATCGAATAACATAGAAAGTTTCGTGATGCTTTGTTCATTGAAACCCACATGTTAATTTTAGTTTTAAACATCGAAAGATAGGAGATCAAGTTCTAGGGTTTCTATAGTAAAACGATTTGGGTATTTCTAACAAAATGATTTTAAAAATCCAATTGATTTATACAGATAGTTTCGCGATAACATGTTAAACGAAAATCCTATATCAATTTCATATCACAATTTCGAATTAATCGATTTCAAATTCTAGGGTTCTAACTAGAAAACGATTTGGGGTTTTTTCTATTCAAAAGAGTTCGAAAATCAAATTAATTGTTACCAGCAGTTTCAGATGATTCCGACTAAGCATAACAATATCTTAATTCGAAGTTCTAATATCGAATCCCAAGAATTTGGTTATTAGGGTTCTTTAACATAAACGTTTTGGGGATTTTATTGTAAACTAGATTAAAAATCAAATTAAACATGACTGATAGCTTCGAAATTCATTACTAGATGAAAACCCTATGGATTTATATTGTAATCTTAACGAATTGAATCAAATTGAATCAATGATAAAGAGGTTAGGTTCGAATCAGTGTAGATCAAAAGAAATTGAATGATTCGGCCAAAAATAATCCAATTAAACTCACTGATGGACTTGTTTGGATCCATAGAAACAAAGCCCTATAGTTTTAAGCGTAATTGAGTTCGAATCGGGCCCAATTGGAACCAAGATTGGTTCGGTTTAGTAAAACAAGGGGGAACCCGACCATGATTGATTAAAACCATTTGAAATAGACTCTGTTAACGAAATTGGAAGCAGAGGAGATGGTAGGGGTGTGTACCAAGGATGGGAGGTCGCGGGTTCGAACCCGACTCCAACTGTTTTTGGGTTTTAACACTATTTTTGGTATTTTGATCATATCTCATTCGTTCTAACTCCGATTTAACCCATTCAAAAGGCGTTGGAACCGAAATGGAATTCCGAACGTCATGAAACAATAAAATTTATATCTTGACTCGAAACCTTAATCGAGTGTATTTTACGCGCGTGTAAATTTAATCGTATACGTGTATATGATTTAAACAAGCGAAATAAAATTCGTGCATGCTTTCGTATGTACGTTCCACACAATCTAATATACGTGTGTTGACACGTATGTGATTTAAAACACAAAACGACATCCCGAATAAAACAAAGTTATTATTATAACACAGATTCTTCGTAGATGATTTTCTACGCGATTTCACGTGTGTTGATCATTCTGTTTGCTATCAAATGTGCGTACACGACCCCTTTTCTTATTTTACTGTTTTGGGGGAGAAAACATGTGCAAACAAACACTTTTAGATACATATCACTTGCATGAGTTAGCTATTTACGATAAGTGCGAACATAGCATTACAAGTCCTTACATATCGAACCGTTTAGTTTGCTGTAGTGCAAAGCGTGGTAGTTGAAGATAGATCTATTGGCTTTGACAAACCTCACTTGGTAGATTGTAGGTCTACGCAGGTGTTTAACTAGCCAAACCAAACATTACTATTGTTTGTGCTAGACAATAGTGGAAAGGCAACCAACATTCAAACAGTCAGCTTCGGTGTCGACCGCTTATGTAAATAGTACAATGACTAGCTATCATGACTATGCAATGTGTTATTATGTGATCTGCAAACATTATATACAAACAGCTTGTTCAAACAATTGATTCAAACATTTGTGATTATGCATACAAACCTGTGTATGCACCAACCTTTGTGTTGACTTGATTTACATGTTTTCTCAGGACACTAAAAGCACAAGTAAGGACAAGCATGGACTAGGATGTGGAGTCGCATGCATATATTTTAAAGTCTTGTGTTTTGAATTTGGATATTTAAGACTTTGACTTGTAATTTACATTTTAAGAACCGTTACGTTTGCTATTTGTTTTAAAATTCTTCCGTAGACTTTGAAACTTTGAAATTACAGTTTAGACCAAAACTATGTTTAAAAATCATATAGAGGTCTTTCGCTGTGTCTAATGACTGAGATCCTGGTTTGTCACGCCCTAAACGGTATGATTCCGTTAGTTGAATTTTGGGGTTGTGACAGATTGGTATCAGAGCCATTGGTTATAGCGAACTAGGTTTGCATTAGTAGACTTAGACTATAACTGTTAGGCATTTGACACACTTGCTTACAAGATAGTTTTGCATAGTATCTACATATGGTATTATGTAGCAGACATGGCATAACCATCCACACCTACTCATGACGAGGAACAACAAGTCGCATCATCATCAAAATCCAAGAAGAGACGACCTAAGCCAGTGGATGACACAATTCACCACGATGAGGAGATACAAATACGACCGAGGGAGAATGGCCAGTATTGGCAGTGATTCCCTGATCTCATTCGCAGTTGGGTGCATGAGGAGCGCGTACCTCTGCCACCTACTCGTGGCACTACTACTAGTAGTTGGACATTACCTACTTTGAGATACCCACCTGAGCAAGCATTTGCAGCTTTTGTTACATGTATGAATCCGGAAATTCACAACATGTGAGAGGCAGCTGGATAAATCACTGGATTACTAGAAAGATGAAATATGCTCTGTGATTCACTAAAACAAGTCAAGGGATGAAATAGGCTCTATGACTCAATAAAACAAGTCAAGGGATGAAATAGGCTCTATGACTCAATAAAACAAGTCAAAGGATGAAATAGGCTCTATGACTCAATAAAAGAAGTCAAGGGATGAAATAGGCTCTGTGACTCACTAAAACAAGTCAAGGGATGAAATAGGCTCTGTGACTCACTAAAACAAGTCGAAGGATTAAATAGACCCTATGATTCACTAGAACAAGTCAGTGGATGAAATAACCTAATGACACAACAAAACCGTTCCTTAGTTCGGGACTATATCTACTAGTTCCACTAAACTTCTAATTTTGACAAATGATCCATCACTCTTTACAACACTGACAATGGTTAATAAGGTTGTGGTTTCAGCCTTAATAAGAAAACATCAATTTTCTTTCAAACTCCTCGACAACATTCTTGTAGCTCTTTGTACTTCCACATGTACGGTTTACAAGGACCACTATATGAACTCATCAACTGTAAGATGAGAATTCAAACCCAACATCTTGTCACGCTTGAAGTACCACCAAGCGGACACTAGAGTGATCGTGCAAGAAAGATTTCCGTTACAGGTGCATACGTGAAGACAAGTTATATTATGTGAAAACCTTGATGACCTCTATTGTGAGTCAACTATCAACTTGGGAACTTATGGGAGATACATTGACTGCAAGGTGGTCAACTCCAAACAGCTACACTAACACCCACACAATGAGTGTCTCTACATCAAGCTACATAAGAAAAACACACTCAAGCCGAATAACTATCCTTGAAGGATTACACTAGACCCTATAGTAGCATTCAACTCGAGTAACTATCCCTAAGTATTTATTTCGATAGGCTATCCAATTATACATCATGTGACTATTTTCTGAATCCTGATGTCCTGAATAAACCCTAAATCCTGCAAAACCAAATAGCTCAAGTTAGGAGGAACTAGAATTCTTATGTAAGGTAAATTGACGATCATGGTGCGCAACGTAATCGTGAATTTACAAGTACGCATGAATTCTGGCAAATTCTATTATGAGCCTATTTTCGAAACACATACATAAAATATTCGCCTATCCTTCATTCTGGTGGTTGTAATGAATTCGGTTAACATATCGAGATTACAACATAACATTCAGCAAATTTCCAGCTGTAGTTCTGGTTACTCTGTGTTCATAAAACCCTCACGGTGCGACTTTGCACTTCACCTGGATAACTTCAAATGTATGTCAAAACACCTACTTGTGAACATCTGTAAAGATTCCCTATCAGGCGAAGAACTAAGTATGATTTCATGTGTCTACCGAGCAGAGTTCTCAATGACCATAACAACAACAAGAAACACTCAAAGAATGCTTTGGATGCAAGAGAGCCAGGGCACTTCAATTGAACCGCACTGGTAGTAACAACAAAAGGAACGAAAACAATGGTCTGAGGGGACAAGCCTTCATGATCATAAGAAGCATAGAGAAAAGGTCGGACTCACTGCAAGTACATATGTGATAAACAAATGTTATGATCTGTGTTGTTGGATAATGGAACATCAAAGAGCTTTAGATCTAATGAATTTAGTGGAATATTTTCCATAACCTCAAGACCATTAGAGGTTGAATACACTATAGAACTAGCTGATGGCAAGTTAATCACAGTAGAACATATTCTCAAAGGCTGTGTCCTGACTTGATAGGTCAAAAACTGGACATTGACCTTATGTCTATCGCATTAGGCAGTTTTGATGTAGTCATTGCCATGGACTGGTTGTCGAAACACCAGGCTGAAATAGTATGCCATGAAAAGATCGTCCGTATACCTCTTCCACATGGAGAGACACCGTATGTACAAGGCGAGAAGAGCAGTACACCACTGCGTCTCATATCTTATATGAAGGCACAAAAATGTCTGCGTAAAGGTCATACAGCAGTTATACCACTTATAACTGAAAAGCCGGTAGCTGAGAAGAAGATCGAAGACATCCCAGAAGTTTGTGAATTTCCTGAAGTATTTCCGGAAGACCTACCGGGATTACCGCCTATCAGACAAGTGGAATTTCGAATCGACCTTACACCAGACGCAGCACCGATAGCTAGAGTGCCTTATCGACTCGCACCATCTCAAATGCAAGAGTTATCTACACAACTGCAAGAGTTGTTGGATAAGGGCTTTATACGACCTAGTTTTTCACCTTGGGGAGCTCCAGTCTTATTTGTTAAGAAAAAGGACGGGACTTTCCGTATGTGTATCGATTACCGGGAACATAACAAAGTTACCATCAAAAACCGGTATCCGTTACCTCGAATTGACGATCTGTTCGATCAGTTGCAAGGTTCGAGTTACTATTCGAAAATTGATCTCAGATCTGGTTACCATCAACTTAGAGTACAAGAGGAAGATATTCCTAAGACAACATTCAGAACGCGCTATGGCCATTACGAATTCTTGGTCATGCCATTTGGGTTGACAAACGCTCCAGCAGTATTCATGGATCTCATGAATCGGGTTTGCAAACCTTATCTAGATAAGTTTGTCATTGTTTTCATTGATGACATTCTCATCTATTCCCAGAATGAGGAGGAGCATGCTGAACATCTTCGATTGCTGTTAGAATTATTGAAACAAGAACAATTGTACGCTAAGTTCTCGAAATTGGACTTCTGGATGCGAGAAGTTCAATTCTTGGGTCATATAGTCAATGAAAAGGGCATACATATTGATCCAGCGAAAATTGAAGCGATTAAGGATTGGGAAGCACCAAAGACCCCTACCGAGGTACGACAATTCCTAGGTTTGGCGGGTTATTACCAACGATTCATTGAGGGTTTCTCAAAGATCGCTCAACCACTTACAGCTCTTACTCACAAAGGAACGAAGTATAACTGGACGGATAAACAAGAAGCTGCATTCCAGCTATTGAAACAAAAACTCTGCAGTGCACCGATTCTGTCCCTACCTGAAGGAACAGAAGACTTTGTGGTGTATTGTGACGCATCTGCATAGGGTTTGGGATGTGTGTTGATGCAACGTGATAAAGTGATTGCTTACGCGTCACGACAACTTCGACCACACGAAAAGAATTACACTACTCATGATTTGGAGTTAGGAGTAGTGGTATTTGCTCTGAAAATTTGGAGGCATTATTTATATGGAACCAAGTGTACCATTTACACTGATCACAAGAGTCTGCAACATATCTTTGATCAGAAGGAGCTTAATATGAGACAGCGACGGTGGGTCGAGTTGTTGAACGACTATGAATGTGCAATCAAGTACCATACAGGAAAAGCTAATGTGGTAGCTGATGCGCTAAGTAGAAAAGACACAACATCAACAAGACGGGTTCGCGCA
Source organism: Mikania micrantha (assembly GCA_009363875.1). NCBI lineage: Eukaryota > Viridiplantae > Streptophyta > Magnoliopsida > Asterales > Asteraceae > Mikania > Mikania micrantha. The sequence continues at coordinate 84,191,531 of CM018691.1, read as the reverse complement.
CTTATGATGATGATACATACTGACTTACCTGACAAGGTACACAGTGCTCAGCTTGAAGCCTTAGAAAAGGATAACTTGGAACAGGAATCCTTACGAGGAATGGAAAACAATTGGATGTCATGCCTGATGGAACTCGTTGTTTTGTTTCATTAATCGACTTTGGATACCTTTGCATGGTGGTTTAAGGGAACTCGTGATGGATGAAGCGCACAAATCCAGATATTCAGTCCATCCGGGAGTAGACAAGATGTATCATGACTTAAAGGCACTGTATTGGTGGCCTCACATGAAACCCGACATTGCTAAGTACGTTAGCAAATGTTTGACTTGTTCTAAAGTCAAAGTTGAATATCAAAAACCATCTGGTTTACTGCAACAACCAGAAATACCCATGTGGAAATGGGAATAGATTTCGATGGATTTCATTACTAAGTTACCTCGTACACCAAGTGGTTGTGATACGATATGGGTAATGGTTGACCGATTAATGAAATTTGCATATTTCTTGGCAATTAAAGAAACCGACAAAATGGAGAAATTGACTCGCACTTACATCAAGGAAGTGGTAGCGCGACATGGCGTGCGAATCTCTATCATATCAGATCGGGATGCCCGATTCACTTCAAACGTTTGGAAATCACTCCATAAGTCCTTGGGAACTCGTTTAGACATGAGTACTGCCTATCATCCGCAAACCGACGGTCAGAGTGAACGTACAATCCAAACGCTTGAGGACATGTTACGAGCTTGTGTCATTGATTTTGGTGATAGCTGGGAAAACCACTTACCGTTAGTGGAATTCTCTTACAACAACAATTATCACACAAGTATTCAAGCGGCACCATTTGAAGCTTTATATGGTCGTAAATGTCGTTCACCGGTTTGCTGGGTTGACATTGGTGACAGTCAGATTACAGGTCCTGAACTAGTACACGAAACAACTGAGAAGATAGTTCAAATCCGGAACCGTATGGTAGCGGCTCGGGATCGACAGAAGAGTTACGATGACAAACGTCGCAAGCCGTTGGAATTTCAAGTAGGAGACCGAGTTCTTCTGAAAGTATCACCTTGGAAAGGTGTGATACGATTCAGCAAGCGCGGGAAGCTTAGCCCACGTTACGTAGGACCTTTTGAGATCCTGAAAAGGATTGGCCCAGTTGCGTATCAACTTCAATTATCGGATGAACTCAGCCGAGTTCATGATGTCTTTCACGTTTCGAACTTAAAGAAATGTCTTTCTGATGAGACATTGATTGTACCACTTGAGGAAATACAAGTGGACGAACAGTTACAGTTCATTGAAGAACCAGTTGAAATCATGGACCGAGAGGTCAAACAGCTCAAACAAAGCAAGATTCCGATAGTCAAAGTCCGGTGGAATTCAAAACGTGGACCTGAATTCACATGGGAAAGGGAAGATCAAATGATGAAGAAGTATCCTCATCTGTTCAAAACAACAACTACAAACACTGAGAAGGCACGTTAAATTTCGGGACGAAATTTCCTTCAACAAGGGGATGACGTGATGCTTCACACATCAACACTTCGAATTTCAAACTGTAAGCACAAACATTTTATACAATTGGTTTTGTTACAAACATTTATACTGCTTTACATTGTTACAAACATTTGTGCTGCTTTACATTATGTGCTACAGTTTATATGTTACATTGCATGGTAGTACATACATGATTAGTTTCAAACATTCGCTATGTGCGAGGTTGCATAGTACAAGCAATTGCGAACATTCACTATGTGCAAGGTTACATAGCACAGCATGATCAAACACAAACATTCACAGTTAGGTGTACTAACTGGTGTGCACGCAAACAATTACATAGAACGATCACACTTAGGTGTGATGTTACAAGTGTTGAACTTTGTGTGTGAGTACACACAAGCACACGGGATGATCAGACACCATACTAACACATACAATTTGAACTCACAAGTAGTGACCTAACTACTTCTAACATATAACAATTTTCGGGACGAAAATTCCTACAACAAGGGGATGATGTGACAATCCGACTTTTCGGATTAATTCCGTTAACCGAAAAATTAACAGAAATTATACATAATCAAATAATATCAACTAAAAGGGTGAGAATTAAACAAAATCTGGTCCAAAGTGTTTAAATTGCAAGGATTAAACTTGTAAATAATGATAACAATAAATTTTGACTTCTAAAAGTCAAAATTCGGCCAAAATGATTAGGGAAATTCGAATTTCACATTAAACTATTGGAATTAACTGAATTAATCATTTAATTAACATGCAATGATGGTGATTAATCGTTCTTATTAGTTATTGAGGACATTAAACACCGAATTAAACTCAATTGTTGATTAAAAGTCGAAACCGTGAACGGTTACATTAGAAATCGCATCATTTGATTTCAATACTTCGAATTGAGCAATCAAACCCATCATTCGGCAACCTTAGAAGCTCCTGCAAACAAGAATTCGATTCCAAGAGTCCCGGATAGAAGAATTCGATTTGGGGGTGGCCGAAACTCAGGCTAAAGTCGATCTACTTCAAGTTTACATCGAATCAAGTAAGTAATTACTCCTAAACAACCTAAAGTGGCCGACTAAGCATAGCCCTTTGATAATTCGTGGTTCTAGTATCGAATTGATCGAGTTCTATTACTAGGGTTCATAGCATAAACGGATTTGGGGGTTATCGTTCAAATGATTTTAAAAACCAAATCGAATAACACAGAAAGTTTCGTGATGCTCTGTTCATTGGAACCCACATGTTAATTTCAATTTTAAACATCGAGAGATAGGAGATCAAGTTCTAGGGTTTCTATAGTAAAACGATTTGGGTATTTCTAACAAAATGATTTTAAAAATCCAATTGATTTATACAGATAGTTTCGCGATAACATGTTAAACGAAAATCCTATATCAATTTTATATCACAATTTCGAATTAATCGATTTCAAATTCTAGGGTTCTAACTAGAAAACGATTTGGGGTTTTCTATTCAAAAGAGTTCGAAAATCAAATTAATTGTTATCATCAGTTTCAGATGATTCCGACTAAGCATAACCATATCTTAATTCGAAGTTCTAATATCGAATCCCAAGAATTTGGTTATTAGGGTTCTTTAACTTAAACGTTTTGGGGATTTTATTGTAAACTAGATTAAAAATCAAATTAAACATGACAGATAGCTTCGAAATTCATTACTAGATGAAAACCCTATGGATTTATATTGTAATCTTAACGAATTGAATCAAATTGAATCAATGATAAAGAGGTTAGGTTCGAATCAGTGTAGATCAAAAAGAATTTAATGATTCGGCCAAAAATAATCCAATTAAACTCACTGATGGACTCGTTTGGATCCATAGAAACAAAGCCCTATAGTTTTAAGCGTAATTGAGTTCGAATCGTGCCCAATTGGAACCAAGATTGGTTCGGTTTAGTAAAACAAGGGGGAACCCGACCATGATTGATTAAAACCATTTGAAATGGACTCTGTTAACGAAATTGGAAGCAGAGGAGATGGTAGGGGGTGTGTACCGGGGATGGGAGGTCGCGTTTTGGGTTTTAACACTATTTTTGGTATTTTGATCATATCTCATTCGTTCTAACTCCGATTTAACCCATTCAAAAGGCGTTGGAACCAAAATGGAATTCCGAACGTCATGAAACAATAAAATTTATATATAGACTCGAAACCTTAATCGCGTGTATTTTACGCGCGTGTAAATTTAATCGTATACGTGTATAAGATTTAAACAAACGAAATTAAATTCGTGCATGCTTTGGTATGTACGTTCCACACAATCTAATATACGTGTGTTGACACGTATGTGATTTAAAACACAAAACGACATCCCGAATAACACAAAGTTATTATTATAACACAGAATCTTCGTAGAGGATTTTCTGCGCGATTTCACGTGTGTTGATGATTCTGTTTGCTATCAAAGGTGCGTACACGACCCCTTTTCTTATTTTACTGTTTTTGGGGAGAAAACATGTGCAAACAAACACTTTTAGATACATATCACTTGCATGAGTTAGCTATTTACGATAAGTGCGAACATAGCATTACAAGTCCTTACATATCGAACCGTTTAGTTTGCGGTAGTGCAAAGCGTGGTAGTTGAAGATAGATCTATTGGGTTTGACAAACCTCACTTGGTAGATTGTAGGTCTACGCAGGTGTTTAACTAGCCAAACCAAACATTACTATTTTTTGTGCTAGACAATAGTGGAAAGGCAACCAACATTCAAACAGTCAGCTTCGGTGTCGACCGCTTATGTAAATAGTACAATGACTAGGTATCATGACTATGCAATGTGTGATTATGTGATCAGCAAACATTATATACAAACAACTTGTTCAAACAATTGATTCAAACATTTGTGATTATGCATACAAACCTGTGTATGCACCAACCTTTGTGTTGACTTGATTTACATGTTTTCTCAGGACACTAAAAGCACAAGTAAGGACAAGCATGGACTAGGATGTGGAGTCGCATGCATATATTTTAAAGTCTTGTGTTTTGAATTTGGATATTTAAGACTTTGACTTGTAATTTACATTTTAAGAACCGTTACGTTTGCTATTTGTTTTAAAACGCTTCCGCAGACTTTGAAACTTTGAAATTACAGTTTAGACCAAAACTATGTTTGAAAATCATATAGAGGTTTTTCGCTGTGTCTAATGACTGAGATCCTGGTTTGTCACGCCCTAAACGGTATGATTCCGTTAGTTGAAATTTGAGGGTGTGACAAAAAACATCATAAAATTTTAAAATGTAATGGTGATTAGGGTTTTCGGATTCAAAATTACTTGTAATACTTGGATTCAAAAAAACTATACAATCCAAAAAACACAATACAATCTGAAAAACATCATAAAATTTGAATAACACCATAATATCAAAAAACAGAGCATCATTAAAACGAAATATCAAACAACATACGAAATAACACCATACAATATGAAAAACACCATACAATATGAAAACACCATTAAATCTGAAAAACACCATACAATATGAAAAACACCATAGAATCTGAAAAACACCATAGAATTCTCATACATATGACGCTAACTGAAAACGCCAAATAACATCATATTAAAAACACCATAACCTTGCATCTCTTCTGTGTTTGAATCCATCACGACGTTCCCCCAAAAAAAACGAAACCAGCATGCGCCCGATGTAATTAAAACCATAAAATCAATAACAATCTGTGATTTCTTCTTGTAATCGAAAAATTATTGATTTGGATTTTTCAAAATGTTTAGCGTTAATCATGTTATGTTTCCCAAAATAACCGCTAACAATGATCTGAACAAATTACGTTAATACCCATATCTTGTAAACCTTTGAAAATACACGTGTACGGCTTAGATTCCTTCTCGCACTTTTTATGGTTTTATGACTTTGTAGCCAAACCTGAATCATGTAACTTTATATGTTACATATATTTAACTTCGTAATTTACATATTTTTATTAAAAAAAATTATTTATAACATTTCTAACCTTATAACATTTCTAACCTTAACATATATATATACATATATATATATATATATATATATATATATATATATATATATATATATAGGAGGGTTCATGAGAAAACTTCTCAGTTTGGAGAGAAACTAAAAAACTCCTACTAACCAATAAATTTTTAAGAAAATAAATTAACGATATTTTATTATTAGTTTAGAAATGTTAAAATAAAAAAATGTTTTGAAAAAATATGAAAACCACGAAGTTACTTATATGTAACTCAAAAAATTATGTATGTAACTTATAAAATAGCATATATGTAATCAGTATGTGTAGCATACAAGTTACATATATGTAATAACCTAAAATACATATTTTTTTTACATTTATATCTTATAATAAAAGGAAATAAAAACGAAAAAATGAAAAAAAAAATTAATCGGTAATGATTGTGATTAGTTTAGGGAGGTTCCTTTGAAAACCATCATTTACAAAAAAGAAAAAAATTAAAAAAATATGTATTTCATGTTATATAACTTGTATGTTACATGTACCATTTACATATATGTAAGTTTATGAGTTACATGCGTAATTTATTGAGTTACATATACGTAATTTCGTAATTTATGTATCTTTATTAAAATTTTATTTCTCATTATAACATTTTTAACCTTATAATAAAAAATTACTAATTTTTTTTTAAATTATTGGTAAGTATGAGTTTTCTTGGTTTTTCAAAATGATGAGTTTTCGTATGAACATTCCTTTATATATATATATATATATATATATATATATATATATAGGGGAAGCATCAAATGTTAACCCTTCCTTATTGCGATAACCGTATAACCCTAGCACTTTTTTCCTTTATATATATATATATAAGTGTGATGTAAGTAACTGTAAGTCGTTACACTTACATACGGTTGTAAATAAATTCTAAACGGTGATGAGTTAGCGAAAATACAAAAAAGAAACCCCCTATTTATGTATAATAAAGACAATGAAAAAAAAAACAAAGATTCGGGCAAAAAGCGCAAAAAATGGCTAGGGTTATGTGGTTATCGCAATAAGGAAGGGTTAACTGTAGATTTGAAGAATCGATCACGAAATTCTACGATTCGATCATAAACGTGCGGAATCCGTTTATAACTAGATTTGGATCAAGAAAAACATTGTAATATATCTCAAATCTGAATTCTTCATATCCAATCAAGTGTATACAAACAATAAACTTGAATTACAACACTTGAATACAAGAAAGAAAGATAAGATGAAGAGAACTTGAACTTGAGAGAGAAAGTTGCTTTGTGTATGTGAAATTATAAGCTCCAAGTCTCCCAAATGAACAAAGCAGCACCATATTTATAGGTTTCTAATGCAAAGGTTCGGCCCTTGTAAAATTTCACGAACCTCCAATGTACACGAACCTTTGGTAAGGTTCGTGACCTTGTGCCAGCCGAACCCTTAGGTTCGCCAGCCGAACCATAAGGTTCGCTGGACGAACCTATACAATACAAATCATAGGTTCGCCGAACCTTTAGCCATCAATCACAACCGAATCTTCTTGATTCTTTAGCCGAACCCTTAATCATATACAACAGACTGCGATTTCATATACAACAAGCCAGGTTCACACAGTAAATGCAGCTTTCACACAGAAAATGCACTTACATACTCCCCCTTGAACCTTGCTGTTGTATATGCTCAAACATTGTGTGCATCAGGGAACAAATATGCATCAACATACTCCCCCACAACCTTGCTATCAACATACTCCTCTTCAGTTGTATCTGTTGTATCAAATGTTGTTGTATAGAATTCATACGTCTCTTTGTTTCCACTTCACTCTCTCAATCTTAATCTCATTCTCTCTCTCTCCATCTTATGTCTTTCTTTGTCAAGATTCATCTGCTGAGGACTACAGTGACATCTTGAACACACAGATCTTCATCACCCTTATCACCTGCATCAGTTGATACATAATCAAAAATAAATCTTTTGCTTCACATGTAATCATACCAGATGCCTCATCGCAATTCCAATTTCTCTTTGTCACTTATTAACAGTAAATCAATTATAGTGTTTACAAAGAATTAGTAAGTCACATCGGATAGTCTAAAAGAAAATAGAAGAAAATTTTTATGAATTTTTCAATGATTTGAATAAACTCCCCCTAAAACTATGAATTACAAAATTGTATATCCTAGAATCCTACAAAATTTGTATTCTAACTAAAAAACTAAATATGTTTTTGATGAGAAAGATCCAAACATGAGATCATATTGTAATCAAACCTTAGCGTTACTTGTTGATTGTTAATGAGATTTATTTATTCGATGCACAAGCCTAGGACGATTGCCAGTATATGGATCCACTTTAAGTCTTATCACTTGTTGTGAATTTGGATTAATGAAAACCAATCTCAAGACTTTGTGTTCCCCACTCACTTGAACACATCCCCGCTTTGTGAAACATCAACCAACAGCGATGCCATTGTAAATTATAAGATCAAATTCTTTCTTAGTTTGATCATGCAAAAATAAAGAAGAATATCTTTTGTGAAATAACAAAGTGTAAAATAAAACAGAATGTTCAAAATCCGGTAACAAGATTGATACTTCCATATGCGCAGATGAAACCATAATATTGAACCAAAAAATAATTTAAGTTTAAAACCTAGCAATCAGATTGATACTTTCGTATACACATAGAATGCCCAAGTTCTAAACAAACCAAGAAAATAAAAGCAGAATGTCCAAAACATAACAATCAAATCGATACGTAAGTATGCACAGAGAATGTCCATGTTTTGAACTAAAATAAAAGAAAAAAATGAACTCAGAATTTCTTTTGAAAAAGAAACACATGATCAAACTAATATATGTACTAATACAATTAGCAATCACTGAGGCAAATGGCTACGCACTCAGGACAAATTCCCGGAAAATTGACAACCAATATGATTTACCATCTTTGTGAAATGTTATGTTCAATGTGACTTGAAAATATCAAGAAAATATGACAATGTAATTCAGGAAGTTCCACTATCAATGAGCTCTCCTCCAATTGATAGATCCTCTTGAAATCCTCCTGCACACACTCACAAACCATTAGATAGCTTTGGTCACCCAAGCCTTCGAGGTCTTGAGTTTTCCATGACCATCCATATACCGAAATTTAATCCATTTTTCAGTTGAAACTAATGAAGTTTCCTTTGAAACTTTGTTTGTTTTTGGTATCCACAACTGTTCCTGTTCAAGTGCATTCTTAAGATAATACTTATCTTGAATCACCACATTGTTGTTAAAAACCAAATTAGTCATTAAAGGTTTTGAAAGTTTCAACTTTTCTTCATCCGAGGCTTTCACAAGTTCTTCCTTGTTTTGATTTGGCATTTTATGTTTTTTAGGAATGAACTTTGAAACCTATGTGACACAAGACTTGGCATTACTAAAATGTCCTTGTAACTCACACAGATAAGGACAATTAGGAATGATATGCCCTCTTGTACCACACTCAAAACATATTCTCCTTTCCACAAACCTAGGAGAATAGTTTTGCACCAACCTATGGTTTTGGTGATTTGTCACTGGTGAACCATAAACCAGTCTTTGATTCCTTGTTGAACCAATATGAGTCAAATGTGACTTCATACCGGGAGACTCAAAGTTCAGCATTTCATATCTTGTGGGACTTAGTGAAATCTTGTCTTTGATCCAAGACTTTGAAGTATCACATTTTGATTCCACTCTGTTTGATGCACATGATGATTTCACAACCCATTTTGATTGAATTTGACTTTTAGGTTTGTAACTTGAAAAACCATTTTGTTTTGAAAATTTATTGTTTTTGTTCTTTGAAAATTTTTTAATTTCAACCAATGGGGTTTTGAAAGAAACTTTCTTTTTGGATGATGATTCAGAGTTTGAAACACATGGTTTCACATCATCAAAGATATTATTGTGAGAATCATCATAATTCTTATGTACATCAATCAACCCACATCTGTACAATGTCTCCTCATCATATTCCTCTAAAGTACAATCTTCAATGATCGGAGGAATGTTGTTATGAGCACAAATTGGAGACTTTCCTTTAAGATTTAAACATTTAGAGCATGAGAGTTTAGAAAACGTACCTGAACTTACCTCTTTATCTGAAATGGTATGACAATGATCTTCACTAATGATGGTATTTGTTTCAGACAAATTATCAGAGGCAAGTTCAAAAACACTCTCATCCTCTGTTGACACCACTTCAACACTTGAAGTTTCATCCTTTGACTTCAAAACATCATCTTCAGATTTCTTCATCTCACTTGTGATTTCAGAATCATCAAGAATGTGTGTGTCTTCTGTTACATTACATCTCTCATCTACAACTTCATTCATCTGTTTGCTATCTTCAGACATGTCAAGTTCATCTTGTGTTCCTCCATCAACATCTTCTTTTTCTTTCTCAACACTCATACTTGCCTTTAACATGTTTCTTTGTTCATCAATCCACGAGAAATCAACAATTTTCACAATCCATTTTCCGGTTCGTCTTATCTCCGATTCCATTTTGTCAACCACATCTTTGAAGTTCATTAATTTGACATGATGAATGACTTCAGTTTCCTTCATTCTTTCAACAAAACCACTCCATCGACAAGGTAAGAATTGCGTAAACTTCTCAACGATTTGCCCATCAGTGATATCAAACTTAAAATATTTCAATTCTTGCATAAGTGGTAAAAGACGATCATAAGCATCATTGATCTTCTTTGCAACATGATTGTTATATGCAAGTTCTAACAAACTCCATTTTGCACATGAATGTGGCATTTGTTCAAAATCAGTCTTTTTAATATCTTTAGAAATGATCACCGAAAACAAGTCACACAATTCTCTTTCTTGATTAAATTCGAACATTTGATCTTCATTCAGTTTTCATGTCCCAAATTTATCATTCGATTTCAGACATGGTTTCTTGTATTGTTGGTATAATAACTTCCGGTAATTGTCATCCGCTTTAGTAATAAACACTTCGAATGTGGATCTCCAATTCGGATAATTGTCCAAATTGTCCTACATAAGTCCATTGTTAGCCAACCATTCCAGGTTCCAGTTCTTGTATGTCATATTTAACTTTTATGTTCAGAACATCAAAGTTTAACCTCTCAAAACAAAACAGCTCAAACCTCGTCTTAAGTCCGAATTAGGTCTTGAAACCTATACCAAATGATCCGGAAGGCCCAAAATAGGTAAACAAAGTTTACTTGAACTTTTAAAATGGTATCTTTCTCGCAACCTTTTCGAACAAACCTATTGGAGGTTCTCACAAGCCTACCCACGAACCTATGAAGGTTTTCACGAACCTATTAAGCTTTTCACGAACCTATGAAGGTTTGTCACGAACCTATTAACGTTCTCACAAACCTAGAGGTTCTCACGAACCTAGACGTTCTCACGAACCTAGACGTTCTCACGAACCTAGACGTTCTCATGAACCTTTGTAGGTTCGGCTCTTAGGTTCGTCACAGGTTCGTCAGATCGTTCGAACAGACCTGCAACTTCAATAAAATGGCTGTAGAATCTTCGTTTTTTGGAGTTAGAAGGCCTATGAGTAGTCAAAATCTTCGTTTTTTCGAGGCGCATCTTTCTATCGGATCAAAATTTTCAAAAACTTGATAATTTTTCATAGATCTGTCTTTTTGTTGACAAAAACGTGAAGAACTTCAAGAACAGCTTCAAGATGATGAACTTTCTGATCAAATTACATGAAATTGATGTCCAAATACTCGTAGAATCAAGCCTAACGCTCTGATACCACTGTAGATTTTAAGAATCGATCACGAAATTCTACGATTCGATCATAAACGTGCGGAATCCGTTTATAACTAGATTTGGATCAAGAAAAAGATTGTAATATATCTCAAATCTGAATTCTTCATATCCAATCAAGTGTATACAAACAATAAACTTGAATTACAACACTTGAATACAAGAAAGAAAGATAAGATGAAGAGAACTTGAACTTGAGAGAGAAAGTTGCTTTGTGTATGTGAAATTATAAGCTCCAAGTCTCCCAAATGAACAAAGCAACACCATATTTATAGGTTTCTAATGCAAAGGTTCGGCCCTTGTAAACTTTCACGAACCTCCAATGTACACGAACCTTTGGTAAGGTTCGTGACCTTGTGCCAGCCGAACCCTTAGGTTCGCCAGCCGAACCATAAGGTTCGCTGGACGAACCTATACAATACAAATCATAGGTTCGCCGAAACTTTAGCCATCAATCACAACCGAATCTTCTCGATTCTTTAGCCGAACCCTTAATCATATACAACAGACTGCAATTTCATATACAACAAGCCAGGTTCGCACAGTAAATGCAGCTTTCACACAAAAAATGCACTAACATTAACAAAGGAACCATCCCCTATATATATATATATATATATATATATATATATAGGGAGAGGATTAAATGTTAACCCTTCCATATAACGTTAACCCGTTAACCCGGGCATTTTTTGCCCGAATCTTTGTTTTTTTCATGGTTTTTATTATACATAAATAGGGGGGTTTCTTTATTGTGTTTTTGCTAATTCATCACCGTTTAGAAATTAAAACAATTGTAAGTAAGTGTAACACTTTCTGATGTAAAGCAGTGTAACGCACTTACACTTACTTACACTTGTTTTTAATTTCTAAACGGTGATGAATTAGCAAAAACACAATAAAGAAACCCCCTATTTATGTATAATAAAAACCATGAAAAAAAACAAAGATTCGGGCAAAAAATGCCCGGGTTAACGCTATAAGGAAGGGTTAACAATGGAACCATCCCCTATATATATATGTATATATATATAAGGGGCATTTAATGTACAAAGGCATTGGTGTAGGTCCGTGGTTAGGATCCAAATGATATGGTATAACTAGATATTATGTGCGGAATCAATAACATCAAATTTGAACAAAACCATAATGAAATTGAGATGAGAAGAAACGATCAAACATAATGAAATAAAGTCAATTTTCTTGTATTAATTGCTTGAATTATGAATGTACACGTAGAGAGAAATTGACAATCTTAAAATTCTGAATTCTGTTCCAACCGTTCTAAACACATCAAACTTAACCTCTTTATAGGCAGATCTGTCGATACTACTAGTATCGATAGTACTACAGTCCATACTAATAGTATCGATGATATTACCTTCGATACTATTAGTAACGATATAACTAATATCGATACTAATAGAATCGATAATATCAAGACTTATACATTTTTCAAACTATTCAAACAAAAACAAAATAAATCAAACATAAACAATATATTGAAAACAAAAACAAATACGATAAATATAAAGATCTTCATATCAAATCAACTGCAGTCTTCAGTCTTCAATTTAACAACTGAAGCTGATGCTATCAAGGTACTAACAGACTCCCCCTTAGAAAAATCTTCATTCTTTCCACTGCAAGGGTAAATGGCTACCAGCACAAATTTTATGCTTGATACACACATCTAACACCTTCTTGAATTGCATTGCTTCATCTCTATGGTCTTTATGATATTGAATCTGTTTTATCTCCAACTTTCTCTGATCATCCTCTGACAAATTAATTAAGTGGATTGGATAAAAAATTCTGCAAAATTCCACTTTGTTTACATCTTGAAAGACAGCTTCAGAGGTATAACCATCCAAATACCATTTATAGAGGTTATTCATAAGTTCAAAGTTAAACTTTAAAAGAGGAATTCTCTTTAAAGACTTAACTGGTTGAATTCATATCTCACCTTCCATTTCCTTGTAATCCAATCAAGATTACCAACAATTGGTATTTTCTTCAGGTTTTAGAAATTCAAACTTCATACTTCGAACCTCCTTTATGATTGTTCATTCTATTAAACCAGCCATATAGTCATTTGAATGAGATCTCGAACCTCTTTAATTGGAAACCATTCGCCTTCCTCTAGATCTTGACCAAGACTATCATTAATTTCTTCAAAACATGGTGCAAAATGATATTCTTTCTCATTTAACCTAGGATCAACATCAAGAACATAATCTCCATCAGCTTTATCATCATATCCAAGGTCATCATCATTAATATCAAAAAGAGCATCAATCATCAACTCATCATCTTGAACTAGGTCTTGATCAACAATCAAAGTATTAACAAATTCATCTTCCTGAACCTTTTCCTTGCCTTTATCATTTGGTGTTGATGTCTGTTCAACTGGCTCCCCATGATATACAGAATTAACTGCACTTGAGCCTTCTTTGTTTCAAGTAACAGGTTCATTGCCAGTTGAACCACCAACAGCTGGATCATCTTAATAATCATCATCCTTATTGCCCTGTGATGTCCTAGTTGCTTTAACTCTACATGTATTCTCCCTCAGAGGTGAAGAACTAGCCAATCTATCAGTAAGATCTTTTAATTGGGTTCATGACCTTTGAATACCTTAACTGAACTGGTAATCAAATAAGTAATCTTCTTATTCAAAATCTTGAAAGATGCTAACTTAGTTTGATTCAATTCAAGCTGAGTCTTTGTTGTGACTCAACATCAGATTGAAGCAAACTCAGTTGATCTTGAAGTAGTAAAATCAAAGATGTCTTCTTTTGTAACTCCTCAACTGTAACTTCTTGAGAATTAACTCTGGCCTTCAACTGAATGTTTTCAGACTGTAACTCTTCAACCTGTGATTGCAATGCCAAAATCTGTGCAGATTGGGTAGCAAAGCTATCAGTTACCATAGCATTTATAGTTAGAGAATCAAAGGAAGGTAAAGAAGAAGGCATTGATGGAGTAACAAGAGGAGAAGTATGAACAGGAGGTGAAGATGTGGAAGGTGTAACAAAAGAAGAAGAAGGAGGTTGAACTTGTGAATCAAAATGAAAGTCCTTTTCAGAAGGAACATAGTTAGGATTAGTATCAACTAATCTCTGTTTCTTCTTAGCAGCAGCCTTTTCCTGATTAGCTTGACTAATAATCTCAGCATAAGGTCTCTTGCTTACACTTTTTCTAATAAGAATATTCCCACTCGAAAATACATCTTCATCATCATCATCTGTGTCTGTGTCTGTGTCTGTGTATGTGTCTGTGTCTGTGTCTGTGTCTGTGTATGAGGTAGAAGTATCATCAACCACACCTTCAGTATCTACAGCAGGAGGTAACATGATCTTGAGATTTTTTTGAAGTTGTTCAGTAGATTGAGAAGTAGTCACAACAACATCCTGAAACTGAGGAACAAAGGATGTAGTAGCAGCACCAACATGAGCAACTTGTTGAGCTTCTTGTTCTTGTTGCTTATCTGAATAAGTTTGTTGATCTGCAACTCTAGAATCAACATGAAACCAAGCATTATTAGTTGGTTCCTTAAACGGTTCATCAAGAACATGACCAAACAATGGTGTATCAACAATATTTACTCCTCTTCGGTCTAATTCAGCAAAAACCCTTTTATTCATCACAGTTATTTTAATGATTGGACCAGATTTGGTCAACTATGGATACAAATGATCAAAGATCATTGTAAGAAATCTCGGATACTGAAGAAAACTTTCTTTCTCTGAAGTAGTGATCTGCTTAATCATAGAATCAAAAATTAACTGACTGATATTGAATGACTTTTTCAATACCAGTGCAACAATGAGACACTGAAAAGGTCTTGACAGAGTGTCATTCCCAGACTTCCTATTGGATAAACACATGATTACTACATGAAAAAGATATCTCCATTGTCCAAAAAGATGCTTCTTAACCAACTGAGAAGCAGTGACGTCACCATTGTATCCCATATGGTTAAAAACTCCACATATAAGATCATTAGGAAGAGTCATAGGATCATCATCGGAATCCTGAGCTCGAAGATCTTCTACAGAAAATTGGATCACCATATCATCTATCTTGGATTTGAGCCCGGTGCGATCCGTGGGTTTAAATAGATTCAAGTCTGAGGTTTGATCCTCAGAAGTTTGTTTGGTTGAAGGTTTTTGAGCTGATGTTCGAGAAAATGAAGATAGAATTCTTCTGCATGCAATCTGATATTGAATACCAAATTTTCAAACCGCCATAGGCCTCGCGCACCGCCTAGCGGGGAGGTTTAGCCCCAAGCGTACCGCACGGGTTCTCGGAGGCCTCAGATATTTTTAGTCACGCGCGTACCACCTAGCGTGGCCTTCTGGTAGTAGGCGTAGCGCGCGTGTCCTCTGATTTAGATATTTATGAATTTTTCTTCGTTTTGAGATTCCGGAGAATCCGAAACTCCGTTTCGTGCACGGTTTTCACCCACGTTCATGATTTCTCGCATACTTTCAACCGGTAACAATCAAAATTGCTAAATTGACATGGTTTTCAAGAATGATGATATGTGACCTCCGTCAATGATGACGAAATCTTCGAACTCGATTGTCACATCATCAAACCACACTTGCCATCGATTGATTTCATTAGTCTAGGGGGAGTTTGTAGAGCCCAATCTGAAGACAAAGACTGAAAAAATCAACTCGTGACAAGATGAAGACCCAGTTTTGTTATTTTCGTATACTTTGTATTTCAAGTACTTGTAAATTTCGTGTACTTTTGTATTTCGTGTACATAGGTTCGAGTACCTATAGAGTAGTATAAATAGACGCATTGTATACTGTTCTAGGGTTGCAAATCCCAAGGCACACTCTTCTAGACGCATTGAAGCAGTTTATATCAAGTTCACATTTTTATAATAGAAATTAACTTTTCTATTACATTTCTATCTTCTAACATGGATTCCGCACATATTAGAATCATTTCGTGCTGATTTGGCTGATAAAGTTCGGATCTTGACATCTCAAGGGACCTACAGAAATGTACATACGTAGTATGTACAACTTTGAGTTCGTTTGTTTAAATGATATAAGTATATACGATTTTGTTTAAACACGTGTAATTATACACCATTATGTTTTCGGGTTAAAATGTAAATTTTATCATTTCATTATGTTCGGGATTCAATTCTGGTTCCAACGCAACTGGAACGGATTATTTCGGATTTAAAACGAAAATCTGATTTTAAGTTTAAACGAGTCGGGTTCCTTTTGTTATTCCCAACCGCAACCATTGAGCCCAAATTGACCCATGAATGGAACCAAATCGGTCCCCAAACCATGGGGCTTTTGTTCCATGGCTCCAAACGAATCTAGAAGTGGTTTTAATTTGATTAGTAGTCAACAAAAGTCCTAATTTCGTGACCCCCATAGCTTCGAATGTGGGTAGTCAACTCCCCATAGCTTTTGTTCCATGTTCATGATTAATTTAAAAAAGATATATGCCCTAAATTTTTTGTGAGGATATAATGTAATGTTTTATTTGTATTTAATTTCAATACTATTAGATGTTTTAAATTCATTATTTTTTACAGGAATATTTTGATCTCGATAGTTTGAGAAACACAAACCAGCAGCAAGGCATAAGATTCATAATCCATGCCGAGTGTCAAAGAGCTTACAAGGACCTGAAGCAAGAATTTAAAAAAAAAATTATTCTGTTGGAGGCTATGAGGATGTTGAAAAGGCAAGAAAAAACCCCCCATATGAATTGAACCAACAAGCATGGGAACAACTCATTAATCAATTGTTCCTAAATCCTGATTTTATAAACGATCAGAGAAAAATACATTAAATAAATCCAAACAATTTTATACAAGTTTTCATGGGAGCAAATCGTATGCATAGAGACGCCACATGGAAGTAAGTAATATAATTTTAAGATCATCCAAAGATGTATTAAGTATTATATTAAAAGAGAAATAATAATATTTTTGTTGTTCATAGGGTACCGGTGGTATTAAAGTTATTAAAGAGACCCATTACAAGCTTGGGAAGAGGTAGGCAAACGAGATTGCAGAATCATACTATGTAAGTAAAAACCTTTAACTATATGGTTTAGTGTGCCGTTAGTTTATAGAAGTCTTAAAACCATTAGTTGTATGTCCAAGTATGTTGTTAGTATATAAAGGTCTTGAAGCCTTTAGTTGTATGGTTTAGTAAGTTGTTGGTCTATAAAAGTCTTAAAACCTCTAGTTATATGGTTTAGTATGTTGTTAGTATATAAAGGTCTTAAAACCTTTAGTTGTATGGTTTAGTATGTTGTTGGTCTATTAAAGTCTTAAATGCTGTAGTTGTATGGTTTAGTATATTTTTAGTCTAAAAAAGTATTAAAACCATTAGTTGTATGGTTTAGTATGCTGTTAGTCTAGAAAACTTTTAAAACCTTGGTTGAAAATTGGAAATCTGGCAAATTCTTGGTTATTCATTTTATAACCGTTATGTTGTTGACTTTTAATAAACATAATTGTATATTTGTGGTATTGTTTAACTTAGGAGATAATTCAAGAGGAGTTTAAAAGATATTCCTAAGAGTCTGGTGATTCAGAATCAGTTAATCAGATTGAGGTTATGCAACGTGCTTTAGGTCAAAGACGTGGACACATAAGAGGTGTTTGTCATGTTATGAGACATCCCACACCAGACGTGTCTAGTACTTACCCCCCTTAACAAAGACAATGGCAAGATCAAATGGATGGGTGAGTAGAACAACTTCAACAACAACTACAACAACAACAAGAACGTGACAGGGAGAGGGATCGTGCAATGGAGGAAATGAGTCGTCAAAGGGAAGAAACGTGTCGCCTTTGGGAGCGACAACATTGTCACGATCCGTAGTTGCATTTGGTTTGAATGTTGTGTTTAATTTGAACAATTTAAATGCCCTTTGTTAAAACTTAGATGTTGTGTTTGGATTTGGTAAACTTTGGAATTGGTAAATTTTAGATTTGTATGATGAATGCTAAGCAAGTTTTACATTTTTGAGAATTATATAATAATTATTGCTGGGAATATTAAAAAAATAGCTGAAAGCCAAAAAATTGCGATCAACCTGTCGAGAAGATAGGCCCTAATTGGTGTAGTGTATTTTCCTTGTCGTTAGAAAAATGTTTTGACTAGATGTGACAATTTTTACCCATATCAAAGGAAATAGGTTGGTTTAGGTAAACAATTGTAGTATAATGGGTTGGAATGGGTAACGTCATAATATTAAATGGGTTGAGATGGGTAGCACTTAAACATAATACGGGTCAAGATGGGTAACCAAAACACTATGTAAATGCAATAGATTTAAACATTTAAGAATCATTAATAACATATTTGATGAGAAAATCACTAAAAATTATCCAAATGGACTATTTCTTTACTTATAACACATCATAAGTTAAACTAAATTGATGTTTTTAAAGAACAATCATTTAGACCCGCATTGATTTTGCTTAAAACTCGTTCTGACCCGTACCCATCTTGACCCGAACTCGTTCTGACCCGTTACCCGACCCGACCCAACTCACCCATTTTACCATGTATAGTTTTGACACTACAATGTCGGTAAAGGATTTGATGTTAAGTTTACACAATGTTAGGAGAGTCAAATAAACCATATGAAGAGGCTAGTAAGCCCCTCGCAAAGGGGTATAACGGTTGTATACAATTAGGAGGGTTCAAACGAGTCGTTTTAAAAAAAAAAAAATCAATTTCGATTAAGTAAAATTTAGTTTTGTCGGAAAGTCGTCGGAAAATATATGCTGGAAACTTATAGGAAAGGGGTATAACGGTTGTATACAATTATTATAAGGAGGGTGCTGACGTTCACCAAGTACTGCACTTGTTCTCAATAATGCAACATGACTTTGGTGGGGCCGGCCAATTGCGGAGCTTGGGCAAAAGGAGAGGGGGCGGAAATTTTTGAAACACATAATGCATGTTAATTTTTTGAAGCGAGGGGGGCGAAACCACTATTTTTAACTAAAAATAACATTTCGGCCAAATAATTAACACTACAAACGAAAAAAGAGTAAGCTACGCCCCTGGGGCCGGGGATTGTGATATGAAGTGGAATGTTCAAATTTGCACCATGTGTCTTTATACCTGTTTACAAATGTCTTTTATCTGTCAAACGTTATTTTTGGCACAAGTAATATGGACCCATAGCTTTGCGTTTATCTTTGTTTGACTTGAGGTGTGTATAAATCCAACAAATTAACACCATGTTGCAGCTGCTGTTAGCCCGGTAACTAGGTGTCACACGCTTCAACAGGAGTAAATATACAAACAAACAAATCTATCCAGTTTAATCCCACTTTGAGTGGGTCCGAAAGAGATAAAAACACATCTTATATATACTTAAAAGGAGTAAATATAAATTTTTTAGATACAATCAACAATGCTTGCAATCTTTTAAAGTGGTTGCTTAGAATCGCACTAAAAATTCCCGCGCCATGCATATAGGATTTGGTTACCATCGCCCGATTCTCGAACCATCTCAACACATGCAAATGCATTATCTCTTTTTTGTATATATATCATAATTAACAAATGAGTGAATTGGTGGCGACCAATAAAATAAGAATTTTTTTTAGAAGTGATGTTTTATTCAACCCATGCATCACAAGTAGTCTGCATAAATGGGTAGTTTGCCCCTGGTACGGGCGACATCCGATTATATTTTTGATTAAGGTGTTTAATTAATTTAGAAATTGCCAATGACAGGGACGACTGCTAATGTGTACCGCCATCTCACCTGTATTCTATTCAAACAAAAAAAAAGAGTTTTTGAGATAACGCCCGTACTAGGAGCGATGTCTGACGAGCGATATGTACTTTTGGTACCTTCTCGTCAGACATCGCCCCTGGTACGAGCGATATCTCAAAAAACCCCATTTTTTCGTTTGAATAGGTGAGGTGGCAGTACACATCAGCAGTCATCCCTGCCAATGACGATTTCTGACTTAATTAAACACCTTAATCAAAAAGATTATCAGTTGTCGCCCGTACCAGGTGCGACGGACCAATTTTTGAAAAAACTAATATGCATCCTACTTGTGATGCATGGGTTGAAAAAAACACTTACAAAAATAAATTCATAAAATACTCAAAATTGCATAAAATTACATGAAATTTTCAAATACAAATATGGCAGACAATGCAAACAATTAATGTTGTAATCAAAAGAAAAATTAACAATTAACAAACCCCTATTTCAACTTTTTAAGATACTGATATGATATTATTAATATTCCAATAGATTTAGTTCCTTTCTACTTTTTTTTTAACGAATTGGTATGACGAGAGTTAAGAATAAAGTATAGAATATTGTTTCAATTACCTCTTTATTAATTCTCAAATGCAACATACCATTTAATGGAGCAAAAATGAACGCGATCCAAACAATAAGGAGATCCGGCCATTTGACTTTTTCATGCATTAAAATGTTCATGTTTTTTACGGGCATCCACCCATATGGTCAACCAAACAAAAAGCTTGCCACATGTCCTTTACAGGCACATGCCCATAAAATTACAGCGTCCGTCCGTAAAAATCAAACACTCTTAAGGTGTCCGCCCATAGATTCAGGAGTCCACGTCAGAGTTTACGTGCGTCGGCGCCCATATAAGACAGATGACAAGCTTTGTTTGGTTGTCTTTATGGGCGGACACCTATATACTTACGGGGCCGGCACCTATAAAGAGATGAACAATTGATATTCAGATGGACAAAATGGAGAAAGTATTTGGTTAAATAGTTATTTTAGAAATTGACTATATTTTTTTACAATACACAAGCCCTTGAACGTCAATGTCCTCAAGGACAAATTAAAGCACCACGAAGGTCGCCACTTGCGTCTTGTAGTCGGATCACTCATCAGTGATAAGGTCTTACCTGTGAAGGATGCATGCATAGCCATCTTCAACACCAACCAAACGTCTACTAGATTTAATGGTTTGCTTAACGGTGTTTGTGTTAATGGAAACGGGGTCGATGATAGCGGTAATTAAAGTGCAGGGTCGTGGTTGGATCTTTTTGGTGGTGGTGGTTGGTGCCATGTTTGTTGATATGTTTGGCAAGTTGGGTGACGGGTCACAATGAGTGCTAACTTGCGTTTCTTCCCAAAAACGTACTACGCCTTTCCATGGGGATACCTTTAACATGACACGGTCTCCCACTTAAATTCCAACGGCTTGCGCCGTTTGTTAGCATACCTCTTTTGTCTGCTCCTTGTTGCTTGTAGTCTCTGCTGAATCTGGGCAATCTTGTCAGTGGTTTCCTGAATAAGCTCTGGCCCAGTTATACGGTTATCTCCAACTTCAGTCCAACAGATCGGTGATCGACATTTTCGACCGTAAAGAGCCTCGAATGGTGCGCATCCGATGCTACTATGATAACTGTTTTTGTAGGAGAATTCAATCAGTGGCAAATGAGGATCCCAATTTCCACCGAAATCCAACACACAGGTTCTCAGCATGTCCTCCAGGGTCTGAATCGTACGTTCGCTTTGACCGTCCGTTTGTGGATGGTAAGCTGTACTCAGATTTAAGTGCGTCCCTAGAGATTTCTGTAGGGATTGCCAGAACCTTGATGTAAATTTGTTGTCTCTGTTAGAAATAATAGACAATGGCACACCATGGCGTACCACTATCTCATTGACGTACAGTCTTGCCAGTTTATCTATCGTGAAAGTCTCACACATTGGCAAGAAGTGAGCAGATTTCGTCAAACGATCGATGATAACCCAAATCGTATCGTGACCACTGGAAGTGCGGGGTAGCTTGATAATGAAGTCCATAGCTATTTGTTCCCACTTCCAGAGCGGAATTTCAGGCTGTTCAAGCAAACCAGATGGCTTCTGGTGTTCCGCCTTTACCTTTGCACACGTAAGACATCGACCGATATATTCGGCTATGTCTTTCTTCATTCCCGGCCACCAATAAAATCCACGCAAATCATGGTACATTTTATCGGCGCCTGGATGCACAAAGTACTTAGTCTTGTGTGCTTCATCGAAGATAAGTCTTCTCAATTCGTTTACCGTCGGAATCCATATACGGTTCTGGTAGTAGATCACTCCATCAGGCTTAGTTTCGAATTGTTTCTTTGCTCCGCAGTTAAGTTCTTTCTTCAAATTCCCTCGATCAACTGATTCTTGCTGCGCTTGAATAATCTGGTCTCGTAAACTGGTCTGCACAGTCATTCCCATTGCTCTAACACGCAAGGGTTTGACCCGTTCCTTCTGGCTCAAGGCATCCTCTACAACGTTCGCCTTTCCCGGATGATACTTGATCATGCAATCGTAATCATTTAGAAGATCAACCCAACGACGATGTCGCATGTTGAGTTCCTTCTGATCAAAAATATGCTGCAGACTCTTGTGATCAGTATATATGGTACATTTAGTGCCATATAAGTAATGTCTCCAAATCTTCAACGCGAAGATTACAGCTCCCAGTTCCAGATCATGAGTAGTGTAAATTTTCTCATGAATCTTTAACTATCTTATGCGTAAGCAATAAATTTATCTCGTTGCATTAGCACACAACCAAGTCCCTGATGGGAGGCATCACAATAAACAACAAAGTCATCACAGCCTTCTGGGAGAGATAGGATTGGAGCATCACATAACTTCTACTTCAATGTCTGAAAAACATCTTCTTGGTTCTGCTCCCAGACAAACGGTTCACTTTTCTGAGTTAACTTAGTGAGAGGCAGAGCTATCTTAGAAAAGTTTGAGATAAACCTTCTATAATACCCTGCCAATCCTAGAAAAGACCATATCTCCGCAGGTGTCTTCGGAGTATCCCAGTTCTTTATCGCCTCGATCTTGGCAGGATCTACGTGTATTCCCTCGCTGTTGACCACATGACCCAGAAATTGAATTTCTCTCAGCCAAAATTCACACTTAGAGAATTTGGCATAAAGTTTCTCTTCTTTCAGAAGCTCCAAGATCTTTCTGAGATGTTGCTCGTGTTCCGTTTTGCTCTTCGAATAAATCAGTATGTCATCGATAAAGACAATGACAAACTGATCCAGATACGGCTTGCACACTCGGTTCACGAGGTCCATGAAAACCGCTGGTGCATTCGTCAATCCGAAACGCATCACTGTGAATTCTAATGCTCGTATATGGTTCGAAACGCCATCTTCGGTATGTCTTCGTCTTGAACTCTGAGTTGATGATATCCTGAACGTAAGTCAATCTTCGAGAAAAACTGGGCTCCTTGCAGTTGGTCAAACAAATCATCAATCCTCGGCAATGGATACCGATTCTTGATGGTTAGTTTATTCAGGTCGCGATAGTCTATGCACATTCGAAACGATCCGTCTTTTTTCTTCACGAACAAGACCGGAGCTCCCCAATGTGAGTAGCTCGGTCTGATGAATCCTTTGTCAAGTAGTTCTTGTAACTGGTTTGACAATTCCTGCATATCTGGAGGTGCTAACCTGTAAGGAGATTTAGCAACAGGAGTTGCTCCAGGAACTAAGTCAATACGGAACTCTACTGGTCGCGCAGGTGGCAAACCTGGTAGGTCTTCAAGAAATACTTCTGAATACTCTTTCACTACTCATACGTCTTGAATCTTTTTCTTGTCCTTCTCCTTTTCCACCACATGATCCGGGAACGCCACGCACTGCTTCTGTAGACACTTACGCGCCTTTATGCAAGAGATAATTTTGACACTTCGTTTTGTTTGATCCCCTCTAACTTCCAATACACAATCGTTCGGCAATGGAACTCGAAGTAGCTTTTTAGAACAGATGACTTGCACTCGATTAGAAGAAAGCCACAGTAGTCTTGATCTTCTCAATCCATTGGATCAGACCAACGGCTCCCTCAGTACCGCTAAAACTTGGCGGTTTACATCCCACAAAAGATTTGTAGGAGTAATTTGAAGCACTGCCAAAATTTCCACTTGCCTCTCCCGACGAATTCCCGGTGTTGTTGCCGTCGTTCCGGATACGGTTGAGCATATCCGGTATCACCTCCTTCAGCTGATTAGTCAGCTGATTGCTCAGTAGAGTTGCTAAAGCAACAGTGGCAGGATCCAACGCTTGAGTCGGGCTTGGGTTTGGAGGTGGAGAGTGTGGGGGAGGAGGAGGTGGAGGAGGTGGTAGAGGTGAATCAGCTAGTGATGGCGTTGACGAGTGTGGAGCCAAATCTTGCGGTGGTGGTAACAGGGGAGGTTGTCTTCGTGGCGGCATTCTGATCATAACCAAAAGAATAATGGTTAGTGCGGTGATCGAATGCAGAAGTCACTATGCAAATAAAGTCTTAACTCTGGTGTTCTCTACATGCAGGGTCCCTAGGTTATAGTCCAGGCCAAACCGTTTAAATATGTGACCTATATTTCTTTATAACCTGGCTCTGATACCAATCTGTCACACCCCGAGCCGGCGGGTTGGATCGACTTCCCCGTCCGGTGGAAGGTTACCGGGGCGCGATATCGTGAATGATCAGATTGTTGACATTGCACATGAAATATAAATGAGAAACGGCTAAATGAAAATAGAATTACAAAGTTAAATTACATCAGTTTAGTTCTAATTTAACAATGTAAATCTACTATCAACATCATAAATCTTCAATCTTGTATCTGCACAAGATATACAAAATAATCTGTGAAATGATGTTTCAAAAATACGCAGGTCCAAAAAGCTAAGTCCTCTAACTGGTATCCTAGTCCAAAGTAATAACTCCTTAGTTGACGTGTTCGTCACTTGAGAAGTCATGCAAAAAGATCAAGTCAACACATGGTTGGTGAGTTCATGTAGTTTTATAAAAATGAATTTGAATAACCTTTGAATGACAATCTTAACCTCACCCTTAACCAACTATACCATTCATTTCAGTATGCTTATATAGGGCATATGTAGGGTCGAGCTTACCGCCCGCCCAGCCACCGTCCCACCACATACAAAACCACATGATATATTGTTCCTGGTGATAATCAAGCAATTCATCCCATACCTCTGGTTCATAGTATTTTATTAGCCTAAAAATGTTTACCTTGATCCCCTGAAATGACAACATTAACCTCATCAACGACCACCTATGCTATCCAATCAAGTATGCTTATATATAGGGCATATGTAGGGGTCAAGCCCCAGCCACCGTCCCACCACATACCGGACTGCTTAGTATATTGTTGTTAATGATAATTAAGCGCTTCACTCCATTCACCTTCAATTTAGATGTTGATTTTCACAAATAGATTCAATTATGATCTCTTGAGTTCACCATGTATTCATGATTACCCCAAAGCACTTATAGAAATATAATATTAAATGTTTAATTAAATTAATACTTAAGCGTTTGAATACAACTAAGACATGATGATTGGGCCTTATTTTGACTCAATCAATTGGACTTAGTTGTTGGTGGTTGTCCAAGTTGTACCCTCTCACACGTGGCCCATATCAGGCATGACCCGCAAGGAGTCTACCTATATGTGTCGAGACTTTCATGATGCCCATATTAGCTTGACCCATTGGCCTACTGTACATGCCGGGACTTTAAGGATATCCTTTGATTCTTGATCGTCTTTGAATCTCTGGATTTCGTTTGATGGTTTAAGATATGCCCATATAGCTTGACTACAAGAGTCTACTATTTATGCCGGGACTTTCCGTGTGTTACACGTGGTCTTGATTTACATACAACTGACATCCACCTACCTTAATTAAAGCAATTAATGATTTCATTAGATCTTAATGATCTCATTATTTCAATGATTCACACACGGTTATGATTCCCTAGATTCTCTTGATTCTGATCTTTTGATTTCCATGATTCACAAAGATTATAGATTCTTGATTATAGATTCCTGATTAGGATCCTTGGTTTACAGATCACATAATAGATTAGATTCCATTGCATTTGATCTTTAACTTTAGTTCCTTTGATTCCACTTTGAATTTAGATTCTTGAATTTAAGTTTGATGGACTAAGGGTTCGTTTAGAGCTTTAGAATTAAGGTACTACTCATAGGGATAATTAATTTAACTTCATAGTTAATTCTGCATAGCAATTTCCTAGACAGGAGTCTAGGAGTATAACAAGCATATATAAAGCATATAATAAATAAAAGCATTTACGTAAAACAATTTAAATAAAAAGGGTTTACGCATGCTTCTCAGCCCCGCGTTTGGAAACAAAAATGTTTAGAAAATGGGCAATGAACTCACCTGTGTTGCTGTGCAAATGATTTATCACAAAATACATACTCGTTACTTGTGTCTTATGTATATTCAGTACCTGAGTTGTTTTAAGAGAATTCGAATTCAATAAGTATTTATAGTAGTCTTCGTATCTAGGGTTTGGTCTCGGAGTGCAACTAAATGTCCTATGTTACTAATGTGCTTCTAAGACTCTATCTACTAGTCTAACTAATCACCCATTCGTAACCCGTATCCCATGATTAATTATAACAATTCTTTAATTAAAAATCTCTTTAGGTTGTCTCATTTTAGGTTAAATATTTAGAAAACCTTATTTATTGTAATTTAATAAAGTTTTATAATTTAATTTCTTTTATCCAAAACATATTTAATTTAAATGAAAGGACATTTAACATATGATGGGCTTAGGTTAAGCCCATTGGACCCACCTCGGCCCATTGCTAGACTTTGATTTCCAAGCAATCATTAATCAAAATATTTGAATAACTCGACATAGATAATTCAATTAAATCATCTAGGTTAGTTATGCGTAGTATGACTTTTTCATAAGGTTTAAGTGTTAGTAATTAAATCAACACCCCAACCTCTAGGCTTTTGTTTTGATCTACATGATTTCATAACAATTTCCCAAGTGTTAAGCTAATTCAATAGATATTAACAACTCGTGTTGAGTTGTTAGGGTGTTTTAAAGAAAACCCTTGTTATAAAAAAGATAATAACTTATGACCACCTCAATTACACTTTATCATTAGGATGGGCCTTCTCATGCACACACACTAATTTCCACTCATGGTTTACGTACCCATTCCATGCACACACATATATGTTGTTCCCATGCATTCACATCCACACATACAATTTGTGTTTTTTATGTAAAATGGTGACAATCTTTAAAACACATAAGCATGCATGGGTACACCTAGTTTCGAGTTCTAATCAACCAAGTCCAAGCTCAAACGGCCCAACAGTTTGATCATAACCCTAATGAGGTTTGTGGCTCAGTGATGACATGAGGTTCGTTCAAGAGACAGGCTCGGCTAGCACTAGTTTCGTCCTTCCCATGTCAAGCCCAATGAGGTTCGTGGTATGCAGGTTGGCGCCTCATCAGGTTCGCCCGACCTGTACCCTTCGTGAACCACCTGTTCATCACCATCATCCTCAAGCTCAGACCTATTGAAGCCCAACCATGGCTTTTCCCCCACTCATACACATGCGTTTAGGGTTTTCATTTTGTAAACTCGTTTAAAAAGATGATATAAGAACCGGTTATATATGTGGGTAGAAACAAAAAGTAATATGGGAAATCTACCTTCAATTTTCGTTCAAAAACTGGATTTCTTCGTATCTTCTCGTTCTCCTTAATCACCCGAACATTTAGACTCCAAGATCTTGCAAAACCGTGGAGAGATGGAGGAGATATCTTAGAGAGAAGTTAGAGAGAGAGTGTAGAGAGAGAGAAAATGAAATTGTGAGTGAGAAATGGTAGGTGGTGGTGGTTGTGGCATTCATGACCACATTAAATGGTCCATCAATACTCGGTAGGTTCGGTTTCGCGTAAAATGTCGGTTATTCGTAATTTTCGTAATGAAACGACTCGGTCTTAACATAAGATTTATAAAATTATTTTAGGTTGTGATTCCTAATAAATTAACTAAATATCTTCCCTTTTATTATTTTTAATTTTTGAAATATTAAATTAATGGTTTAAAATCGAATCGTACAGTCGTCGCGCGTATTCGTTTGAATCGTCACCCGTACGAACACGAAGATAACTACACTATTCAATATGGTTTTCTAATTATTGGTTATCGTTCAGAACGTTAAACTTTCAGATATATTCGTACAGATCGTCACCTATACGAATAATCCGTCGATTTAGCATTCACGTACGACATCCGTGTTGATTTGTTCTGTAGAGCCTCACATACGTTTATACATAATAAAATCCTAACAATTAATCACATGATGGTTCTGTATCGCCAGATAATTATCTGACTGATGAACCACGTTTTCTGAGTTCTGTTTCTCTAAAATGATTCTGAATTTGTCATATGATAATACGAAATGATAATGATATGTGATATGAATATAACATACACTGAAATACGTAAAGTTTGTACCTGATTACTGTTCATGTCACTATTGAGATCACTGTTCCGGTACGGTTCCGGCACTGATGTTACATTCTGTCACACCCCGGCCGACGGCGGAACACGTCGGGGCATGTTTTGTAATTGTCCAAAAGCTCATGGTGCTATTTGTAAGTTTCATATTTAAACGATCTCATTTAACCGAAGCATTCATTATACAATAATTCAGTACAAACGTTCAAACATTACAACATGAATTCATAAACAATATCTTTGATTAAAGTTTAAACTAGGTCTCAAGTTCCTATATGATCTTCATCCAAAGCTTTAAACTTGTTACATATGTAAAATAGAGTTTTGATCAACTATTTGCATAGTTAGTGAGTATCACATACATTTGATATACATATATATAAAAAATGCAAACATAAATCTAACTAGCATGTATTTAAAGGTATGAATAATAACAAGTTTGATATGAATGAATGAATAATCCCAATGCTTGTGTCCAAACATGTATCCATATAAATGAACTAACTTTTGTATTTCTACAAGTTTGCTAAATGTACTTTCGTTTTTGCTTAGTCAACTTGGCGTCAGAGACCGTTTTGTCTGTACTGTAACTCAACCTTCTCATCCATGGATGCTGCTCCAACCATTACCAAACTAATACCTATTCCGAGTTCTTCGCCTCACTGTTTGTCTACCCATCGTCATCCGGAGCTTTTTGTAGTGCTAGCAGGAATGTTCTCTTGGCTCCCGGCGGGGTTGTCTATTCCTAAAGCTAACCATAACATAATGACAAAAGCCAATGCGAATATGGTATCTAACACATAATAGGTTACTAAGTAATAATGCTTGCTTGACTGGCAATAACAAATAATCATAACAAGTATCACACATAACAATTAACACAATGACTATCTAGATTCAAAGCTTGCATCATGTTTGAATGATTTCTATAGTTTGAATAGTGTTTGAATATAAACATGTGTAACATCCCAAAAGATTACAAAATTTTAAAAGAGCGAAGATGTGATAAACTCACATGTTTTTGTTTGAGATTGTCCAAGTGTTTCTTGATTTTGTTTAATAAGCAATGAATCTCAGGTCAACCTAAGTGTATAGAAAATATAACTTAGATCCTTATATGGTTATATTTGTCCATGTTAACCATTGATTTTGATAGATAAAGAATTAAAATACATAAAAATGTATAATGCTTTAAAATGTTTTAAGACCTTTGTAATAAATAAATTCATAATATTAAAGTGAAAATAATTATGAGAATGATAAATAAATTTTTATAATTTATTTTATAAGAATCAACATTTAGAAGATGTATAATCATTTATAAAGTTTAAAATAAAATAAGTTTATGAATGTTTAAAAAATTGTAAAAAAAACTTAAAAAGATTTTTATTTGTTTAGAGAATTTAAAAAAAATTGATTTATAATATTATAAAATTAATCTCAGAAAATTAAAATAATTTGCTGAATTTTTAAATCAATTTTATAAATAATATTTATATTTTTAAAGTATATTTAAACAATAAAATAGTAAATCAGTAAAACTAATATTCCAAAAATTATTTAAAAATTCCATAATATAAATATTGTTGAAAAATAATTTCCGGAATTTTTTCCGAAATTTTTAGAAATGTTTTAGTATATTTTATATATTTAAAACCCTTTAAATAATATTTAAATAGCAAAATAATATAATTTATTTCTGAAAAATTCCCAAATTTTTACAAAATGTTAGAAACATTATTTTAGAATTTTAGGAATTTTTTAGAATTTTTAGAGTTTGTTTGATGAGTAAAATAAATAAAATAGAGTAAAAAGAGAAAATCGTCAAAACCGGTTGAATCGGATTCGAACCCTTGGCCTCCTCGTAGGCCAGCAAAGATTTTAACCGCTGGGCTAGAAAAGTAATTTCTGTTAAGGCTCGTTTTAAAATCTATTTTAAAACAAACTGAAATCGCCCCATTCTCATTAAAAGTTAAGTTACTCTAAACTTAATAAAATTATTATTATTATTTTTTTGCAAAATGTACTCTCAAATTAAATACGTGCAAATGTCTTTAAATTATAATTAAATTAAATCTCATATATAGTTAAATAGTACGTAATGTATATGACTATCTATACACACATAATATCTTTTGTATATCCGTGTTGTTAGAATAATTCAAATGTTATTGGAAATTATCTTAATTATAATATTTGAAATCCATGAGCTTTCGTTTATTTAAATCAAGGCACAAATACAGTTAAAATTTATTTACTAAAATCTCAAATGTTACACATTCTTGGTCTATGATGCTTTGAATAGGATGTTGTGGTGAGAGCATGTAGCTATTGGAGTTATGCCTCCAAGTCATATATAAACCGGATACTTTAGAATGATTTGAAATTATGTGTTGTGAAAATCCGGTTAACAATAATATGAAATGATTATGTTCATACCTATGCGTATAAAATTTTGTGAAATCCTGAAAAGTTATTAATGAAAAGTTATTTAATAAATTGTGACAGTGAGTTTTCATACCCATGCGTATGAACTATTTATAAATCATGAAAAATGGTTTTTCACATCCATGCATGTGAATGATTTGTAAAGTTATGAATTTAATGAAACAATGCTTCCGCTGAAACATATGAAAAAGAGTAATGAACTCTAACCGAGACTGTAATTATCAATTAAACCAATTCGGGTCACAGCACCCGGGTCACCGAGAGCCTGGGGTGTGACACGTTGGTATCAGAGCTCCTGGTTTTAGCGAAATAGATACTAATGATAGTATCTAAGCTTTAACCAAATTGAGATAAGTGCATATCAAAGGAATAGGTAGAATAAAATTCTTGAAATAATAAGAATGATTGAAATAAGAGGGTGAATACTGATGATAGCTTATAAGCTACATTATGATGAATTATTTTTAAGACATTGTCGAATATCCTATTTGGTAGACCACGTCTAGAAATATAAACAATAGTGAACCTTCTACAAATACACGTGGGCGAAAGAGAACATACATATATTATTGAAACCGTGACTCAGAATACTGATATACAATGGATGATTGCAGAAGGAATAAAAGATGTGATTCTGTCAATAATCGCTATAAAAAAACAAATGAAAATTCTAATCTCACGAAAACAATAACAAACGAAAACAATGCATCTAAAATGACCAATGAAAATTATGAAACTTTTATTTTGAAACAATTTGAAACAAAGGAATGTTAGTATTAAACATTCCAATCTTGTAAACCTCCTAAGTTCACTGGAACGAAAGGAGCTGTTATAGCATTAAGATGCACTGAAAAGATTGAGACGATATTTGCTATCAGCACATGTGCCGATGAATATATGGTTGTATATAATTTGAATTTCATTTAAGTATGTATCATTAGAATGGTGGAATCTCATTATTCAAATCATAGGAAGAATCAACACTTATGCTATAACTTTGGAAATTTTGAGATCTAGTGACACGCAAATTTGCTAAACAAATGAAAAGCAACAAATCGTGCGAAAAAAAAAATCTTAAACATCCCATGGTCGGTGCTGGGCATCAGGAATACACTTCTAAGTATTTTGAATATACTCAATTGGTGCCGCGTATTGTGACACCAGAATCAAATCTTTTTCAGTCATTATATATGGGGGTTAGTAAGTGAAATCCGTGACAAGGTTAAGGTTGCTATGCCTCAAACCATTGACTCAGCCGTTGGGTTGGCATGGTCATAAATTGAACAAATTAAGTGGAATTAGTGGGGTTAGTGCTTTAGGAGCAAAATCGGATCCAAATGCAAAGAAGATGACTCGATCTTTTAGTTCTTAATGCTAAGGAAGTTACAAACATGCGAGATGTCATTACATGTATGTTTCTTATCAATAATGTTAATGCTAAGATTTTGTTTGATTCAGGAGCAAATCAAATCTTTATTGATTAAGAATTATGTAAGCTTCCAAATGAACCACTAGTGAAACTAGATAAACCTTATCCGGTAGAAACTACTAATGATGATCTTGTTAAGATAAAAGAGGTTCTAGTAAACTGTAAGATCACCTTCTTTAACACATGATATTCTAGTAAAACTATCGCCTATCGTACTATCTGGTTTTGATGCGATTATCAGAATGGATTGGTTTGTTACAATACCAATTCCATTGAAGTTTGTACTCTAATGAGAAGAAAATTGATCATCAAGGGTGATAAGCTAATAAATCATGTTGGAATCATCTATATGATTAAAGCTACTAAATGTTCGAACAAAGGTTGTTTAACTTACATAATCTCAGTTACTAGTAATGATTAAGAAAAGAAAAAACTGGAAGATATACATGTTTTAGCTGATTTTCTGACGTGTTTCCATATGAATTGCTTGGTATACCACTAGAGCGAGTGGTATAATTTAATATCAATCTAGTACCAAGTATGACTCCAATTGCTAAATCTTCTTATAGATTGGCACTAACTGCGATAAAAGATCTCAAGAAACATTTAGACGAGCCATTGGCTTAAAGGTTTTATTCGACTACCTCGTCACCTTGAGGAGCTCCAATATTATTCGTTAAGAAGAAAAATGGGTTGATGCGGATGTGCATTGAATATAGGGAGCTAAAGAAGGTGACTATCAAGAATTAGCATCCACATCTACGAATTGTTGATTTGTTCGACCAACTTCAAGGAGCTTGTCATTTTTCAAAAATCGATCTATAAACATGATATCATCAATTGAGGGTTGAGGAAGAAAATATTCCTAAAACTGCATTTCATATAAGGTATGGGCATTATGAGTTCACTTTTATACCTTTTAGACTTACTAATGTTCTAGCTACCTTTATGTATATGATGAACCGTATAGGTAAACCTTATCTGGATAAATTCATCATTTTATTATTGATGATATTCTTATTTATTCAAAAACACCCGAGGATCATGCTAAACGTCTTAGAACCCTACTTGAATTTCTAAGACATGAGAAATTATATGCTAAATTCTCTAAATCTGAATTGTGGCTCACCGAAGTACAATTTCAGGAGTATGTTATTAATGCTCAAGGTATTCAAGTGAATCCATCTAAGATAGGGGCTATTACCAAATGGGAGAACCCTAAGTCACCAACAAAGGTGCGTAGTTTCCTAGGTTTGGCGGGTTATTATCGTCGATTTATTTAGAATTTCTCCCGAATAGTCGTTCCTGTCACCTCATTGACTCAAGAATTTGAAAAAAAAATAAATAAAAGTGAAGTTTTCAAAATCTTTAAAGATTAGGATACGTGCTGATGCAACAAAATAAAGTGATGACCTATGTGTCACACCCCCAAATTTCAACTAACGGAATCATACCGTTTGGGACGTGACAAACCAGGATCTCAGATCATTAGACATAGCGAAGACCTCTATATGCTTTTCAAACATAACTTTGGTCTTAATTGAAAATTTCAGAGTTTTAAAACATTGCGGAAGAGTTTGTAAAAAGTGAAACAACTCAATGTCTGCAAAATGTAAATTACAATGATAATGTCTCAAATATTCAAATCCAAAACAACTGTAATGTAAAATATGCATGAGACTCGATCTCCTAGTCCATGCTTGCTTGTTCTTGTACCTTAACTTCCTGAGAAAACATGTAAATCAAGTCAACACAAAGGTTGGTGCATACACAAGTTTGTTTAATCACAAATGTTTGAAACACTGTTTGAAATGAAATGTTTGCAGATAACATAATCACACATGCATAGCTAGTCATTTGTACTATTTACATAAGCGATCGACACCGAAGCTGACTGTTAGAATGTAATTTGCCTTTCCACTATTGTCTAGCACAAACAATAGTAATGTTTGAATTGGCTAGTCAAACACTTGCGTAGACCTACAATCTACCAAGTGAGGTTTGTCAAACCTAATAGATCTATTTCCAACTACCACGCTTTGCACTACGGCAAACTAAACGGTTCGATATGTAAGGACTTGTAATGCTATGTTCGCACTTATCGTAAATAGCTAACTCATGCAAGTGACATGTATCTAAAAGCTTTGTTTGCACATGTTTTCTCCCCCAAAACAGTAAAATAGGAAAAGGGGCCGTGTACGCACCTTTGATTGCAGTAGAATGATCAAACACACGTGAAGTCGTGTAGATAACCCTCTACGAAGAATCTGTGTTTTAACAGTAACGTTGTGTTATTCGGGGTGTCGTTTTGTGTTTGAAATCACATACGTGTCAACACACGTATGTTAGAGTGTTAGAAGTGTGCATATATAAATACGCGTGCCTTTGAAATCGTTTAATTAAATCATATAGCCGTATACGATTTTTATTTAAATAAACGTAATTATACGTGATTACGTTTTCGGGTTAAAATATAAATTTTATTATCTAATTTTGTTCGGGATTCCGTCAACGCAACTTGAACGGATCGAATTGGAGTCGAAATGAGAGAGTTATGAACAAAATACTAAAAATTGGTTTCTAATTCAAAAACCAATGGGGCACAGAATCGAACCCGTGACCCTTAACCCCAAACTCATGCACCCAACCTGTTGATCTGGTCTGACTTTTGTTTTAAGATTGAATTTAAAATCTTTTAAGGCATCAACAGGTCGGATCTCCTTTTGTTTTTCTTTAACCGAAACCATATGGATTCTAATTGACCCAAAATTCCAGCCCAATCGAACCTACAAACTTAGGGATATTATTCTAAGGATTCCAACAATCTGATTCTTATTTTAATTTGATTTCTAACAGCCCAAAGGCCCAATTCGGACCTCCATGGTTTCGAACGTGCATATCCCAATCCCACTCCAAAATAGTTTCAATTCAAGTATGTTAATCATAAGAATCATAGGGTTTTTATTCACCAAATAATTTCGGAGCTATAAGTACCATTCAATTGGATTTTCATGCCCATTCAGATTAAAACCCCCAAAATCGTTTTTAACCAAAAAGCCCTAGTTATCGAATTCATATAATTCGAAATTAAAACTCAAAATTGATATAGGGCTTTTGTTAATCGAGTTATTGCGAAACTTTCTGTGTGTTTTAATTTCATTACAACATCCATTTAACTCGAAAACCCCAAATCCGTTTCAATAAGAAAGCCTAGAATTTGAAATCATGGAATTCGTTTTTGTTTGATCGAATTAGCATATGGGTTTCTTGAACGAGATGTTTCTGAAACTCCCTATATAGTTTAATTAGATTTTTAGATTCATTTGGTTAAAAATCCCCAAATCGTTTCCTATCAAGAACCCTAGAACTTAAAATCGAATCATTTGGTATTAGAACTCAAAATTGAGTTTGGTTTGTCCTTAATCGGACCTTTTAGGTACTGTAGGTTTATATTATTACCTTGTTTGAAGCCCAATTGAAGTGATTCGACTTTTAGGTTGAGTTTCGGCCGACCCTTGGTCCAAATCTTCGTCCCGTAGCTTCTTGCTTCTAATTGAAATGTGAAACAGACACTAAAGGGACCGACTAAGGATTTTAGAGTAGAAATTTAGTCGATTAAGGTCGCATTATATGATTTTAATGATTGTAGTTGACGGTTTCGACTTTTTGTATGATTTTGTATTTAATTTGATCTTAATTTCTCCTATTACCGAATTATTATGGTTTATAGTCATTAAAGAAATCATTAGAGAGGTTTTAATTAGACAATTTACTGATAACCATGCCCATTTCGATTTCAATTTGGTTCTTATTCGAATATTGACTTCTTAAAGTCAAAATTGACATTTTAATATAATTACAATTCACTACTTATATTTTATATGTTTTGAGGCTGATTTTGTTTCATTTTTGACCTTCTAATTTAATACGGTACAATTTCGTGTGATTCCGTTAGCATTCGATTAACTAGGTTAACCCGAAAATGTCGGATTGTCACATCATCCCCTTGTTGAAGGAATTTTCATCCCGAAAATTGTTAAATGTTAGGAGTAGTTAGGAAACTACTAATGAGTTCAAAGTGTACGTGTTAGTGCGTTGTTTGTTCATACAGTGTACTTGTGTGCACTCACACACAAAGTTCAACGTCACACCTAAGTGTGATCGTTCCGTGTTTGGCAATGTCACTCCTATGTGTGATCATTCCAAGTAATTGTTTGCATCCCACTA
Source organism: Mikania micrantha (assembly GCA_009363875.1). Taxonomy (NCBI): domain Eukaryota; kingdom Viridiplantae; phylum Streptophyta; class Magnoliopsida; order Asterales; family Asteraceae; genus Mikania; species Mikania micrantha. The sequence goes on along the minus strand of CM018691.1, from coordinate 84,154,765 downwards.
GTTAGTGCACCTAACTGTGAATGTTCGTGTTTGATCATACTGTACTATGTAACCTTGCACATAGCTAACTGTTTGTACTATATAACCTCGTACATAGTAAAATGTGTGTAACTAATCATGTTTGTACTACAATGCAATGTAACACATTAAATGTAGCACATAATAGGTAATGTACCACAAATGTTTGTAACCAATTGCATAAAATGTTTGTGCTTACAGTGCTTACAGTTTGAAATCCGAAGTGTTGATGTGTTAAGCATCACGTCATCCCCTTGTTGAAGGAAATTTCGTCCCGAAATTTAATGTGTCTTCTTAGTGTTTGTAGTTGTTGTTTTGAACAGATGAGGATACTTTTTCATCATTTGGTCTTCCCTTTCCCATGTGAATTCAGGTCCATGTCTTGAATTCCACCAGACTTTGACTATCGGAATCTTGCTTTGTTTGAGCTGTTTGACCTCTCAGTCCATGATTTCAACTGGTTGGTCGATGAATCGTAACTGTTCGTCCACTTGTATTTCTTCCAGTGGTACAATCAATGTCTCATTAGAAAGACATTTCTTTAAATTTGAAACGTGAAAGACATCATGAACTCCACTGAGTTCATTCGGTAATTTAAGTTGATACGCAACCGGATCAATCCTTTTCAGGATCTCAAAAGGTCCTACGTAGCGTGGGCTAAGCTTCCCGCGCTTACCGAATCGTATCACACCTTTCCAAGGTGATACTTTTAGAAGTACTCGGTCTCCTTCTTGAAATTCCTACGGCTTGCGACGTTTGTCCGCGTAACTCTTTTATCGATCTCGGGCCGCTGCCATACGGTTCCGGATTTGAACTATCTTCTCTGTCGTTTCGTGTACTAGTTCAGGACCTGTTATCTGACTGTCACCAATTTCAGCCCAGCAAACCGGTGAACGACATTTACGACCGTATAAAGCTTCAAACGGTGCTGCCTGAATACTCGTATGATAACTGTTATTGTAAGAGAATTCCACTAACGGTAAGTGGTTTTCCCAGCTGTCACCAAAATAAATGACACAAGCTCGTAACATGTCCTCAAGCTTTTGGATTGTGCGTTCACTCTGACCTTCGGTTTGTGGATGATATGCGGTACTCATGTCTAAACGAGTTCCCAAGGACTTATGGAGTGATTTCCAAAAGTTTGAAGTAAATCGGGCATCCCGATATGATATGATATGATATGATAGAGATTGGCACGCCATGCCGCGCTACCACTTCCTTGATGTAAATACAAGTCAGGTTCTCCATTTTGTCAGTTTCTTTAATTGCCAAGAAATGTGCAGATTTCGTTAATCGGTCAACAATTACCCATATCGTATCACAACCACTTGGTGTACGGGGTAACTTAGTAATGAAATCCATCGAAATCTGTTCCCATTTCCACATAGGTATTTCTGGTTGTTGCAGTAAACCAGATGGCTTCTGACATTCAACTTTGACTTTCGAGCAAGTCAAACATTTGCTAACGTACTTAGCAATGTCGGCTTTCATGTGAGGCCACCAATACAGTGCCTTTATGTCATGATACATCTTGTCTGATCCCAGATGGACTGAATATCTGGATTTGTGCGCTTCATCCATCACGAGTTCTGTTAAACCACCATGCGAAGGTATCCAAAGCCGATTCATGAAACAACGAGTTCCATCAGGCATGACATCCAATTGTTTTTCCATTCCTCGTAAGGATTCCTGTTCCAAGTTATCCTTTTCCAAGGCTTCAAGCTGAGCACTGCGTACCTTGTCAGGTAAGTCATTATGTATCATCATCATAAGTGCGCGAACCCGTCTCGTTGATGTTGTGTCTTTTCTGCTTAAAGCATCAGCTACCACGTTAGCTTTTCCCGGGTGGTACTTGATTGCGCATTCATAGTCGTTCAACAACTTGACCCATCATCGCTGTCGCATATTGAGCTCCTTCTGATCAAAGATATGTTGCAAACTCTTATGATCAGTGTAAATGGTACACTTGGTTCCATATAAGTAGTGCCTCCAAATTTAAAGCAAATACCACCGCTCCTAACTCCAACTCATGAGTAGTGTAATTCTTTTCGCGTGGTCGAAGTTGCCTTGAAGCGTAAGCAATTACTTTATCACGATGCATCAACACACATCCCAAACCTTGTGCAGATGCGTCACAATACACCACAAAGTCTTCTGTTCCCTCCAGTAAGGACAGAATCGGTGCACTGCAGAGTTTTTGTTTCAGTAACTGGAATGCAGCTTCCTGTTTATCAGCCCCATCATACTTCGTCCCTTTGTGAGTAAGAATTGTAAGTGGTTGAGCGATCTTTGAGAAACCTTCAATGAGTCGTCGGAAATAACCCGCCAAACCTAGGAATTGTCGTACCTCGGTAGGGGTTTTTGGTGCTTCCCAATTCTTAATCGCCTTAATTTTCGCTGGATCAACATGTATGCCCTTTTCATTGACTATATGACCCAAGAATTGAACTTCTCGCATCCAAAAGTCGCATTTCGAGAACTTAGCGTACAATTGTTCTTGTTTCAGTAATTCCAACAGCAATCGAAGATGTTCAGCATGCTCCTCCTGAGTCTGAGAATAGATGAGAATGTCATCAATGAAAACAATGACAAACTTATCAAGATAAGGTTTGCAGACTCGATTCATGAGATCCATGAATACTGCTGGAGCGTTCGTCAACCCAAATGGCATGACCAAGAACTCATAATGGCCATAACGCGTTCTGAATGCTGTCTTTGGAATATCTTCCTCTTGGACTCTGAGTTGATGATAACCAGACCTGAGATCAATCTTCGAGTAGTAACTCGAACCTTGCAACTGATCGAACAGATCGTCAATTCGAGGTAGTGGATACCGGTTTTTGATGGTAACTTTGTTCAGTTCCCGGTAATCGATACACATCCGGAAAGTCCCGTCCTTTTTCTTTACAAATAAGACTGGAGCTCCCCACGGTGAAAAGCTAGGTCATATAAAGCCCTTATCCAACAACTCTTGCAGTTGTGTAGATAACTCTTGCATCTCAGATGGTGAAAGTCGATAAGGCGCCCTAGCTATCAGTGCTGCGTCTGGTGTAAGGTCGATTCGAAATTCCACTTGTCCGATAGGCGGTAATCCTGGTAAGTCTTCTGGAAACACTTCAGGAAATTCACACACTACTGGGATGTCTTCGATCTTCTTTTCAGCTACCGTCTTCTCAGTTATAAGTGCTATAACTGTTGTATGACCTTTACGCAGACATTTGTGTGCTTTCATACAAGATATGAGACGCAGTGGCATACTGCTCTTCTCACCTTGTACATACAGTGTCTATCCACGTGAAAGAGGTATACGAACGATCTTTTCATGGCATACTATTTCAGCCTGGTGTTTGGACAACCGGTCCATGCCATTAACTACATCAAAACTGCCTAAAGTGATAGGCATCATATCAATTTCCAGTGTTTGACCCATCAAGTCAAGCATACATCCCTTAAGGATATGTTCTACTACAATTAACTTGCCATCAGCTAGTTATACAGTGTATGGGTTTTCTAAGGCAGTAGGACTAACATTTAGCAACTTAGAAAGTGTACTAGATATAAAACTCCCGTCTGCACCAGTGTCAAATAGCATAGAGGCATAGTGATTATTCAAGAGGAACGTACCCGTAACAATGTTGGGATCCTCCCTTGCTTGACGTCCTCCAATCACAAACGCCCTGCCCCTAGCATCATTGTTGTTGTTGTTATTGGTGTCGTTGCCATTGCCGTTGCCGTTTGTATCATTAGCCCCGCCCTTCTTGAGTTGTGGGCAATCCTTTTTAAAATGCCCCGGTTTGCCACACTCGTAGCACCCTTTCTGATTGTTGTTCTGATTGTCGGAGTTGTTTTGCAGTTCCCCGCGACAGTCTTTGGCTGCATGCCCTGCTTTACCACACCGTTGGCACCGATACTTATCACACTGATTCCCAACATGATGGAATTCACACTTGTTGCACTTTGGGTATTTACCAATATACCCCCATATGACTGCTGACCACTGTTCGAATTGTGATAAGTCTTGTTTGAATCCTGCTTGCGGCTCTGTTGAAACGATTGTTGAGAAGAGTTTTTGAAATTGTTGCTCTCCCACTTCCTTTTGTGGTCTCCCACTTTAGTAGCTGTTGTTCGTTTAGGCAGAGTTCCTTGTAGCACTGCTTGATCAGTCAGTTGGTGCGCCAACCGAACAGCTTGTTGAATGGTTGTGGGATTTGCAGAAGTGACTAACCCTTGGATCTGAGGTACCAATCCCCCAATGTACCTCTCAATCCACTTACTCGGTGGAGTAGCCATGTGAGGTAAGAGTCTGGCTAGTTCATGTGATCGAGTAGTGTACTCCTCGATATTAGACCCCTCCATCTTCAGATGCCAATACTCATCTTCTAGCTTTTGTATTTCACTACGAGGACAATATTCCTCTTGTAGTAATGTCTTGAACCCATTCCAGGTTAAGGCATTAGCTTCTCCCAATCCCAAAGTCTGAACATTAGAGTTCCACTAGGTCAACGCCGGACCCTCCAACGTACTCGTAGCATATTTGACTTTGTTTTCTTCAGGACAGTTGCACATCTCAAACACTGATTCCGCCTTGTCAATCCATCGTAGGAGTCCTATGGCCCCTTCCGATCCTTTGAAATTATGAGGCTTGCAATCCAGAAACGTCTTGAATGTGCATACCGGTGGGTTCACCAATCCCCCTGTTGGACCATGTGGTCCTATCATGTGTGTTTGAGTGTAGTTCACGATGGCCTCCGCGACCCTACTGTTGATCAGCTCATTGAGCTCAGCGACTGTCATATTGATGTTTTCCCCAGCCATTATCTTCATAGTTAGAACAAGTATTAGAGTGTTATCAACATTCAATGTGAAATGTGTAAACGATACAACAAACAAACATGTAACTGTATGATTGAACACAACTGTTGGCAATAGATAATAGTTTTTCAATAGATAATAATCTGAATTGATTACAATACGTTCAAAATCAAAACATGAGTTTTCAAACATCTAATACAGGGACACAACCCACCCCTTCTAGGTTTAAAGTAAATAAATAATCAGGCATCCTCAATAGTAGAATCAGTATCCGAATCAACATCATGTGCTGGTATTTCCTCCTCTTCCTCTTCCTCCTCTGCGTTGGATATAAACTGCTCCTCCAACGCAATCAATCTCCCCTCAGCGATGTCAGCTCGATGTTCCTCCTCCTGCACTCATGTAGTCAGATGTACGATGTGAGTCTCCATCCCCTGGACTGCACTACGAAGCTCTGCGTATTGAGCGTTCACATCCCTGAGCTCCTGCGCGAGGTGCTCGATCCTATCATCAGCCACTTTGTCTCCCAGGTCAGTCGGGCGATATCATCAGACTCAAATCGTGGCCTCTTAGAGGCACGAAATGTAGGTGGCATACGGTCGGAAGACTCCTCAGCGGGATCCTCCTCAGGAGCCTCCTGTGGGTCCTCCTGCAGTGCCTCCTCATGATCCTCCTCCGGGTCGTCCTCATCAAGATCCTCCTCCGAATCCTCCATCGGGGCATCCTCGGGATCCTCATCCGAATCCCCCTCGTACTCATGCAAAGCTGGAGCTATCGGCTCCTCGTCATCAAGTACGATCACGTGCGGTGGTGATGGTGCTGCCATATCTGTTACATAATACCATATGTAAATACTATGCAAAACTCAGATGTGTAAACAAGTGTCTAATGTCTAACAGTTATAGTCTAAGTCTACTAATGCAAACCTAGTTCGCTATAACCAATGGCTCTGATACCAATCTGTCACACCCCCATATTTCAACTAACGGAATCATACCGTTTGGGACGTGACAAACCAAGATCTCAGATCATTAGACATAGTAAAGACCTCTATATGCTTTTCAAACATAACTTTGGTCTTAATTGAAAAATTCAGAGTTTTAAAACATTGCGGAAGAGTTTGTAAAAAGTGAAACAACTCAATGTCTGCAAAATGTAAATTACAATGATAATGTCTCAAATATTCAAATCCAAAACAACTGTAATGTAAAATATGCATGAGACTCGATCTCCTAGTCCATGCTTGCTTGTTCTTGTACCTTAACGTCCTGAGAAAACATGTAAATCAAGTCAACACAAAGGTTGGTGCATACACAAGTTTGTTTAATCACAAATGTTTGAAACACTGTTTGAAATGAAATGTATGCAGATAACATAATCACACTTCATAGTCATGATAGCTAGTCATTTGTACTATTTACATAAGCGGTCGACACCGAAGCTGACTGTTAGAATGTAATTTGCCTTTCCACTATTGTCTAGCACAAACAATAGTAATGTTTGAATTGGCTAGTCAAACACTTGCGTAGACCTACAATCTACCAAGTGAGGTTTGTCAAACCTAATAGATCTATTTCCAACAACCACGCTTTGCACTACGGCAAACTAAACGGTTCGATATGTAAGGACTTGTAATGCTATGTTCGCACTTATCGTAAATAGCTAACTCATGCAAGTGATATGTATCTAAAAGATTTGTTCGCACATGTTTTCTCCCCCAAAATAGTAAAATAGGAAAAGGGGCCGTGTACGCACCTTTGATTGCAGTAGAATGATCAAACACACGTGAAGTCGCGTAGATAACCCTCTACGAAGAATCTGTGTTTTAACAGTAACGTTGTGTTATTCGGGGTGTCGTTTTGTGTTTGAAATCACATACGTGTCAACACACGTATGTTAGAGTGTTAGAAGTGTGCATATATAAATACGCGTGCATTTGAAATCGTTTAATTAAATCATATAGCCGTATACGATTTTTATTTAAATAAACGTAATTATACGTGATTACGTTTTCGGGTTAAAATATAAATTTTATTATCTTATTTTGTTCGGGATTCCGTTACGGTTCCAACGCAACTTGAACGGATCGAATTGGAGTCGAAATGAGAGAGTTATGAACAAAATACTAAAAATTGGTTTCTTATTCAAAAACCAATGGGGCACAGAATCGAACCCGTGACCCTTAACCCCAAACTCATGCACCCAACCTGTTGATCTGGTCTGACTTTTGTTTTAAGATTGAATTTAAAATCTTTCAAGGCATCAACAGGTCGGATCTCCTTTTGTTTTTCTTTAACCGAAACCATATGGATTCTAATTGACCCAAAATTCCAGCCCAATCGAACCTACAAACTTAGGGATATTATTCTAAGGATTCCAACAATCTGATTCTTATTTTAATTTGATTTCTAACACCCCAAAGGCCCAATTCGGACCTCCATGGTTTCGAACGTGCATATCCCAATCCCACTCCAAAATCGTTTCAATTCAAGTATGTTAATCATAAGAATCATAAGGTTTTTATTCACCAAATAATTTCGGAGCTATAAGTACCATTCAATTGGATTTTCATGCCCATTCAGATTAAAACCCCCAAAATCGTTTTTAACCAAAAAGCCCTAGTTATCGAATTCATATAATTCGAAATTAAAACTCAAAATTGATATAGGGCTTTTGTTAATCGAGTTATTGCGAAACTTTCTGTGTGTTTTAATTTCATTACAACATCCATTTAACTCGAAAACCCCAAATCCGTTTCAATAAGAAAGCCTAGAATTTGAAATCATGGAATTCGTTTTTGTTTGATCGAATTAGCATATGGGTTTCTTGAACGAGATGTTTCTGAAACTCCCTATATAGTTTAATTAGATTTTTAGATTCATTTGGTTAAAAATCTCCAAATCGTTTCCTATCAAGAACCCTAGAACTTAAAATCGAATCATTTGGTATTAGAACTCAAAATTGAGTTTGGTTTGTCCTTAATCGGACCTTTTAGGTACTGTAGGTTTATATTATTACCTTGATTGAAGCCCAATTGAAGTGATTCGACTTTTAGGTTGAGTTTCGGCCGACCCTTGGTCCAAATCTTCGTCCCGTAGCTTCTTGCTTCTAATTGAAATGTGAAACAGACACTAAAGGGACCGACTAAGGATTTTAGAGTAGAAATTTGGTCGATTAAGGTCGCATTATATGATCTTAATGATTGTAGTTGACGGTTTCGACTTTTTGTATGATTTTGTGTTTAATTTGATCTTAATTTCTCCTATAATCGAATTATTATGGTTTATAGTCATTAAAGAAATCATTAGAGAGGTGTCAATTAGACAATTTAGTGATAACCATGTCCATTTCGATTTCAATTTGGTTCTTATTCGAATTTTGACTTCTTAAAGTCAAAATTGACATTTTAATATAATTACAATTCACTACTTATATTTTATATGTTTTGAGGCTGATTTTGTTTCATTTTTGACCTTCTAATTTAATACGGTACAATTTCGTGTGATTCCGTTAGCATTCGATTAACTAGGTTAACCCGAAAATGTCGGATTGTCACACTATGCATCACGTTAACATGGAACGATAATTTGTAGTACATGTGAATCCTGTTGTACCGAACAATGGACACAAATGAAGCAAACTTTGAATACAAATCCTAAAAGAATTAAACATACGACAACAAAGGTGATTGGAGACACTTGATAACTATGAATGTAAAATTCTCTATCATGAGAGAAAGATGAATATTGTAGCAAATGTCTTAAGCCGAAAGGAAGCAAAGAAAACAAAACGAGTACGTGCTTTAAGGCATGAACTTCAAATTGATTTAATAAATCAGATTAAAGAGTAACAAAGACAAACACATGAAGATGAAAATAAAGAAAAAGAAGGAGTGATGAGCATGTTTTAGCAATTAGTAAAAAGGGGACGATGTAATTTGTTGAAAGAATGCAAGAATCTGGGTGTCGCCCACTTGCATATTATTAGAAATGATATTATAAGAAGTTCATAGATTCAAATATATGATGCGCCCAAGAAGTGAAAAAAATGTATAAAAACTTAAAAGAAAACTATTGGTAGATCAGCATGAAAATATATATATAGCTACATAAGTTACAAAATGTTTAACTTGTTCTCAAGTTAAAGCAGAAATCAGAAAACCTTCTAATATGTTGCAAAAAAATAGAAAAGAAAAAAAAACAAACAAACTTGAATTATCGTTCTGTAAAACGGAGATGATAACTATGAATTTTATAATCAAACTTCCTCCAACTAGTCGTGAGAATGATACGATTTGGGTTATCATTGATAGACTGAATAAGTCTGCTCATTTCCTACAAATGAAAGAAACTTATTCTATAGACAAATTAGCTCAACTATACCTTAATGAGATTATATCTCTACGCGATGTGTTTTAAGTTTCTAATCTTCGAAAACGCTTAGATGATGAATCGTTGTTATAACCTATACAAGATGTTGAAGTAAAGGAAAAATTAAAATATATTAAACAACCAATTTAAATCGAAAACCGACAAGAATAAAAAAAGAGACTCAAACATAATAAGTTAGTGTTAGTTAAGTTTAAATGTAACTCCAGACATGGTCTTAAGTATACATGGGAATTAGAATCTGAAATGAGAGAAATATTCACATTAATTTCAATAATCTTGAGGACGAGATTAAAACAAAGATGGGGAGGATGTAACACCCCGTTTTATAGATATAAATAAAATACTCTTATATATTATCAAAATATTATTATTTAAAAATATAATAACAGAAACGGTTAATCGAATCATAACGTGTCGTTTAATGATTAAAATAATTCATTTTATAAGATATGATTATTCAAGAACACAAGATTAGAAATGAGTGTTCAAAATATTTGGCGTTCGTTTAACCGAATAGGTTGGATAAAACGAATATGAGAAATATTTGATGTTTAGATAATCGTTAAGTTTAGTCAAAGGTCGTTTAAATAATAATAATAATAATAATAATAATAATAATAATAATAATAATAATAATAATAATAATAATAATAATAATAATAATAATAATAGTAATAATAATAATACTGATAAAATATATATTATATTGGATCCTGATCCGTTTTTAACGAAACTTAGGTCGACACGTAGATAAAAATGAGTAGGTTTTAACCATATATTCATAATTTTATAAAACATGAAATTTAAAAAGTTATATCAGAAAAACAAAACTTGAGCAAATTTAATTATAAAAATATAATAATTGTTATTATTAAAAAAAAGAGACAAAAAAAAGAATAGAAGTGCACATGTGATAGTGTATGGATGACAATGCAATATATGTAATCTTCAAAGTGAAGATTCATGAATTCAACATAAGTCGGTTAACATAAATATATATTTATGAAGATAATTGCTTCAAATAGATAGGAACAAAAATAATAGTTTGAACATCAAGAACAAACGGCTAACCAGTAAAAGAAGGCATTCGATTTCAAGACATTAAGAAGTCAACTTGATTAGGTACGTATCTTGATTTTAAGTTTAAGTTTAATTACACGATTAGGGTTAAGATCCGACCCTATGTATACAAATAATATATTGAAGTTATGATCTATTTTAGTAGAAGAAAATTAAACATCTGGAAACATCATTTGAAAATAGTTATAAAGATAGATTAAGCGGAGAAGCTGACAAATAGTATTAAGAAGTTTTAAGTTGTCATCCAACCAACCAAAGATCCAGATGAATACATTTAACTTCTTTTTAAATTTAAATGCATTTATTTGAGCATGGTTTGTTTAAACTTTGACGCATAAAGGGATACTACGTGACCAGCATTTAGGCCATTAGTATACGTATGATTTGCAAATTGTATCCACTATGGGTGAAATTCCCATACGTGGCTGGTAGGGTGGGCTGGAAGGTTATACGTAAGACGTACTCCGCAGGAAACCTAACCAGTAACGAGCTGTGGGCTCGAGGGAAGAATTGTAAGACGCACTCCGCTGTTGTTCCTAACCAGTGAAAGTACAAGCCACGGTATGCAGTGGTTGTATTGATTAGTGAAATAACCCGCTAAATGTGTAGTATGCCACTATTAATTATGGTTAAAGGACCGAACATGCTATGCTTACATATCTAGTCTATTATTTGTATTCACCAACATTATGTTGACGTTTTATTTTTAAAAAACTTTTCACGTTATAATAAAATGTAAAAGAAAGCAAGATTAGAGATTCTTGGTCTATGATGCCTTGAATAGGATCTTGTGGTGAGACCATGGAGCTATTGGAGCTATGCCTCCAAGTCATATATAAACCGGATATTATAAAATGATTTGAAATTATGTGTTGTGAAAATCCGGTTTACAATAATATGAAATGATGATGTTCATACCTATGCGTATAAAATTTTGTGAAATCCTGAAAAGTTATTTTATAAATTGTGACCGTGAGTTTTCATACCCATGCGTATGAACTATTTATAAATCATGAAGCATGGTTTTCACATCCATGCATGTGAATTATTTGTAAAGTTATGAATTTAATGAAACAATGCTTCCGCTGAAACATGTGAAAAAGAGTAATGATCTCTAACCGAGATTGTAATTATCAATGAAACCAATTCGGGTCACAGCACCCGGGTCATCGAGAGCCCGGGGTGTGACAGGTTGGTATCAGAGCTCCTGGTTTTAGCGAAATAGATACTAATGATAGTATCTAATCGTTAACCAAATTGAGATAAGTGCAAATCAAAGGAATATGTAGAATAATATTCTTGAAATAATAAGAATGATTGAAATAAGAGGGTGAATACTGATGATAGCTTATAAGCTACATTATGATGAATTATTTTTAAGACATTGTCGAATATCCTATTTGGTAGACCACGTCTAGAAATATAAACAATAGCAAACCTTCTACAAATACACGTGGGCGAAAGAGAACATACATATATTATTGAAACCGTGACTTAGAATACTGATATATAATGGATGATTGCAGAATGAATAAAAGATGCAATTCTGTCAATAATCGCTATAAAAAAACTAATGAAAATTCTAATCTCACGAAAACAATAACAAACGAAAACAATGCATCTAAAATGAACAATGAAAATTAAGAAACTTTTATTTTGAAACAATCTGAAACAAAGGAATATTGTTAGTATTAAACATTCCAATCTTGTAAACCTCCTAAGTTCACTGGAACGAAAGGAGCTATTATAGCATTAAGATGCACTGAAAAGATTGAGACGATACTTGCTATCAGCAAATGTGCCGATGAATATATGGTTGTATATACTTTGAATTTCATTTAAATATGTATCTTTAGAATGGTGGAATCTCATTATTCAAACCATAGGAAGAATCAACACTTATGCTATAACTTTGGAAAGTTTTGAGATCTAGTGACACGAAAATTTACTCAACAAATGAAAAGTAACAAATCGTGCGGAAAAAAAAACAAATCTTAAACATCCCATGGTCGGTGCTGGGCATTAGGAATACACTTCTAAGTATTTTGAATATACTCAATTGGTGCCGCTTATTGTGACACCAAAATCAAATCTTTTTCAGTTAACTTAGCTTCCGCAATCTGATTTACAAAACTATTTTATCTATAATATTGGATGTATGTATATAAATGGACATATAGCTCTCGCAAGTGTGACCGAAGACCAAGATCATGCGCATGACTGACGCCAGTCACATCGTGCCCTCGGCGACCAGAAAAGTTGGGGTGCAACATATTCTTTATCTTATTTTTAATAATATAATTTTTTTTCACCAACAGGCACCACATTATCGATATAATTTTATGGGGGAAAAGGCTAGCCATATTGAAAAAAGGTGCAAACGGCCAAGAACTAGCGATCACTTCAACCGTTGTCAACGAATTCAAAGGCTACCTATATAATTATGTTATCAAGAAAATAAACAATAGCTAACATAGAGCTCGTGTGACATAGGGTGCTTACAACTGGAATTTACATCCGCAACAACCATCACTATCAACCCAACAATTCCAAATTTGAAAACATACCTAACTAGATAAAGCCCACTATTAAATAGTTTCAAGATTTATTTTCCTCTCTATAAAAATATCACTAATATATACATATTCCCATGAAGTTTAACAAACTCCCCGAGCCATCTAACATTTTGACAATAGAAAACATGTCACGATCGCAACCTTATTAAGTGATGAAATTAAACAATGGATGAACAATCTAATTAATAATAATAACATTGAGATAATATAATCGTATTAACACATAACATATATCAACAGGGACGTTATACTTGCATGGTCACCATCCAAGATCGAAATGAATATCATGACTGGTACTATGTGTTTTGTCTAGAATGCAAAAACAAGGCTTATCCACATGGAAACAACTTTATCTTTGTGGACCATGAGATCATTGGCGAACCAATATTCATGTAAGCCTAAATATTAAATAAAACAAGCATATCCTAAGGAACTTAACCATGTTCTTCATCCATTGAGGATGTCTTCTTCAACGAAGCAATAACCAATATCATTAACACAGCTATCCTGATATGGTCATGCTATATGGAAACAAAAACTCGAAAGTGTTAGCAGACATAATACATTCCATCAAAGGAACTTCGACACTACTACACGTCAATATGAAAAGAGATAGAACGATCGCTGTAAACAATGATGAAAAATCACCCACTTCACCTCCATCCACAACGCCCAGATTCTACTACAAAGATGCTCACAATTAAGAGACCTTTGCATGAACCACCTCGTACTTTCTTTAATTGAAAATCAAACATCCTAATTTCAATTCAATATGAAAGTAAAATAAATCCAAAATTATTGAATACCTTTGATTTAAATAAACATAAATTCTAGAATATACGTTTATTCTTGCCTCATTACATTTTTCCTTATTCGTGATTGTAAGAACATAGTAGAACTTGATTACATACAATGCTACAAACTTTCTTTAATCATCAGGTTTAACTAACAATTTTATGTTTTTATTATTGCATATTACAGCTTTTGAACTTCACCCATGACCTCTAAATACCCCGGTGACCCACATCCAGCAAGTCAACATTCTAGGCAATAAACACTTGTAAAACAATAGACCTTTTTGTGGAGACTGGACCTTGTGATGTTGTGATTCTGTATTTCTGTTTAATGTCACGTTTGTAAATTACATCCCATCTTTGATAAATATTTCACTTTATTTTTACCCTTCAAAACAGAATAGTCAAACTAACACGCACCGACATGGGTCTAATTTGTAGCTATACCTTTTTAGTAAACTCAATGACCAATTTTAGGCTATTAACCAAGTCTCAGACTGCTGTTCATTTACTACTGATTCTATATATTTTAACAAAAATTTTCAATGAGCCGATAGTAATTGCTTTCTTCGGTACCAATATCTTTGTTTCCATATCTTTTTTATTACATTTACTACTTACGGTAATTACAAAATAGACATTTCACCTTCTTTTAGTTATAATACATATGAAGATTCAAAAAAAATCCATGCCTAATTCAGTTTTTTGAACAGAATCAACCCCTTAAGAAATTTTTAATTCCTTAAATTTCATGTCTTTTTCGTTACTTTTTTTTTATATTTTGTTAAACGGCAGAGGGTCCCGTCGTGCTACCTTGAGTTATCCTGGTGATTGGTAACTATGATCGATTCCTCGATCGACGACCATGATACCGTAACCCATGATGCGCTGAAACCCTTGGAATAGGTAAAATGTAGAAATAATAAGCTAGATAATCAAATTTTATGTTAGAAACATGTTTTTAGAATTTTAGGTTTAACTAACTTGAAATGTTTGTATTGGTTATGAAAGTTTCAGGTTGTTGAGGGACTTGAAGTGTAAATATTAAAAGGTGAAAGCAGATGTGAAAGATTCTATATCCTCAAGGGTTTATCTGAAAATATGAGTATATAAATATCTATAGGTAGAGTTTCTAAGAGAAGGTTTTGAGCCACTGCACAGAAGGGCACTTCTACTTCTTCTCTGCTTTTTCTATATCTTCAATATGATTATATTCTTGATAAAAAAAACTCTTGTTTACTTAGTCTTCTCTGTAAATCGGTATCTGTATTTCTCTTTGTTCTTCTTGTTATATTGTATTCAGATCTAATTTCTGTTGAGTCTTAGGGTTTTGAGTATTATTCTTAAATCGAGTTGTAATAGATTAAGGTCATTTGTGAGTTAAATTTTTTGATTTTGTTATTGATTAATCACAGATTTAATTGAATCTGTAAGTTGTTGATATTGATTCTTTTGACATAAACCCTCGCCCTCCATTAGTTCATAACTCGAGACTAAGCTAAAGATTCATCTCCTCACCTGTTATTTGTTAAAGTGTCACCAGTGAGACTTTACTTTTACTAAAAGTGAGTACTCGGGAGTTTACAAGATTTAAAGAAAGTCATGTTTAACTCAACTTCTTAAGAAAATCAACCCTTATGATACTTTTAATTATTCAACTTAAAGTTTAAAAAAAAATAAAAGATTTTGATTTAATAAGGTTGTGGACGTCGTGACTAAGATAAAAGCGTCTTCTTATTTTTGGATTAAAAATAGGTCTAGATACAAATGTCTAGAGTGGAAGGTTTGGTGTGATTTTCCTCTTATTTTGATGTATAACTTTCGGTATTCCTTGTGGTCCTTATTTTGAGGACTCATAAGTTGTTTTTTTTGGGTGTGAATGAAAGTTATTCTTCAAAAAAAAAAAAAAAAGCAACTGACTAATATAATCAAAAGGGGAACATCATCTCCATTTCTCATTTAATATTCATACATAAATTTCATGTCGTAGGTTTCCTAACGATTTTCCGACATTAATTTCAAAATTATTTTTTCATACAAGTTTCTTTCAATTTAATATTTTAGGAATGTAAATTTTGTTTCACAAAAATAGAAAGACTTTTTGTCATGGGAGAATTGGGTAGCAATAAAAGATATAAACGACTTGAAAATTAACGAGGGAATGATCAGCACAACCCTCTTTGTTTTCTCTCCTTGGTCACGGAGCGACATACTGAAAAAAAGATGATCGCGTCATAGCAGTTAGAATCAACCAATGCTTCCATAGATTCAATCAAGAAGAGAATCGTTGGTGTTATTTAGCCTTTCGTTTCAACAACAAAGAAGTCATCTTTGACGATTTCCCATTTCTTCCCTACCGAGCCGCCTCCCTTTACCATTCAATGTCTTTGCCTTCCCTTTCTATAAGATAGCCAAGCCCTCCTTTACAATCACTAAGAAAAGGAAAAAAGAAATACCAATCAAAGCCCTATTATATCAATACGTCTATCAGTCTATGTGTCACCATCGCTACACGTATTACGAAATGTACATGCGCGGCAATGTGCGAATTTATAATTACTAGTTATAAATAGAAACAAAAATAGTATATACTAAATTGACAAGTATAATTCGAAAGTTTAAAAATTATCTTATTCAGAAATACAAAACAAATAAAGTTAGTAGCACACAAAATAAAATCAGTAAAATCTTTTATTTATACAACTTTTATATAAACAATATGTAACAATTAATTACACAAAATTATAAATAGAAAAAAAAATATAACGCTAAAATTGAAAGTTGCATTTATCTTTGTTTGACTTGAGGTGTGTGTAAATCCAACAAATTAAGGCATTGGTTCAATGGTACCCTAGGATTCTTCAATCTCAGCGTTAAGAGCCTCTTCTATGGTGACTTACAAAATTTTAACCTAATTTCTTATTTGGAAGGTATGCAACGGTTTAAACCAATTTTTTAGCCTAATAGTTTTAATATTTATGCTAGGATTTATAGTTTTTATATGTATGCTAGGTTTTATTCTAAATTGTAGTTTCTTATTTTCACAGTTCACTGGTTGTTTGTTTTGAGTTATTGGGTGAAGGAATATGTTTGACCAGAGGAATATAAAACAGACATACATAATCTTGGTTGTATGTTAGAAGGTAAGTGTCAAGGTTTATCCCTCCTAAGTTTGAATTAACAAGAACTCCAATTGTTTCTATTAGTTTTGAGTGATCTTTAAGACAATTTTTTGCAATAGCATCATTAGTTGAGTAGTTTTGATCTTTTTCTCACGGACATACATAAACTGATTTTACAAAATTTTTTAAACTAACGGGTGTAAATAAAATATCCTTCTGTCAGATTGGTTACATGCTAGCATCATGATCCATTTGTCTATGAGGCTCTGTTTAAAAAGGGAAGCATAAAACAAACATCATATTCTTAATCAAGTTGATAAGGAGTTTTTAAGGTAACAATTTTTAATAATCCATTTATAATTTAGGCATTGTATGTGCTAAAGACAAAACCATGGCATGTGAATATTCATTATGACCTGAAATCTATACTACAAAATAGGTAATTGTGTTTGATGCATGCAATGACCAGCAACAAAAACTTTTGTTGATGCATTGTTCTTTTGAATTATTTAAAGGTGAAATTTGTTATGGACATCCATTTTTTTATTTTAGAGTAAAAGAATTGCTTAATTTGTTGTTGAAACACAATGATGTGCTGCTTCTGTTGATGCAAGGAGTTTCATTTTTTTTTTCCTTTGAATTTCTGAAATAGATTATTATAGTTGTAAAGCTCTTGTAAAACTCTTATGAATGTATGCTGACATTTATGTATGTATGTATGTATGTCGTATGTATGTCTTTTATTTATGTATGTTTGTATGTATGTTTCCAGTTATGAATAAAAAGAAACAATTTTTTATCCAGTTAAGAATTTCATTTAATGGATGTGAAAACAATTAACTTAGCTTCCGAACTCTGATTTACAAAACTCTTTTATCTATAATATTGGATGTATGTATATAAATGGACATATAGGTCTCGCAAGTGTGACCGGAGACCACGATCATGCACATGACTGACGCCAGTCACATCGCGCCCTCGGCGGCAAGAAAAGTCGGGGTGCAACATATTCTTTATCATTTTTTTAATAATATATTTTTTTTAACCAACAGGCACCACATTATCGATATAATTTTATGGGGGAGAAGGCTAGCCATATTGAAAAAAGGCGCAAACGGCCAAGCACTAGCGATCACTTCAACCATTGTCAACGAATTCAAAGGCTAGCTATATAATTATGTTATCAAGAAAATAAACAATAGCTAACATAGAGCTCGTGTGACATAGGGTGCTTACAACTGGAATTTACATCCGCAACAACCATCACTATCAACCCAACAATTCCAAATTTGAAAACATACCTAACTAGATAAAGCCCACTATTAAATAGTTTCAAGATTTATTTTCCTCTATATAAAAATATCACTAATATATACATATTCCCATGAAGTTTAACAAACTCACCCGGCCATCTAACATTTTGACATTAGAAAACATGTCACGATCGCAACCTTATTAAGTGATGAAATTAAACAATGGATGAACAATCTAATTAATAATAATAACATTGAGATAATATAATCGTATTAACACATAACATATATCAACATGGACGTTATACTTGCATTGTCACCATCCAAGACATACATGAATCTCATGACTGGTACTATGTGCTTTGTCAAGAATGCAAAAACAAGGCTTATCCACATGGAAACGACTTTATCTTTGTGGACCATGAGATCATTGGCGAACCAATATTCATGTAAGCCTAAATATTAAATAAAACAAGCATATCCTAAGGAACATAACCATGTTCTTCATCCATTGAGGATGTCTTCTTCAACGAAGCAATAACCAATATCATTAACACAGCTATCCTGATATGGTCATGCTATATGGAAACAAAAACTCTAAAGTGTTAGCAGACATAATTCATTCCATCAAAGGAACTTCGAAACTACTACACGTCAATATGAAAAGAGATAGAACGATCGCTGTAAACAGTGATGAAAAATCACCCACTTCACCTCCATCCACAACACCCAGATTCTACTACAAAGATGCTCAAAATTAAGAGACCTTTGCATGAACCACCTCGTACTTTCTTTAATTGAAAATCAAACATCCTAATTTCAATTCAATATGAAAGTAAAATAAATCCAAAATTATTGAATACCTTTGATTTAAATAAGCATAAATTCAAGAATATACGTTTATTCTTGCCTCATTACATTTTTCCTTATTCGTGATTGTAAGAACATAGTAGAACTTGATTACATACAATGTGTGACAGTTGTATACGAGAATTACGTCATCAATGATGTGAGCACATATGATCTTTCTAGAAATCTACGTTGATTTACTAATTGTAATTATTACAGATTGATAGTAAACGAGAAATGACGAACGTGGGCGAAAACCGTGCACAAAACGGAGTCCTGCATTGCCCGGAGTCGACTGGACTCATCGCGGTACGCGATGGAGGGGTTGAGAATCCTCCGCGGTACGCGATGCTTGCAAAATATCAAAGATTCCTCCGGAAATCTTCGCGGTACGCGAAGCCTTTTTGGACATCCCGCCGCGGTACGCGACGGGTGTGGCGGTGGAATGATCTGATCTACTTCATCAGATTTCATAAAGGAGATATTATTTTCTTCTCGCATCTGTTTCGTATTCAGGCGAAAACACACACACTTTCACTATCTAAATTCATATCTGAAGCCTTCTGAAAGCAAGGATCGCACCAGGGATCATCTTTACAAGTTCTGATCGTTGTTTTGAAGTCAGAAATCCGTCAGATTAGGTAATGATCCGTTTAAACCTTCTAGTTTGATTTTGATTGATTAGATCTTGATTTTGAAAGTAATGACATAGTTAGGATTGTTGATTATTGCCTAGATGATGGCTAGGATTGATTATAAACAAAGAACATGAAGTTTTAACGGTTAAATCCTTGTTTTGATCCGTTGTAATGCTCGGTTTGCATGAAATCATACCCATAATTATAATGGTTTAATCCATTTAATTATAACAATGTAGGTGATTAGTTGGATTAATCTTTGAAATGCAAGGTTAAATCCAAGTATTTCAAACTAATCACGATCATTAACATACTCATTGGAACGATTATCTGATGTTTATGATAACAGTCAGATTAGTATGTTAAACCTGGTTATTACACCTATTCTGATGCTACATTGTGATATTTCATGATATTTGGGTAGTCAATAACAAGGATTGATCATTCCTAAGCCATTAAATTATCTAGAAACTGTTACAGTATCATAATCAACAACATTAACTATCTGGTTAATCCGAGATTATTCTGATTAATCAAGAGTGTCATCAACTTTTTATAGGAATCTAATGCAATGTAGGTTCCTACATTATCATACATTGTATGATATAACATTAAATTAACTAATTACATAACTAATATCGGGTTGATGACCTACTAAGCAATGTCTTTGACATTGAACGTTTAGAAAGATCTAATCAGTAAACTAGAACATGAATAACTTATTAAATATAACTAAATGCAGAATCATCTCTTTGTTGTTGGCTTCGAGATATTTTGCTACCTTTATATTATCAGGTGAGTTTCGTACAACCCCTTTTTCCTTTAATGTTTTATAAACATCGGGGTAACTCTGCAATCTGTTTTCTGAACATATGATATGCATCAATGATATCTGTGTGATTTCATGTGACTTTTGTGGGATTTCATGGGATTTTGCCTGTAGAACTGAACTCTATCATGGAAGTAAAAGTCCTCATTCTTGAACTGTATCTAGTGAACCCATGTGTGGCCGAACAGAAAACATTGATAGTACTATTGGTTGACACCCCAATCGCTGGGAGGATTGCATCTTTCTTGTGTGAATGTTTGTTATCTGTTTCCTAAACTTCTTAATGGTATGATAGACATTAAGACAATGAGGCACTAAGATATGTACCGACGGGTAATATCTTGAGAACAGAACTTGTCGTCCAAAAGGAACTAGATACGGGTCCCATGGTTATCCGGAACTGAACTTTTGAAAACATGCTTATCATATCATATTGTTTTAAATTGAACTGTCGAAACTCACCAGCTTTGTGCTGACGTTTCAAACTCAAACCTTTTTGCAGGTAAACAGTAATAGCCGGTGAGGATGCACTTTTGGGATATTTGCACTTGAATAATTAGTATTGTAATTAAATAAACGTAGCTGTAATGTAATTGTGATTGCGCCATCCTTGTAATGTATTTACTTTAAGTTAATCTGTGTGCTTATGATATCGGTTCATGTAAGTCACCCCTCACCTCTGAGACATCACCACTGTGCTTCCGCAACCGGTTCAGTGACATCATACACGAGGTGACGAGAGGTGGGGGTGTGACAGGGTGGTATCAGAGCCACAGGTTATAGAATTTAGGTTGACTTAGAAACCTAGACTATAACCATAGGCTCGAATTGTGACACAGAGCGCACCGAACATTAATACTGAACAAAACTTGTTTTGAATTAAGCCAGGATAATCAGGTGGTACAAATTTCAGTTATGAGTGGCCAACATAACTGAAATTTGCAACACGTGTGCATTCTAGTTTATTTTAATTCAAGCAGAACCTCAATAACTATAAAGACGAATACTTGTTCTGAGATAGGGAGAAGCATCATATCATGTTCATGTTTATGTTAAATATTGTTATTTAATATTTACTTCATGATAATGATTAGAGATTTTGATTGTACAGCGATGGCCGATCAAGCCGAGCAGTATATTTACCAGAGATTTCCTTATCTGAGGTTGGATGACACCCCTAGCTCTAGTGCAGGATCAGATTCAGATCCTAGTGAGGCATCATCTGCAGCCTCGCAGGCGACCCCTGCCGGACCACGTACACCATCATCCCCCAGACCTGTTACTCCACCACCACCACCATCACCAGTATTACCATCAGCAGCTCCCATTCTACCTAGTCCCCATCATTCACCTTTGGTTCATACTTCTGCCGAGAGGAGACAGGACTCCTCTCCACGGAGAGTCCCTGCATGGGACGGATTACGACGAATGCGGGGTCAAGCCCGCAAGACCA
This sequence comes from Mikania micrantha, assembly GCA_009363875.1. Classification (NCBI taxonomy): domain Eukaryota; kingdom Viridiplantae; phylum Streptophyta; class Magnoliopsida; order Asterales; family Asteraceae; genus Mikania; species Mikania micrantha. The sequence goes on along the minus strand of CM018691.1, from coordinate 84,132,950 downwards.
CGGGGCTACCCCCGAGACGTCAGATGGCTCCCCGAGATGAGCCACAGACTATACATGAGGTGGGAGAATCCTCCCACCAAGCTGAGTGGAGAGCCCAGCTACAGCAGGTCACTCAGGATCTGAGCCCAGCTACAGCAGGTCACTCAGGATCTGCAAGGGATGCGTCAGGATATACAGCAGCGGAGTGCTATGATAGACGATACCCGTAGCACTGTTTTAGAGATTTTGACTTCTCACTTGACCATTATAGATCGAGTGAACACATTAGAGATAGACACACAGGTGTGGAGGACTTCGGTGGAGGAGCGGTTGCGTAGGACGTGGGTACGGAGGATTATTGTTACCTTTTGGCAGCAGGTTGAGTTGTTGAGGGCAGGACTGGTGAGGGTGAGAGAGTTTCTGATTTGGCTTGGGTTGGCCAGTTTCGAGACTAAGATGATAGTTTTGGGCGTGATTATGGCGGCAGTAGCCATGGTATTTTCCTGCTTATCGTACTTTTTACGATAAGTATGTTTATGTAGTTCTTTTTGGGATATCTTATGTACAGACGAATAGGTTGTTAGTGTGTGATGTGGATGGGAAGTTTTGATTGTGAAATGGATCCCCGGTAGTTAGTGTTGATGTATCGTTTCTGATAGTTCTTGTATTAAAACTTTGTGATGTATAATAACATGGGTGTTTTTGTATATCTGTCTGTATAATGAACTATGTGTGTGATGTGTGAACTATAATTAATTCTTCTGTGTGAGAACATAACTGTATGTGAACGTATCAAGATGAGAACATGTCGAACTAAAAATATATATTTCGCTGAAATACAGTACGGGAGCAATACTGTATGCGAATATATCGAACTAAAAATATATATTTCGCTGAATACAGTACGGGAGCAATACTGTATGCGAATATATCGAACTAAAAATATATATTTCGCTAAAATACAGTACGGGAGCAATACTGTATGCGAATATATCAAACTAAAAATATATATTCGCTGAAATACAGTACGGGAGCAATACTGTATGCGAATATATCGAACTAAAAATATATATTTCGCTGAAATACTGTACAAGAACATGTCTGAACTGAGAACATATCTAAGTGTGAACATATCTATAACTAAAGTACAGTACGAGAGCCATACTGTATGAAAACATGTCTGAACCGAGAACATATCTAAGTGTGAACATATCTATAACTAAAGTACAGTACGAGAGCCATACTGTATGAAAACATGTCTGAACTGAGGACATATCTAATTGTGAACATATCTGTAACTAAAGTACAGTACGAGAGCCATACTGTACGAGAACATGTCTAAACGTGAACGTATCTAATTGTGAACATACCTGTTAGAACGAGAGCCATACTGTACGAGAACATATCTATTGTTTGTATGAGAACTTACTGTATGAACTGAGAACATATCAGAGAACTTGTGTGAGAACATGTCCTAGTCCTGTATGAACATATCTCTAAAAACACGTGTTGCAATGCAAAGAGCTGGGTAAGACTCTAACATGTTTTTTGAAATAACGGGACTAAGTATAGCTACGAACAATTGTGTGATCTGTGTGTAGTGCAAACATGTCTGGACTAAATTCATGTAGTTATACTATATTCTTTATAATCACATTTCAATATAAATTTTCAGTGTAACTGAATATGATTGAAATTATGTGATAGAACGGGTTATATCTTTAATGTTGTTAAACTGACCTGAATTTGTCTGCTTGTGAGCAGATTAATGGCTCCTAAAAGAGGTCGACCAGCTAAGAAAGCTGCTAAGAACATTACAAACCCTGAACCGAATCAAATTCCACCTCTGAATGTTGAATCAAATCCGGATCCGCATGTTAATCCGGAAGTGAATGTGGTTCCACCAGGGAACTTGGAAACAAATACTGCTCCACCAGTGAACCCTGGAGCAGGCATTGTTCCACCTGCTGGTACAAGCGGATCTGAAACAAATGAAGCTATGATAGCTCGAATTGTGCGTGAACAACTATCTGCTTGTAGTGTGCTGACACAACACCAACCACATATCACCGCTGGTTCTGGTAGAGACCATGAACATGCTGAACATAATGCTACTGGTGGTCGCGTCGAAACTCATACCACCACCGGTACAAATACAATTATTCCTGATCCACCTCGACAGGGATGTACTTATAAATATTTTGCTTCCTGTAACCCTCCTACTTTTACGGGCAAGGAAGGAGCGGCTGGTCTTTTAAGGTGGATCGAGGAGATGGATACTAAACTTAAAATCAGTCAGTGTTTGGAGGAGCATAAGGTGTCTTATGCTGCCTGTTCTCTGAAAGACTCAGCTTTGACCTGGTGGAATACCCAGGCCAAGACTTTGGGTTCAGCCATAGTTGACTCGATGGGCTGGAATGATTTCAAAACTCTGATTAGATCAGAGTACTGCCCAATCACTGAAATTCAAAAACTACAAGAGGAATTCTGGAATCACTCTATGATCGGTGCTAATTGTCTGGCTTACACCGATCGGTTTCATGAACTTACTTGTTTACTTCCCGATATGTTTCCTACGGAAGCCGCTTTAATCGAGAAGTACATTAAGGGTTTGATTCCCCAGATTCGGGGAATGGTGACTGCTGCTGAACCTACAACTCTAAAACATACGATTCTTTTGACCACTAAGCTTACCAATGAGGCGGTAAGGAGTGGTACTCTGTCTTTGAAACCTCAGACGGCTCACAGCCGTAGTGATGTCGGTACCTCGAATGTGTCGAAAGGTACCAAACGAAAGTGGTTTGGCAAAACCAAGGCGAAGGCTCCGGCTGAGATCACCCAGAGCAAGCCAACTGTGAAAAACTATGGTGCTGCTATTCCCGAGAGGAAAGCTTATACTGGGCAGGCGCCCAAATGCAATAAGTGTCCACTCCATCACACGGGACCATGTCCTGTTTGTCTGAACTGTAACCGAGTTGGACATTATGCTAGATATTGCAAATTTCCTGCTCAACTACAAAATCAAGCATCACGACAAACCACTCAAACCAACCGGTCATGTTACAAATGTGGAAGCCCTGACCATCTCATACGAAACTGTCCAAACAATAACACCAATCCGGGAACTGAAGCTAGGGGGAGAGCCTTTCAGATTGGTGCAACCGAGGCGAGACATGATGCAAATATTGTTACTGGTACGTTTCTTCTTAATAATCAATACGCATCAGTTTTGTTTGACACAGGAGCAGATAAGAGCTTTATCTCTCCTGAATTTGCATCATTAATTTCATTGCCTACCGTAGATCTAGAAACTCCTTATGTTATTGAACTTGCTAACGGCAAATTGATCAAAACTAACAGTGTTATTCAAGGATGTTCTTTGAATTTGAATGATCATCTTTTCAATATCGATCTACTTCCCATTGAGCTTGGGAGCTTTGATGTTGTAGTCGGTATGGACTGGCTTTCTGATAACCAAGTGGAAGTTGTGTGTCAAAATAAGATGATCCGTATTCCATTACCTAACGGTAATGCACTCATAGTTCAAGGAGAACGAGCCGGTAGAAAACTTGGTATCATATCTTGTATGTGAGCTCAAAAATTCTTAAGGAAAGGCTGTTATGCTTTTCTGGCACAAGTGACTGAGCACAATTCCTCACCCAAACGAATCACAGACATCCCAGTAGTCAAAGATTTTCCTGAAGTATTTCCTGAGGATATCTCAGGATTACCCCCAGTGAGACAAGTTGAATTTCGGATTGACTTGATTCCAGGTGCAGCACCTGTTGCTAAAGCCCCGTATCGGCTTGCACCATCCGAAATGCAAGAACTTTCAGGTCAATTGCAAGAACTGTTAGACAAAGGTTTTATCAGACCTAGTTTCTCACCCTGGGGAGCACCAATTCTTTTTGTGAAAAAGAAGGACGGTTCATTCAGAATGTGCATTGACTATCGGGAACTCAATAAACTAACAATCAAGAACCGTTATCCACTACCTCATATCGATGATCTGTTTGATCAACTACAGGGTGCTACTTACGTTTCAAAAATTGATTTGAGATCCGGATACCATCAGTTGCGTATTCATGATGATGACGTTCCAAAAACTGCTTTCCGAACCCGATACGGACATTACGAATTTCTAGTAATGCCGTTTGGTTTAACAAATGCACCAGCAGTTTTCATGGATATGATGAATCGAGTATGTAGACCTTATTTGGATAAATTTGTGATTGTGTTTATTGATGATATTCTTATTTATTCTCGAAACCAACAAGAACATGCTCAACATTTGAAATTAATCCTAGAACTTTTGGCACGTGAAAAATTATATGCCAAATTCTCCAAGTGTGAGTTTTGGTTACGAGAAGTTCAATTTCTTGGTCATGTAGTAAATCAAAACGGTATTCAAGTGGATCCCAGTAAGATTCAGGCGATGAAACAATGGGAGACACCACGAACCCCGACTGAAATACGTCAATTTTTGGGGTTGGCAGGTTATTATCGCCGGTTTATCAAGAACTTTTCAAAGATAGCCTTGCCACTGACCACATTGACACAGAAAAATCAACCGTTTATATGGGGTTCTCAACAGGAGGAGGCGTTCCAACTGTTGAAACACAAACTCTGCAACGCACCTATCTTGGCATTACTGGAAGGTATTGATAATTTCACAGTATACTGTGATGCTTCTCGTCAAGGTCTTGGGTGTGTCCTAATGCAGAAGGATAAGGTAATTGCTTATGCTTCTCGACAACTGAAAATACATGAGAAGAACTATACCACACATGATCTAGAACTTGGTGCAGTGGTGTTTGCACTTAAGATTTGGAGACATTATCTATATGGAACTAAGTGTATTATATACACTGATCATAAAAGCCTCCAACACATTCTAGATCAGAAAATGTTGAACATGCGACAGAGGCGATGGGTTGAACTTTTAAAAGACTATGACTGTGAAATTCGTTATCACCCAGGTAAGACGAATGTTGTAGCCGATGCCTTAAGTCGCAAGGAACGAGTCAAACCTTTACGTGTGAAAGTGTTAGGTATGACTATTCAAACTAGTCTAATTCCTCAAATCAAAGAAACTCAGCAACAAGCTTTACAAGCAACGAACTATTTTGCTGAGGGACTGAGGGGATTAGACAAGAAACTCGATACCAAAGACGATGGGCTGTTGTATTTCAAAGACCAAATGTGGGTTCCTCTATTCGGTAACTCTCGAACAGTTATCTTGGATGAGGCGCACAAATCCAAGTATTCTATTCATCCAGGTGCTGATAAAATGTATAAAGATCTTAAAGACTTTTACTGGTGGCCTGGAATGAAGAAACAAACAGCTGAATACGTGGACCGATGTCTAACATGTCTCAAAGTTAAGGCTGAACATCAACGACCTTCTGGGTTATTACAACAACCTGAGCTTCCCATGTGGAAATGGGATCAGATCTCTATGGATTTCATTACTAAATTACCCAGAACATCACGTAATCACGACTCTATATGGGTTATCGTTGATCGCCTTACTAAATCTGCGCATTTCTTACCCATCCGAGAGGATTATTCTATGGATCGACTCGCTAAACTCTATGTTAATGAGATTGTATCTCGACATGAAGTACCGATCTCTATCATTTCTGACAGAGATAGTCGATCTATGTCACGATTTTGGCAAACTCTTCAGAATGCTCTGGGCACGCAAATTAATATGAGCACAACTTATCATCCACAAACTGATGGCGAGACCGAACGAACAAATCAAACTCTTGAAGACATGCTCAGAAGCTGTGTGATTGATTTTGGAGGTAGCTGGGATATTCATCTTCCACTTGTTGAATTCTCATACAATAACAGCACCATACCAGTATTCAATGCGCTCCATTTGAAGCACTTTATGGACGCAAGTGTAGATCACCTATCTGTTGGTCAGAGGTGGGTGAAAACCAAATCATAGGCCCAGAAATTATTTAGGAAACAACTAATAAGATCACCCTTATTCAGGAACGAATCAAAGCTGCTCGCGATCGTCAAAAGAGTTATGCTGATAATCGCCGTAGACCACTCGAATTTCAAATAGGTGATCGGGTAATGTTAAAAGTGTCACCTTGGAAAGGCATTTTCAGATTCGGAAAGAGAGGTAAACTTTCTCCAAGATTTGTAGGGCCATTTAAAATTCTTGAACGAATTGGATTAGTAGCCTACAGACTTGAATTACCTCCTGAACTTAGTAACATTCACGATGTTTTTCATGTATCCAATCTGAAGAAGTGTCTAATTGATGAATCATTGATCGTACCTCTCGAAGAGATTCATATTGATGAAAAACATCAGTTCAGTGAAGAACCAGTAGAGGTAATGGATCGAGAAATGAAAGTGTTAAAACGTAATCGTATACCAATCGTTAAAGTACGATGGAACTCGCAACGTGGACCCGAATATACTTGGGAACATGAAGATCAAATGAAATCAAAGCATCCACATCTATTCTCATAAACGATTGTCATAATATAAGTCTTCACTAAATTTCGGAACGAAATTTCTCTAACAGGAGGAGACTGTGACAGTTGTATACGAGAATTACGTCATCAATGATGTGAGCACATATGATCGTTCTAGAAATCCACGTTGATTTACTAATTGTAATTGTTACAGATTTATAGTAAACGAGAAATGACGAACGTGGGCGAAAACCGTGCACAAAACGGAGTCCTGGATTGCCCGGAATCGAAAAACGAAGAAACATTTCTAAGTATTGGTCGACTTGACTCATCGCGGTATGCGATGGAGGGGTTGAGAATCCTCCGCGGTACGCAATGCTTGCAAAATATCAAAGATTCCTCCGGAAATCATCGCGGTACGCGAAGCCTTTTTGGACCTCCCGCCGCGGTACGCGACGGGTGTGGCGATGGAATGATCTGATCTACTTCATCAGATTTCATGCAGGAGATATTATTTTCTTCTCGCATCTGTTTCATATTCAGGCGAAAACACAAACACTTTCAGCATCTAAATTCATATCTGAAACCTTCTGAACGCAAGGATCGCACCAGGGATAATCTTTACAAGTTCTGATCGTTGTTTTGAAGTCAGAAATCCGTCAGATTAGGTAATGATCCGTTTAAACCTTCTAGTTTGATTTTGATTGATTAGATCTTGATTTTGAACGTAATGACATAGTTAGGATTGTTGATTATTGCCTAGATGATGGCTAGGATTGATTATAAACAAAGAACATGAAGTTTTAACGGTTAAATCCTTGTTTTGATCCGTTGTAATGCTCGGTTTGCATGAAATCATACCCATAATTATAATGGTTTAATCCATTTAATTATAACAATGTAGGTGATTAGTTGGATTAATCTTTGAAATGCAAGGTTAAATCCAAGTATTTCAAACTAATCACGATCATTAACATACTCATTGGAACGATTATCTGAAGTTTATGATAACAGTCAGATTAGTATGTTAAACCTGGTTATTACACCTATTCTGATGCTACATTGTGATATTTCATGATATTTGGGTAGTCAATAACAAGGATTGATCATTCCTAAGCCATTAAATTATCTAGAAACTGTTACAGTATCATAATCAACAACATTAACTATCTGGTTAATCCGAGATTATTCTGATTAATCAAGAGTGTCATCAACTTTGTATTAGGAATCTAATGCAATGTAGGTTCCTACATTATCATACATTGTATGATATAACATTAAATTAACTAATTACATAACTAATATCGGGTTGATGACCTACTAAGCAATGTCTTTGACATTGAACGTTTAGAAAGATCTAATCAGTAAACTAGAACATGAATAACTTATTAAATATAACTAAATGCAGAATCATCTCTTTGTTGTTAGCTTCGAGATATTTTGCTACCTTTATATTATCAGGTGAGTTTCGTACAACCCCTTTTTCCTTTAATGTTTTATAAACATCGGGATAACTCTGCAATCTGTTTTCTGAACATATGATATGCATCAATGATATCTGTGTGATTTCATGTGACTTTTGTGGGATTTCATGGGATTTTGCCTGTAGAACTGAACTCTATCATGGAAGTAAAAGTCCTCATTCTTGAACTGTATCTAGTGAACCCATGTGTGGCCGAACAGAAAACATTGATAGTACTATTGGTTGACACCCCATTCGCTGGGAGGATTGCATCTCCCTGTGTGAATGTTTGTTATCTGTTTCCTGAACTTCTTAATGGTATGATAGACATTAAGACAATGAGGCACTAAGATATGTACCGACGGGTAATATCTTGAGAACAGAACTTGTCGTCCGAAAGGAACTAGATACGGGTCCCATGGTTATCCGGAACTGAACTTTTGAGAACATGCTTATCATATCATATTGTTTTAAATCGAACTGTCGAACTCACCAGCTTTGTGCTGACGTTTCAAACTCAAACCTTTTTGCAGGTAAATAGTAATAGCCGGTGAGGATGCACTTTTGGGATATTTGCACTTGAATAATTAGTATTGTAATTAAATAAACGTAGCTGTAATGTAATTGTGATTGCGCCATCCTTGTAATGTATTTACTTTAAGTTAATCTGTGTGCTTATGATATCGGTTTAAGTAAGTCACCCCTCACCTCTGAGACATCACCACTATGCTTCCGCAACCGGTTCAGTGACATCATACACGAGGTGACGAGAGGTGGGGGTGTGACACAATGCAACAAACTTTCTTTAATCATGAGGTTTAACTAACAATTTTATGTTTTTATTATTGCATATTACAGCTTTTGAACTTCACCCATGACCTCTAAATACCCCGGTGACCCACATCCAGCAAGTCAACATTCTAGGCAATAAACACTTGTAGAACAACAGACCTTTTTGTGGAGACTGGACCTTGTGATGTTGTGATTCTGTATTTCTGTTTAATGGAGCAAAAATGAATGCGATCCTAGCAATCAGGAGACAAGTACAACATAAAATGGAAGTAGGAAAACAACTTCAACATTGAACAAAAGTTTGGAAACTACTATTAGTCCAAAACGCATGAAAACCAGAAACAAACGTTGATGCGACAGTTAAAGACATGGATGACATGTGTTTACTGTCAATGAAGATATATTTTAGAGAATATTACCTTTGATCATATTTACACCCCATTTTGTACATTTGACTTTTTCATGCATCAAAATATCCATATTTTTTATGGGCGTCGACGCCCGTAAGTATACAGGCGCCCGCTTATATAGTCAACCAAACAAAGCTTGTCATGTGGCCTATACAGGCACCCGCCCCTAAAATTACAAGTGTTCGCCCTTAAAAATCAAACGTACTTTTATAGGCTTCCGTGCATATATTACAGGCACCCACATCAGAGTTTACGGGCGTTGGCGCCCTTATAAGCCATACAAGACACGTGGAAAGCTTTGTTTGGTTGGTTTTGAAAGCAGACATCTATATACTTCTGGGCCTCGGCACTCATAAAAAAGATGTACAATTGATATTTAGATGGACAAAATGGGTAAATTATTCGGTCAAAACGGGTTCCGTGATAGCGCGGTAATTGAAGTGTAGGGTCTGGTTGGATCATTTTGGTGGTGGTGGTTGGTGCCGTATTTGTTGATATACTTGGCAATATGGGCGGGTTGGGTATCGGGTCATAACAAGTACGAGTTAGGATAAGTGCGGGTTAGGATGTGTTTTAAGCAAAATAAGATTGGGTTTAAATGAGTCGTTTTTTTTTAAAAAAAAACATTAATTTATTTTAAGTTAAATAAGTTTACCTAAACAAATAGTATATTTAAATATTTTTAATGATTTTCACATCAAATATATTATTGATCATTTTTACATGTTTGTATCTATTATATTCACATAGTTTTTTAAGTTACATACCTTGACTCACATTATCTTAGGTGTTACCTATCTCAACTAGTTTTATGTTATAATGATACATATTTCAACACAAAATACAATAATATTTTACCCACATCTAACCCTTTATCTTGATATGGGTCAAGATTGTAAAATATATTTGTTGAGTATATGTTGCTATTGGCAACCTAAATCGCTTTGGTAGGGATACAAATCGTTGGTTTGGTCGTGACTTTTTGAGGGTGTGAAGAAGTTGGTGCAATTTTAGGTTTGAGGTTAAGGGAGGGGAAATAACTACAAACGGTGTAGAAGGGTGGTGCATCTTGGGAGGTATCGGTAATGGTGGTCATTGACGGACACAATAAGGTTTTATGAGGGTCGGCCGATACTCATGAAAAAATATTTATTCGTAGTATATGCGATTTAACCTTGACTGACCCCCAAGAATTTAATCACCGACCCCAATGAAATTTTGATGATCACGATAATGGTTAAGTCTAAATCAAAAGTAATAATACTACTCCATAAATAACCTAATGTGTATTACACATAACGAAAGCTAATTACCATTTAATATTTTAACCCAATATCGAGTCATTCATAGTCTAATAAGTTTTAGATTTTTTTCTTGTTTTTTTAGTAGTTTTCTATACCAATTGTTTTTTGTGGGCTTGGATATTTAAATTGAAGAGAAGCACCACCTTAACCCTAACAGTTTGCTAGTTAGACTCACTCTCTACGTAAATTTTAATGTGATTTAGTCATAGATTTGACATATTTTTATTACGTCTTTGTGATTTGTTAATGTTTATTGTATTTTGGGTAACCCGGTCCGATTCAAACCGGCTCAATAAAAAACAGCCCACAAAAATTTTCCATCTCGCATGAAAAAATTTCAGGGTCCACCACTAGTGGTGGTAGCGGTGTTTATTGATCACAGGCGATAAAAACAGGGGCGGCCCTAAGAATTGAGGTGCCCGGGACGTACGGGCCGGGAAACAAAAGGCCCCTATCGAATACAAATATTAAAGCAGTTGTTTTCAAAAAAATCGAAAACCGAACCGTATTTATAACTAAAAAACGAATTTTGAATTTTGTTTTTGGTTCGGTTTCCAACCATATCCGAGTTCCAAATTAGGTTCCTAATCGTATCTGAATTCTGAATTCCGATTTTCAGTTCGGCTATCGGTTCCATTTTAGTTTGAATTCGGTTTGTTCGGTTTATTCAGTTAACCAAATAAACCTAATCCAGATTTAAAATTATTATTTTATAAACACTATATAAGATAAAATTCGATTTATTCGTTTTTAACAGGTTTATTTGGTCGAATTTGGTTTGTCGCCGGTTTATTTGGTTTTTAATCAGTTTATTCGGTTTGTTTGGTATTAACCAAAACTGAACCGAACAACTTCCCGACCTTGGTTCGGTTTTTGGATAGAGTGAAAACCGGTTAAATCAAACCAATGAGCACCACTGATTTAAATGACATAAAAATAACTTCCAATGATTTATAGGGAATTACTTTTTGTAACTATTAAAGCGTGTTTTTATATGTAACACCCCGACCGATGGCGGAAACGTCGGGATGCCACGAGGGATGTGTAGATTGTTCATAAGCTCATGGGCATCTAAATTAAATCATCATATAACATTCAATGAGCCAAATTGATTACACAAAAATCATGTTCATCATGAAATAGTTACATCAATTACAAAAGAGATTTAGCTATCTAACTAAATTCTAATCGCCAGAATTTCAGTTATTTAGCTAAGTCCAAGATCCTATATGATGATGTCCAAAAGTGTGAGTTCATCTTCCTCAACCTACTTAGCTTCATTACCTGAAACATGTAAGAAATCAAGTGTCAACTACAAAGTAGTTGGTGAGTAATCATAAGTTTTATATATAAATATGTTTTATAAAAGAGATTTAAGAGTTTATATTTACTTGATAACATCCTTTGAGATAATCCAACACAATACCCAAATACACAATCCAAACACATAATCACATATAATAATAACTCATAGATAATCAATCATATGTTCAATCAACCAATCACAATCCATCGATGTTCTCAATTAGTATAAGTGACAATACATGTATCATTGTGCATGACCAAGGTCAATGACAACGACACACTGAGTTGTGGAAACATCCACGTGACAATACCTGTAATCATCGAGGAAGACCGAAGTCAACCACAACGAATACACGGAGTTGTGGAAACATCCACGTGACAATACATGCAGTCGTCGCGAATGACTCAAAGTCATTAGCTTCAACTCATGGAATAGTGACAATACATGCAATCATTACACATGACCGAAGTCATTAGTAACAACTCATGGAATATGACAATCCATAACTATGGATCTCATACAAGCAAATAAATGTCATCCCTGTGTTATCAAGTCAATATGTAAATTGGTATACATGTTTCACCTCCGAATTTAAAAACAAAATAGTTTAAAAGAAAGGGAGGTTATGAGAACTCACCTCAGTCCTTAGAATCAAAGCTCTTGTAGTATGCGCGCTCACGTAAGATATATCACTCACTGACTCAACCACCTGTAATTATTGTGTGTTGTGCACTCATAAGCACATGGGCTTTATTTTAATTAAATCTTTTCACATGTTCACTTTTAAATCCCTAGGTGTTTCACTAACTTAGTTTAATTATTCTAAGTTAAGTTGTTACACCAAACTTTTAGTATGTATCACATTACAAGGATAATTCAAACTTGTTAGTGTTTATTATCCAATATATTATGATCTTTTACCCAATATATCAAAGTTATATAAATTGTAAAGGTTTTATCCTTTTAACTCATGTAGATACATTCTTAGTTGCATGCATGCATAATCATCTATCTCCACCATGATTAACATTATAAATAAAATTCTAGTTTAGGTGTAATACACCAAATCTTGGGAAAATGTTCAATTACATTAATCCCTACAATTAAAGTGTTTCATCTAATTTTATGTCAAGAAAATATTAACTATGTCATACTTATAAAGTGTTTCGAATAATGTAAGTTCATAACTCAATCCCATGCTTATTATAAAAAGGGTGGTGAATGTGATTACTCATGCATGCATGAGCATGTATAGGTGAATTTACATATAACCCGGTTATTTTCAACCATCCTTGTCCCTAGTTAAAGTGGTTTAGATTCCCTCCTTAATTCTAGTTATTCATCTCGATGTTATTTTCCAATAAGGCAGCGAACCCCCTAGCAAAAGGATAGGTTCGGCTCCATCATCATAAGGTTCGGCCTTATATGGTTCCTCATGACCGAGAGGTTCGCTGAATGGCCACCCAGCCCCCATAGGTTCGGCTCTCATAAGCCATAGGTTCGTTCCATGCAGACTTTATGCAGAGGAGAAGGTTTGCTGCATACATAGGAAGGTTCGGTTATATGCATGGTTCGTGGCCTAGGTTCGTTGGGCCAAGGAGGGTTCGGCCAACAGGTAAGGGTTCGGTGGAATAGGTTTGGCCATCATGGTGGCGTAGGGTTCGGCTACAAGGGAGGGTTCGTGGGTTCCTTAGGTTCGCCGGCTTAGCTACTCCATGCAAGGTTCGCGTCCCTCAGCTGGCAAGGGTTCGGCCCTCTTGAACCAAGCCGCCTTGGAAAAGGTTCGGCCGACCAATACCAGGTTCGGTCACCTGCTAGATCATGCCCCCATCTGTTCATCACCTTCGCCCTCATGTCCTAGGCTTAACCGATGTAGCCATGGTGTCCCTAGCCTCGTACTACTCCACTCAACACAAGAGAAAACTCTTAACTCGTTTCAAGTTGGTAACCATCTAACCCATTAGGTTTTCACCATAAAACCGAAAAGAAAACAGTAGATTTACCTCGAATGATGGATCAAACGTGAGATCGTCTTGTACTTTCTTGTTCTCCTTGATTCCCCGGTCGTTTAGGCTCCGAGATCTCGCGATTTCGTCAAGAAACGAGGGAGATAAGCTAGAGAGAAGTTAGAGAGAGAGTGGGGGTGCGTGTGTGTGTGTTTTAGAGAGAGAGAGAGAGTTTGTGAAAGTGAGGAAGAAGATGGGGTTCTTCCCATTTAATTACCCGTGTAATCCCGCGTGCCCGGTCTCGTTTTTATCGCGATAAATTATATAAAATGTTCGGTTATGCTCGGTTTTTAACTTGAAACACATTTAAAACATAAAACATTCAAATAAATATATTTCATTTTAATCAAATGATTTTAATTAAAGTTGTTTCATAAAACGATTTCGTTGAATTATTTATTTAAATAAACCGATTTGTTTTAGGTTGTGATTCCTAATAAACGTTTTTAATTTATTTTTTTCCCATTTTATTATCGATAAATATTATTTAATTATCTCGTCAAAACGCGATACTTACGTACGTATTCGTAAAGATCGTCACCTTTGCGAATCCAACGCTCGTACCGTATTTCGATTCGATTTACAATTTACGGAATATCGTTTCAGAATTTTATTCTTAATAATTATATTCGTGTGAATCGTCACCCACACGAATACATTTATCAAGTTAATATTTCTGAATTAATATTCGTGTTTTTAGTTATGTTCGTAACCTCACCATCACGTAATTGTTTTCAATATTGTTCTCATTATTTTATTAACTTTAATATTATCACCTCCAATCCCAAAACCCACTAAACCATATCACTGACACATCCATGATAGACAGAAATATGCATATGTATAGGGCATATGTAGGGGTCAGTCGCAACTGCCCCAGCCACCGTCCCACCGCTATTTCGATAAACCATGACCATGTGTCCTTGACTATGTTTAGCAACCAAACAACAACCAACTCCCAATTTCCTTTCCAACCAATAATTCATTATCCATGTATTCATCTGCGATAAACTCTCTGGTTCTGTTTAGTTGAGTTACAACTAAACTCCCCATGGTTACGCGTATAATAATATTTTCTAAATATGTATACCAATACAGTGATAATCATCAAATCATGCATTCAGAAATTCATTATCATTAATAATTATTGTATCAGGTCGTAACAGTACAATCGTACGGATGTACGGACGACCGGAAATACAGTGATGTTACATTATAAATAGTTTGTTTTCGTTATTTATAACTTGTTGGTTCTTGTTTAAATGAATCTATATATACGTATAGGTTAAAAAAATTGTGCCCCCTAAAAACATGGGCCCGGGACGAGGGTCGGGTTTGCCCCTCCCCCGGGCCGCCCCTGGATAAACAGGTTACATTGGGCTCGTTTTAAGCGAGGCGTTGATGTTGGATTTCAAATTTGGTAGCAACAAGCCAACAATATCGAGATCAGCTATGAATGCGCATTTTTGATTGATGAAGAGGGAGACAACGCGAAGCAGGAAGTTTGCGCAAATTGGTCGCCTTAGGCGGTAACAAATTGCAAGAGTTGTGTTTAGCAAGCTTTTCTACAATTGTCGACAAGAATGAAAACACCAACTCTTAAAGACAGATTCCAGTTGATCAATCTTTTCATGAATTTAACCTTTTCATATATATAAAAACTCTCAAGAATAAACACTCAAAATATGGTAATTTCAAGTACAACATAAATTTAAAATGTAAATTTAAAAGCGCAAAAATGCATGTGATCCTAACATAGGGAGACTAGTGCGTCATGACAAGAATGGAATGAAAGTGGCGAACCAAACCAATACAACAACACATACCCAGTGTAATCCTACTTTGTGAGGTTTGGGGGGAGATAGATGAAGACATACATTACTCCTACCTCAATGAGATAAAAAGGCTGCTACGTAAGAGACTCCCGGTTCAATTTAGTTTTTCTTTTGGGTAAATATATATAAATAGACATATATACTATAATTATTATTATTATGGTTATTATTACTATTATAATTACTTGTTTATTTATTTATTACTGTTATTATTACTACTTTAATTTTAATTTTATATTATTTTATTTTATTATTAATATATATATATATATAGAGGACGGTTAACGTACAAATGAAAAATAACGTGCTAAACGTAGGAAGCCACAGGAATGCGCCATGTGTCATGAGGGTATGGGCATTATCGTCCATATAACATGCATTATCAAAAGAACAACTGCATAATTACGTACCAATAATCACGTACCAAACATAATAATCACGGACCACGTAAAAAAAACTTAAAAAACTATAACAATACTATACTCAAATTAAAGATAATAAAATTCTCAATTTTATGATGTATTTTTTTTAAATAATAAAGCATGTAAAAGTTATTTAATTTTAAAAAACCGAGTGGAACTTCTTTAACATAGAAAATGTGGTTGTTCCTATTTTGCCCTTCCAGTTATCTTTTACCCATATTTTGTGGAGAAAGTTGTATAAAGTGAGGACCACTAGATCTTGTCCATTGATTAGTTTGATCAAATGGTTCACAATTCATCCTACGTTTAGTACATTAAGTTTCACATGTATTTGATCCGGCTCCTATATATATATATATATATACTAGGTTAAAACCCATGCATTACATGGGTTTAACTGATATAATTTGTTAAAATTGTTAATTTTTCTCTCCTATTATATGGGTTGAATAAATATAAGTTTTACATGGGTTTAACCGCGAGTGGAAGCGGTGGCTGAAGATGTTGTGGAAAATTGCGTTTTGTGGAGAAACGGTCCACTTCAAAATCTAATTTTTCAAAGAAAGGAATGAAACACGGGAAGAGGATAAAAGAGGGTTGTTTAGATCTGCGTGAAAAATAGGCTGGGAAGACCTTTTTTAATGAATAGTCTTTCAAAAAACAAACAATCTGAACCCTCCTACATCTGGGTGTTATCTACGTAAAGCAGACAAAAGAGGCCAGGAAGATCTTTTTTGAAAAAACAAAGAACACCTAAATTGATGAATCCTAATCCACTCACCTATATCCACCTTTTAATGCAAAAACCTAATTTTATTTTAAAAAAGCTTCCCTCCTATAAAAGTTTATACTCATTTATCTAGTTAATATAAGGCCAAGTCAAATCCAAATAGGTTTTTACATTTATTTAAAGTATAAACTACATTGGTTATAATATTCTGTGACACCTGGCAATTTCAGGTAAATTGCAACACTTACAATTTCTTAGTTCACATTCATGCTTCTTGCATTTCATTTAATTAGGATGATAAGTTAAATCAATCAAACACAAACACAATTGCAAAATGATTGTTCGGGGAATTATCAAATTGTACAGTACACATTGATTATGATTGATCAAGTGCGCAAACATTTCGTAAAGATGAACACTAATAATCACGAATCGGTAATTTGAGGAATTACGGAAACACACAAAAGTCTTATTACACGAACGTTGGTGAACAAAAAAAACAACAAATTAAATGAATAAATGTGTCATTATGTTTTTATGTGATTTACAGGAACTAAACGATTATAATAAACGTTACGAAGCAAACGCAAAAGAAATCCAATAAACAAAAATTAAAAATCTGCGAAGTAAACCCTTCACGGTACGCGAAGCCTAGGCGGGAATTTTGAATTCAGCCAAAACACTTAGTGGTATGCCACAAACGATCATTTCCCACCTTGGCGGTACGCGGTGTGTCTCGGTGGACAACCCGACTAATTTGTCCTTGGCCAGACGCCGAGAGTCACGGAGGACTATCTTAGTAGTACGTGACGAGAAGCAAACCCTTTCCTTCACTTCCGTTTCTATCACCCCACAAACGAACTCCCTTGCATAATGTAACACCCCGTTTTATAGATATAAATAAAATACTCTAATTTATTATTAAAATATTATTATTTAAAAATATAATAATAGAAACGGTTAATCGAATCATAACGACTCGTTTAATGATTAAAATAATTCATTTTATAAGATATGATTATTCAAGAACACAAGATTAGAAATGAGCGTTCAAAATATTTAGCGTTTGTTTAACCGAATAGGTTGGATAAAACGAATTTAAGAAATATTTGATGTTTAAATAATCGTTAAGTTTAGTCAAAGGTTGTTTAAATAATAATAATAATAATAATAATAATAATAATAATAATAATAATAATAATAATAATAATAATAATAATAATAATGATAAAATATATTATATTGGATCCTGATCCGTTTTTAATGAAACTTAGGTCGAAACGTAGATAAAATGAGTAGGTTTTAACCATATGTTCATAATTTTATAAAACATGAAATTTAAAAAGTTATATCAGAAAAACAAAACTTGAGCAAATTTAATTATAAAAATATAATAATTGTTATTATTAAAAAAAAGAAAAAAGAAGAATAGAAGTGCACGTGAGATAGTGTATGGATGACAGTGCAATATATGTAATCTTCAAAGTGAAGATTCACGAATTCAACATAAGTCGGTTAACATAAATATATATTTATGAAGATATTATTGGTGCAGAGTTCATTTCACACTTTATATGGACCATAGGAATTTAAAACATATTTTGGGTCAGAAGTATGAGATAGATTTGTAATAACCCGTTAGGTTAAAGCTTTTCACTTCAAGAGTCATATGAGAAAACTAACCCATTTTACTAAAAATACAAAACGAATCAAAATTTACGGTTTTTAATTATGAGATGAAATTCTTCAATCTACTTAATTAAGGTTAATTAAACTAAACATCTTGTAAACCACAACAACTTTGATAAGAAAAAGTTCTCAGTCTATGAAGTTCTAAATTAACTCAATTTCTAAATTAACTCAATTGTGTGCCACATTCATGAAGTAGGGTAGTCATGCAAGGTAAATTACCGTTACGGGTGCACACGGAACGATAATTTGCAGTACATGTGAATCCTGCTGTACCGAACAATGGACACAAATGAAGCAAACTTTGAATACAAATCCTAAAAGAATTAAACATATGACAACAAAGGTGATTGGAGACACCTGATAACTATGAATGTAAAATTCTCTATCATGAGAGAAAGATGAATATTGTAGCAAATGTCTTAAGCCGAAAGGAAGCAAAGAAAACAAAACGAGTACGTGCTTTAAGGCATGAACTTCAAATTGATTTAATAAATCAGATTAAAGAGGAACAAAGACAAACGCATGAAGATGAAAATAAAGAAAAAGAAGGAATGATGAGCATGTTTTAGCAATTAGTAAAAAGGGGACGATGTAATTCGTTGAAAGAATGCAAGAATCTGGGTGTCGCCCACTTGCATGTTATTAGAAATGATATTATAAGAAGTTCATAGATTCAAATATATGATGCACCCAAGAAGTGAAAAAAAATGTATAAAAACTTAAAAGTAAACTATTGGCAGATCAGCATGAAAATATATATATATATATATATATATATATATATATATATATATAGGGAGAGGTTCAAATGTTAACCCTCCCTTATAGCGTTAACCTGTTAACCCTGGCATTTTTTGCCCGAATCTTTGTTTTTTTCATGGTTTTTATTATACATAAATAGGGGGTTTCTTTTTTGTGTTTTTGCTTTTCTTACACTTACTTACATTTTGATTTAATTTCTAAACAGTGATGAATTAGCAAAAACACAAAAAAGAAACCCCCTATTTATGTATAGTTAACGCTATAAGGGAGGGTTAACAATGGAACCATCCCCTATATATATATATATATATATATAGCTACATAAGTTACAAAATGTTTAACTTGTTCTCAAGTTAAAGCAGAAATCAGAAAACCTTCTAATATTTTGCAAAAAAAATAGAAAAAAAAAGAAACAAACTTGAATTACCGTTCTGTAAAACAGAGATGATAACTATGAATTTTATAATCAAACTTCCCCCAACTAGTCGTGGGAATGATACGATTTGGGTTATCATTGATAGACTGAATAAGTCTGCTCATTTCCTACAAATGAAAGAAACGTATTCTATAGACAAATTAGCTCAACTATACCTTAATGAGATTATATCTCTACGCGATGTGTTTTAAGTTTCTAATCTTCGAAAATGCTTAGATGATGAATCGTTGTTATAACCTATACAAGATGTTGAAGTAAACGAAAAATTAAAATATATTAAACAACCTATTTAAATCGAAAACCGACAAGAAAAAAAAAGAGACTCAAACATAATAAGTTAGTGTTAGTTAAGTTTAAATGTAACTCCAGACATGGTCTTAAGTAGACATGGGAATTAGAATCTGAAATGAGAAAGAAATATTCACATTAATTTCAATAATCTCGAGGACGAGATTAAAACAAAGGTGGGGAGGATGTAACACCCCGTTTTATAGATATAAATAATACTCTTATTTATTATTAAAATATTATTATTTAAAAATATAATAATAGAAACGGTTAATCGAATCATAACGTCTGGTTTAATGATTAAAATAATTCATTTAATAAGACATGATTATTCAAGAACACAAGATTAGAAATGAGCGTTCAAAATATTTGGCGTTCGTTTAACCGAATAGGTTGGATAAAACGAATATAAGAAATATTTGATGTTTAAATAATCGTTAAGTTTAGTCAAAGGTCGTTTAAATAAAATAATTATAATTATAATAATAATAATAATAATAACACTAATAATAATAATAATAATAATAATAAAATATATTATATTGGATCCTGATCCGTTTTTAACGAAACTTAGGTCGAAATGTAAATAATAATAAGTAGGTTTTAACCATATATTCATAATTTTATAAAACATGAAATTTAAAAAGTTATATTAGAAAAACAAAACTTGAGCAAATTTAATTATAAATATATAATAATTGTTATTATTAAAAAAAAGAGAAAAAAAAAGAATAGAAGTGCACGTGTGATAGTGTATGGATATCAGTGCAATATATGTAATCTTCAAAGTGAAGATTCACGAATTCAACAAAAGTCGGTTAACATAAATATATATTTATGAAGATAACTGCTTCAAATAGATAAGAACAAAAATAAAAGTTTGAACATCAAGAACAAACGTCTAACCAGGAAAAGAAGGCATTCGATTTCTAGACATTAAGAAGTCAACTTGATTAGGTACGTATCTTGATTTTAAGTTTAAGTTTAATTACATGATTTGGGTTAAGATCCGACCCTATGTATACAAATAATATACTGAAGTTATGATCTATTTTAGGAGAAGAAAATTAAACATCTGGAAACATCATTTGAAAATAGTTATAAAGATAGATTAAGCGGAGATGCTGACAAATTGTATTAAGAAGTTTTAAGTTGTCATCCAACCAACCAAAGATCCAGGTGAATACATTTACCTTCTTTTTAAATTTAAATTCATTTTTTTGAGCATGGTTTGTTTAAACTTTGACGCATAAAGGGATACTACGTGACCAGCATTTAGGCCATTAGTATACGTATGATTTGAAAATTGTATCCGCTATGGGTGAAATTCCCATACGTGGCTGGTAGCGAGGGCTGGAAGGTTATACGTAAGACGTACTCCGCAGGCAACGTAACCAGTGACGGGCTCTGGGCTGGAGGGAACAATTGTAAAACGCACTCCGCTGTTGTTCCTAACCAGTGACACTACAAGCCAGGGTATGCGGTGGTTGTATCGATCAGTGAAATAACCTGCTAAATGTGTAGTATTGCCACTATTAATTATGGTTAAAGGACCGAACATGCTATGCTTACATATCGAGTCTGTTATTTGTATTCACCAACATTATGTTGACGTTTTATTTTTAAAAAACTTTTCAGGTTATAATAAAATGTAAAAGAAAGTAAGATTAGAGATTCTTTGTCACACCCTGAGCCGGCGGGTTGGATCGACTTCCCCGTCGGGCGAAAGGTTCCTGGGGCGCGATATCGTGAGTGATAATCGGAATGATCAGATTTTTGACATTTCACATGATATATAAATGAGAAACGGCTAAATGAAAATAGAATTACAAAGTTAAATTACATCAGTTTAGTTATAATTTAACAATGTAAATCTACTATCAACATCATAAATCTTCAATCTTGTATCTGCACAAGATATACAAAATAATCTGTGAAATGATGTTTCAAAAATATGCATGTCCAAAAAGCTAGGTCCTCTAACTGGTATCCTTGTCCAAAGTAATAACTCCTTAGTTGACATGTTTGTCACCTGAGAAGTCATGCAAAAAGATCAAGTCAACACATGGTTGGTGAGTTCATGTAGTTTTATAAAAATGAATTTGAATAACCTTTGAATGACAACCTTAACCTCACCCTTAACCAACTATACCATCCAGTTCAGTATGCTTATATATAGGGCATATGTAGGGTCGAACTTACCGCCCGCCCAGCCACCGTCCCACCACATACCAAACCACATGTATATTGTTCCCGGGTGATAATTAAGCATTTCATCCCATACCTCTAGTTCATAGCATTTGATTACCCTGAAAATGTTTACCTTGATCCCCCGAAATGACAACATTAACCTCATCAACGACCACCTATGCTATCCAATCAAGTATGCTTATATATAGGGCATATGTAGGGGACAAGCCCTAACCACCGTCCCACCACATACCGGACTGCTTAGCATATTGTTGCTAATGATAATTAAGCGTTTCACTCCATTCACCTTCAATTTAGATGTTGACTTCCATAAATTGATTCAATTCTGATCTCTTGAGTTCACCATGTATTCATGATTACCCCAAAGCACTTGTTGAAATATAATATTAAATGTTTAATTAAATTAATAATTAAGCATTTGAATACAACTAAGACATGATGATTGGGCCTTATTTTGACTCAATCAATTGACTTAGTTGTTGGTGGTTGTCCAAGTTCGACCCTCTCACACGTGGCCCATATCAGGCATGACCCGCAAGGAGTTTACCTGTATGTGTCAGGACTTTCATGATGCCCATATCAGCTTGACCCATTGGCCTACTGTACATGCCGGGACTTTAAGAATATCCTTTGATTCTTGATCGTCTTTGATTCTCTGGATTTTGTTTGATGGTTAAAGTTATGCCCATATAGCTTGACTACAATAGTCTACTATTTATGCCGGGACTTTCCGTGTGTTACACGTGGTCTTGATTTACATACAACTGACATCCACCTTAATTAAAGCAATTAATGATTTCATTAGATCTTAATGATCTCATTATTTCAATGATTCACACACGGTTATGATTCCCTTGATTCTCTTGATTCTGATCTTTTGATTTCCATGATTCCACAAAGATTATAGATTATAGATTCCTGATTAGGATCCTTGGTTTACTGATCACATAATAGATTAGATTCCATTGCATTTGATCTTTAACTTTAGTTCCTTTGATCCACTTTGAATTTAGATTCTTGAACTGTTTGATGGACTAAGGGTTCGTTTAGAGTTTTAGAATTAAGGAATTACTCATAGGAGTAATTAATTTAACTTCATAGTTAATTCTGCATAGCAATTTCCTAGACAGGAGTCTAGGAGTATAACAAACATATATTAAGAAAATAATAAATAAAAGCATTTACGTAAAACAATTTAATTAAAAAGGGTTTGCGCATGCTTCTCAGCCCCGCGTTTGAAAACAAAAATGTTTAGAAAAGGGGCAATGAACTCACCTGTGTTGCTGTGCAAATGATTTATCACAAAATACGCGCTCTAAGTGTCCTGTGTTGCGTTCGAATTCGATAAGTATTTATAGTAGTCGTCGTATCTAGGGTTTGGTCTCTAAGTGCAACTAAGTGTCCTATGTTACTAATGTGCTTCTAAGACTCTGTCTACTAGTCTAACTAATCACCCATTCGTAACCCGTATCCCACGATTAATTATAACAATTCTTTAATTAAAAATCTCTTTAGGTTGTCTCATTTTAGGTTAAATATTTATAAAACCTCATTTATTGTAATTTAATAAAGTTTTATAATTTAATTTCTTTTATCCAAAACATATTTAATTTAAATGAAAGGACATTTAACATATGATGGGCTTAGATTAAGCCCATTGGGCCCACCTCAGCCCATTGCTAGACTTTGATTTCCAAGCAATCATTAATCGAAATCTTTGAATAACTCGGCAAAGATAATTCAATTAAATCATCTAGGTTAGTTAAGCGTAGTATGACTTTTTCCTAAGGTTTAAGTGTTAGTAATTAAATCAACACCCCAACCTCTAGGCTTTTGTTTTGATCTACATGATTTCATAACAATTTCCCAAGTGTTAAACTAATTCAATACATATTAACAACTCGTGTTGAGTTGTTAAGGTGTTTTCAAGAAAACCCTTGTTATAAAAAAGATAACTAACCCATGACCACCTCAATTACACTATATCATTAGGATGGGCCTTAGTATGCTTCTCATGCACACACACTAATTTCCACTCATGGTTTACGTACCCATTCCATGCACACACTTATATGTTGTTTCCATGCATTCACATCCACACATACAATTTGTGTTCTTTATGTAAAATGGTGACAATCTTTAAAACACGTAAGCATGCACGGGTACACCTAGTTTCGAGTTCTAATCAACCGAGTCCAAGCTCAAACGGCCCAACAGTTCGATCATAACCCTAAGTGTGATGGCCGAAAGGTAGGTTTGCTGCCCAGGGGTGTTTAAGCATGAGGCTCGGCCAGATCAAAGTGAGGTCCTAGGTTCGCTGCATTTAGAAAAGTTTATGGGGTCTAGGGTTCGGCTAAGGGTTGGTTCATGACATAGACGGTTCGTGGATAGCATGGTTCGTGGCACCTGATTCGTCCCCCCAAGGTTTGCCCATGCATTTGTTTCGCTCTAAGGGTAAGGTTTGGTCTAGGGGTTCGGCTAACATAAGAGGAGTCCTACGTTCGTGTCACCTGAAGTTGGGCCAAAAGGAACGTCCGGCCGACAAAGGTTCGGTTGTGCATGCCCAGGTTCGCAGTTTAGGGTTCATGATACAGTGGCTCGGTGATGGCATGAGGTTCGTTCAAGAGACAGGCTCGGCTAGCACCTGGTTCGTCCCTCCCAAGTCAAGCCCCATGAGGTTCGTGGTATGCAGGTTGGCGCCTCATCAGGTTTGGCCAATCCCTCACAGGTTCGGCCGACTTGTACCCTTGGTGAACGACCTGTTCATCACCATCATCCTCAACCTCAGACCTGTTGCAGCCCAACCATGGATTTTCCCCCACTCATACACATGCGTTTAGGGTTTTCATTTTGTAAACTCGTTTAAAAAGATGATATAATAACCGGTTATATATGTGGGTAGAAAGAAAAAGTAAAATGGGAAATCTACCTTCAATTTTCGTTCAAAAACTGGATTTCTTCATATCTTCTCATTCTCCTCGATCACCCGAATGTTTAGACTCCATGATCTTGCAAAACCGTGGAGAGATGGAGGAGATATCTTAGATAGAAGTTAGAGAGAGAGTGTAGAGAGAGAGAAAACGAAATTGTGAGTGAGAAATGGTAGGTGGTGGTGGTTGTGGCATTCATGACCACATTAAATGGTCCATCAATACCCGGTAA
Source organism: Mikania micrantha (assembly GCA_009363875.1). Taxonomy (NCBI): domain Eukaryota; kingdom Viridiplantae; phylum Streptophyta; class Magnoliopsida; order Asterales; family Asteraceae; genus Mikania; species Mikania micrantha. The sequence continues at coordinate 84,107,710 of CM018691.1, read as the reverse complement.
GTTCGGTTTCGCGTAAAATGTCGGTTATTCGTAATTTTCGTAATGAAACGACTCGGTCTTAACATAAGATTTATAAAATTATTTTAGGTTGTGATTCCTAATAAATTAACTAAATTTCTTCCCGTTTATTTTTTTAATTTATGAAATATTTAATTAACGGTTTAAAATCGAATCGTACAGTCGTCGCGCGTATTCGTTGGAATCGTCACCCGTACTAACACGACGATAACTACACTATTCAATATGGTTTTCTAATTATTGGTTATCGTTTAGAACATTAAACTTTCAGATATATTCGTACAGATCATCACCTATATGAATAATCCGTCGATTTAGCATTCACGTACGACACCCGTGTTATTTTGTTATGTAGAGCCTCACATACGTTTATACATAATAAAATCCTAACAATTAATCACATGATGGTTCTGTATCGCCAGATAATTATCTGACTGATGAACCATGTTTTCTGAGTTCTGTTTCTCTAAAATGATTCTGAATTTGTCCTATGATAATACGAAATGATAATGATATGTGATATGAATATAACATACACTGAAATACATAAAGTTTGTACCTGATTACTGTTCATGTCACTGTTGAGATCACTGTTCTGGTACGGTTCTGGCACTGATGTTACAGTCTCCCCTTGTTAGATAAATTTCGTCCTGAAATTTAAGAGTCGTTATCAGGTACGTCTTCCTCTGTAAACAGTTGGGGGTACTTGGACTTCATGTGATCTTCACGTTCCCAAGTAACTCAGGTCCGCGCTTTGAGTACCAACGAACCTTTACAATCGGAATACGGCGTCGCCTTAGTTGTTTAACTTTACGATCTATAATATCCAAAGGTTCTTCGATGACATGTAATTGCTCGTCCACTTGAATTTTCTCAATCGGTATGACGAGTGACTCGTCAGCAAGGAATTTCTTTAAGTTTGAGACGTGAAACACGTCATGCACACCACTAAGTTCATCTGGTAATCTCAGTCTATACGCCATAGGACCAATACGCTCAATGATCTCGAACGGTCCCACATATCGTGGTGCTAACTTGCCTTTCTTCCCAGAACGTACTATGCCTTTCCATGGGGATACCTTTAACATGACACGGTCTCCCACTTGAAATTCCAACGGCTTGCGCCGTTTGTCAGCATAGATAATTTGTCTGCTCCTAGTTGCTTGTTGTCTCTGCTGAATCTGGGCAATCTTGTCAATGGTTTCCTGAATAAGCTCTGGCCCAGTTATACGGTTATATCCAACTTCAGTCCAACAGATCAGTGATCGACATTTTCGACAGTAAAGAGCCTCGAATGGTGCGCCTCCGATGCTACTATGATAAATGTTGTTGTAGGAGAATATAATCAGTGGCAAATGAGAATCCCAATTTCCACCAAAATCCAACTCACAGGTTCTCAGCATGTCCTCCAGGGTCTGAATCGTATGTTCGCTTTAACCATCCGTTTGTGGATGGTAAGCTGTACTCAGATTTAAGTGTGTCCCTAGAGATTTCTGTAGAGATTGCCAGAAGCTTGATGTGAATCTGCTGTCTCTGTCAGAAATAATAGACAATGGCACACCATGGTGTACCACTATCTCATTGACGTACAGTCTTGCCAGTTTATCCATCGTAAAGGTCTCACGCATTGGCAAGAAATGAGCAGATTTCGTCAAAAGATCGATGATAACCCAAATCGTATCGTGACCACTGGAAGTGCGGGGTAGCTTGATAATGAAGTCCATAGCTATTTGTTCCCACTTCTAGAACGGAATTTCAGGCTGTTCCAGTAAACCAGACGGCTTCTTGTGTTCCGCCTTTACCTTCGCACACGTAAGACATCGACCGACATATTCGGCTATGTCTTTCTTCATTCCCGGCCACCAATAAAATCCACGCAAATCATGGTACATTTTATCGGCGCCTGGATGCACAGAGTACTTACTCTTGTGTTCTTCATCGAAGATAAGTCTTCTCAATTCGTCTACCGCAGGAATCCATATACGGTTCTGGTAGTAGATCACTCCATCAGGCTTAGTCTCGAATTGTTTCTCTGCTCCGCAGTCAAGTTCTTTCTTCAAATTCCCTCGATAAACTGATTCTTGCTGCGCTTGAATAATCTGATCTCGTAAACTGTTCTACACAGTCATTCCCACTGCTTTAACGCGCAAGGGTTTGACCCGTTCCTTCCGGCTCAAGGCATCCGCTACAACGTTTGCCTTTCCCGGATGATACTTGATCATGCAATCGTAATCATTTAAAAGTTCAACCCAACGACGTTGTCGCATGTTGAGTTCCTTCTGATCAAAAATATGCTGCAGACTCTTGTGATCAGTATATATGGTACATTTAGTGCCATTTAAGTAATGTCTCCAAATCTTCAACGCGAAGATTACAGCTCCCAGTTCCAGATCATGAGTAGTGTAACTTTTCTCATGAATCTTTAACTATCTTGATGCATAAGCGATAACTTTATCTCGTTGCATTAGCACACAACCAAGTCCCTGATGGGAGACATCACAATAAACAACAAAGTCATCACAGCTTTCTAGGAGAGATAGGATTGGAGCATCACATAACTTCTGCTTCAATGTCTGAAAAGCTTCTTCTTGTTTCTGCTCCCAGAAAAACGGTTCAATTTTCTGAGTTAACTTAGTGAGAGGCATATCTATCTTAGAAAAGTTTGAGATAAACCTTCTATAATACCCTGCAAATCCCAGAAAAGACCGTATCTCCGTAGGTTTCTTCGGAGTATCCCAGTTCTTTATCGCCTCGATCTTAGCAGGATCTACGTGTATTCCCTCGTTGTTGACCACATGACCCAGAAATTGACCTTCTCTCAGCCAAAATTCACACTTAGAGAATTTGGCATAAAGATTCTCTTCTTTCAACAACTCCAAGATCTTTCTGAGATGTTGCTCGTGTTCCGTTTTGCTCTTCGAATAAATCAGTATGTCATCGATAAAGACAATGACAAACTGATCCAGATACGGCTTGCACACTCAGTTCATGAGATCCATGAAAACCGCTGGTGCATTCGTCAATACGAAAGGAATCACCATGAATTCGTAATGCCCATATCTGGTTTGAAACGCCGTCTTCGGTATGTCTTCGTATTGAACTCTAAGTTGATGATATCCTGAACGTAAGTCAATCTTTGAGAAGTATTGGGCTCCTTGCAGTTGGTCAAACAAATCATCAATCCTCGGCAATGGATACCAATTCTTGATGGTTAGTTTATTCAGCTCGCGGTAGTCTATGCACATTCGAAAAGATCCGTCTTTTTTCTTCACGAACAAGATCGGAGCTCCCTAAGGTGAGTAGCTCGGTCTGATGAATCCTTTGTCAAGTAGTTCTTATAACTTGTTTGACAATTCCTGCATCTTTGAAGGTGCTAACCTGTAAGGAGATTTAGCAACAGGAGTTGCTCCAGGAACTAAGTCAATACGGAACTCTACTGGTCGCGCAGGTGGCAAACCAGGTAGGTCTTCAGGAAATACTTCCGAATACTCTTTCACTACGGGTACGTCTTGAATCTTTTTCTTGTCCTTCTCCTTTTCCACCACATAAGCCAGGAACGCCACGCACTGCTTCTGTAGACACTTACGCGCCTTTACGCAAGAGATAATTTTGACACTTCATTTTGCTTGATCCCCTCTAACTTCCAACACACAATCGTTCGGCAATGGAACTCGAAGTAGCTTTTAAGAACAGATGACTTCCACTCGATTAGAAGAAAGCCAATCCATTCCAACAATGATGTCGAAACTACCCAACTCCATCGGTATCAAATCGATGGTGAATGTGTGACCATTGAGTGTCAATGGGCAATTCATGTATATTGTACTAACTGTGATCTGTTTCCCATTAGCTACTTCTATGATAAAAAAGGAATCTAACTGTTCCTCTATAGAATCTAATTGGCATGCAAAATCGGTAGAGATAAAACTCTGATCCACACCAGTGTCAAATAAAACAGATGCATAAAAGTCATACAAAGGAAATGTACCAGTGACCACATTCAGGTCTTGGCGTGCTGTTGGAGCTCCTATGGCAAAATCTCTTCCACGGGGTGCTGGAACTGCTTGTTGTGCCTTCTTCGGGCAGTTCTTTGCAAAGTGGCCCTGTTTGCCACAGTTATAGCATCCACCGTTGTTCTGGTTGTTGGGTGGAGGGAGAGCTAAAGCAGCATTGTTGACTGCTTGGTTTGGTGTCATCCTGCATTGCTGGACCCAGTGTCCCTTTCTTCCACATCCCGTGCAGTGACGGCATTGGTTGTTTACAACATGATGATACTGGCACTTAGCACACAGAGGGTGTGGGCCAGTATATGGCTTCTTGTGCACGTTCTGCGGTGCCATAGCTACTTGGTTAAGTGGAGTAGCCATGGTGTAGTTCTTTATGGTCTTCTATTTTTTCTTAGGGTGTTGATGGTGATGAGGTTTCTTGGAAGACTTTTCCTTTCTCTTGCCAGTGTCAGTCTCTTTCTTCAAAGTACCTGAGGCTACCATCAGATCAGTGAGTTTCCCAGACAAACTCACAGCACACTCTATAGTAACAGGGTTTGCTGCGACCACTAAACCCTGAATGCAGGCAGGAAGTCCACCTACATATCGATCAATCCTCTTCTCCAATGTTGGGACCATGTCTGGCACCAAAGCAACCAAGTTGTGGTAACGGGTAGTGACCCCATATGATCAGCCCCCTTCGTAACATGGTTTGACAATTCAACTTCCAGTTCCTGCAGCTCGTTCTTGGGGCAAAATTCAGTTCTCAGCATGGTCTTGAAATCTTCCCATGGCATTGCCATAGCTTCTTCCCTACCTCTCGCTCGAATCTGAGAGTTCCACCAAGTCAAGGCTCATTTGTTGAAGGTGCCAGCAGAGTAACGAACCTTGTGGTGCTCTGGACAACTGCAGAGGTCCAGAGTAGTCTCGATCTTCTCTCTCCATTGGATCAGACCAACGGCTCCCTCAGTATCGCTAAAACTTGGCAGTTTACATCCCACAAAAGATTTGTAGGAGTAATTTGAAGCACTGCCAAAATTTCCACTTGCCTCTCCCGACGAATTCCCGGTGTTGTTGCCGTCGTTCCGGATATGGTTGAGCAAATCTGGTATCACCTCCTTCAGCTGATTAGTCAGTTGATTGCTCAGTAGAGTTTCTAAAGCAACAGTGGCAGGATCCAGCGCTTGAGTCGGGCTTGGGTTTGGAGGTGGAGAGTGTGGGGGAGGAGGAGGTGGAGGTGGAGAAGGTGGTAGAGGTGAATCAGCTGGTGATGGCGTTGATGAGTGCGGAGCCAAATCTTGCGGTGGTGGTAACAGGGGAGGTTGTCTTCGTGGCGGCATTCTGATCATAACAAAAAGAATATTGGTTAGTGCGGTGATCGAATGCAGAAGTCACTATGCAAATAAAGTCTTAACTCCTGTGTTCTCTACATGCAGGGTCCCTTGGTTATAGTCTAGGCCAAACTGTTTAAATATGTGACATATATTTCTCTATAACCATGGCTCTGATACCGCCCAGCCACCGTCCCACCACATACCAAACCACATATATATTGTTCCTAGTGATAATTAAGCAATTCATTCCATACCTCTGGTTCATAGCATTTGATTACCCTGAAAATGTTTACCTTGATCCCCCGAAGTGACAACATTAACCTCATCAACGACCACCTATGCTATCCAATCAAGTATGCTTATATATAGGGCATATGTAGGGGAGAAGCCCCAGCCACCGTCCTACCAAATACCGGACTGCTTAGCATATTGTTGTTAATGATAATTAAGAGTTTCACTCCATTCACCTTCAATTTAGATGTTGATTTCCACAAATAGATTCAATTCTTCTTGAGTTCACCATGTATTCATGATTACCCCAAAGCACTTGTAGAAATATAATATTAAATGTTTAATTAAATTAATAATTAAGCGTTTGAATACAACTAAGACATGATGATTGGGCCTTATTTTGACTCAATCAATTGACTTAGTTGTTGGTGGTTGTCCAAGTTGTACCCTCTCACACGTGGCCCATATCAGGCATGACCCGCAAGGAGTTTACCTGTATGTGTCGGGACTTTCATGATGCCCATATCAGCTTGACCCATTGGCCTACTGTACATGCCGGGACTTTCAGGATATCCTTTGATTCTTGATCGTCTTTGATTCTCTGGATTTCGTTTGATGGTTTAAGTTATGCCCATATAGCTTGACTACAAGAGTCTACTATTTATGCCGTGACTTTCCGTGTGTTACACGTGGTCTTGATTTACATACAACTGACATCCACCTTAATTAAAGCAATTAATGATTTCATTAGATCTTAATGATCTCATTATTTCAATGATTCACACACGGTTATGATTCCCTTGATTCTCTTGATTCTGATCTTTTGATTTCCATGATTCCACAAAGATTATAGATTCTTGATTATAGATTCCTGATTAGGATCCTTGGTTTACTGATCACATAATAGATTAGATTCCATTGCATTTGATCTTTAACTTTAGTTCCTTTGATTCCACTTTGAATTTAGATTCTTGAATTTGAGTTTGATGGACTAAGGGTTCGTTTAGAGTTTTGGAATTAAGGTTTTACTCATAGGAGTAATTAATTTAACTTCATAGTTAATTCTGCATAGCAATTACCTAGTCAGGAGTCTAGGAGTATAACAAGCGTATATTAAGCATATAATAAATAAAAGCATTTGCGTAAAACAATTTAAATAAATAGGGTTTATGCATACTTCTCAGCCCCGCGTTACGCGCCCGTTACTTGTGGCTTATGTATCTTCAGTACCTGATTTGTTTTAAGAGAATTCGAATTCGATAAGTATTTATAGTAATCGTCGTATCTAGGGTTTGGTCTCGGAGTGCAACTAAGTGTCCTATGTTACTAATGTGCTTCTAAGACTCTATCTACTAGTCTAACTAATCACCCATTCGTAACCTGTATCCCATGATTAATTATAACAATTCTTTAATTAAAAATCTCTTTAGGTTGTCTCATTTTAGGTTAAATATTTAGAAAACAACATTTATTGTAATATAATAAAGTTTAATAATTTAATTTCTTTTATCCAAAACATATTTAATTTAAATGAAAGGACACTTAACATATGATGGGCTTAGGTTAAGCCCATTGGGCCCACCTCGGCCCATTGCTAGACTTTGATTTCCAAGCAATCATTAATCGAAATCTTTGAATAACTCGGCATAGAAAATTCGATTAAATCATCTAGGTTAGTTATGCGTAGTATGACTTTTTCCTAAGGTTTAAGTGTTAGTAATTAAATCAGCACCCCAACCTCTTGGCTTTTGTTTTGATCTACATGATTTCATAACAATTTCCCAAGTGTTAAACTAATTCAATAGATATTAACAACTCGTGTTGAGTTGTTAGGGTGTTTTAAAGAAAACCCTTGTTATAAAAAAGATAACTAACCCATGACCACCTCAATTACACTATATCATTAGGATGGGCCTTAGTATGCTTCTCATGCACACACACTAATTTCCACTCATGGTTTACGTACCCATTCCATGCACACACTTATATGTTGTTCCCATGCATTCACATCCACACATACAATTTTGTTCTTTATGTAAAATGGTGACAATCTTTAAAACACATAAGCATGCACGGGTACACCTAGTTTCGAGTTCTAATCAACCGAGTCGAAGCTCAAACGGCCCAACAGTTCGATCATAACCCTAAGTGTGATGGCGGTAGGTTCGCTGCCCAGGGGTGTTTAAGCATGAGGCTCGGCTAGATCAAAGTGAGGTCCTAGGTTCGCTGCATTTAGAAAAGTTTATGGGGTCTAGGGTTCGGCTAAGGGTTGGTTCGTGACATAGAGGGTTCATGGATAGCATGGTTCGTGGCACCTGATTCGTCCCCCCAGGTTCGCCCATGCATTTGTTTCCCTCGAAGGGTAAGGTTCGGTCCAGGGGTTCGGCTAACATAATAGAAGTCCTAGGTTCGTGTCACCTGAAGTTCGGCCAAAAGGAAGGTCCGGCCGACAAAGGTTCGGTTGAGCATGCCCAGGTTCGTAGTTTAGGGTTCATGAAACAGTGGCTCGGTGATGGCATGAGGTTCGTTCAAGAGACAGGCTCACCTAGCACCAGGTTCGTCCCTCCCAGGTCCAGCCCCATGAGGTTCGTGGTATGCAGGTTTTCGCCTCATCAGGTTCGGCCAACCCCTCACAGGTTCAGCCGACATGTACCCTTCGTGAACCACCTGTTCATCACCATTATCCTCAAGCTCAGACCTATTGCAGCCCAACCATGGCTTTTACCCCACTCATACACATGCGTTTAGGGTTTTCATTTCGTAAACTCATTTAAAAAGATGATATAATAACCGGTTATATATGTGGGTAGAAACAAAAAGTAAAATGGGAAATCTACCTTCAATTTTCGTTCAAAAACTGGATTTCTTCGTATTTTCTCGTTCTCGTCGATCACCCGAATGTTTAGACCCCAAGATCTTGCAAAACCGTGGAGAGATGGATGAGATATCTTAGAGAGAAGTTAGAGGGAGAGTGTAGAGAGAGAGAGAGAGAAAACGAAATTGTGAGTGAGAACTGGTAGGTGGTGGTGGTTGTGGCATTTATGACCATATTAAATGGTCCATCAATACCCGGTAGGTTTGGTTTGGTTCGGTTTCGAGTAAAATGTCGGTTATTCGTAATTTTCGTAATGAAACGACTCGGTCTTAACATAAGATTTATAAAATTATTTTAGGTTGTGATTCCTAATAAATTAACAAAATATCTTCCCTTTAATTTTTTTTAATTTCTGAAATATTTAATTAACGGTTTAAAATCGAATTGTACAGTCGTCACGCGTATTCGTTCGAATCGTCACCCGTACGAACATGACGATAACTACACTATTCAATATGGTTTTCTAATTATTGGTTATCGTTCAGAACCTTAAACTTTCAGATATATTCGTACAGATCGTCACCTATACGAATAATCGTCGATTTAACATTCACGTACGACATCCGTGTTGTTTTGTTCTGTAGAGCCTCACATACGTTTATACATAATAAAATCCTAACAATTAATCACATGATGGTTCTGTATCGCCAGATAATTATCTGACTGATGAACCATGTTTTCTGAGTTCTGTTTCTCTGAAATGATTCTGAATTTGTCCTATGATAATACGAAATGATAATGATATGTGATATGAGTATAACATACACTGAAATACGTAAAGTTTGTAACTGAAAACTGTTCATGTCACTTTTGAGATCCCTGTTCCGGTACGGTTCCGGCACTGATGTTACATTCTGTCACACCCCGGCCGACGGCGGAACACGTCGGGGCATGATTTGTAATTGTCCAAAAGCTCATGGTGCTATTTGTAAGTTTCATATTTAAACGATCTCATTTAAAACCAAAGCATTCATTATACAATAATTCAGTACAAACGTCCAAACATTACAACATGAATTCATAAACAATATCTTTGATTAAAGTTTAAACTAGGTCTCAAGTTCCTATATGATCTTCATCCAAAGCTTTAAACCTGTTACACATGTAAAATAGAGTTTTGATCAACTATTTGCATAGTTGGTGAGTATCACATACATTTGATATACATATATATAAAAGATGCAAACATAAATCTAACTAGCATGTGTTTAAAGGTATGAATAATAACAAGTTTGATATGAATGAATGAATAATCCCAATGCTTGTGTCCAAACATGTATCCATACAAATGAACTAACTTTTGTATTTCTACAAGTTTGCTAAATGTACTTTTCACCCTTTTAACACAATGACAAAAGCCAATGTGAATATGGTATCTAACACATATTAGGTTACTAAGTAATAATGCTTGCTTGACTGGCAATAACAAATAATCACAACAAGTATCACACATAACAATTAACACAATGACTATCTAGATTCAAAGCTTGCATCATGTTTGAATGATTTCTAAAGTTTGAATAGTGTTTGAATATAAACATGTGTAACATCCCAAAAGATTACAAAAGTGTAAAAGAGCGAAGATGTGATAAACTCACATGTTTTTGTTTGAGATTGTCCAAGTGTTTCTTGATTTTGTTTAATAAGCAATGAATCTCAGATCAACCTATGTGTATAGAAAATATAACTTAGATCCTTATATGGTTATATTTGTCCATGTTAACCATTGATTTTGATAGATAAAGAATTAAAATACATAAAAATGTATAATGCTTTTAAATGTTTTAAGACCTTTGTAATAAATAAATTCATAATATTAAAGTGTAAATAATTATGAGAATGATAAATAAATGTTTATAATTTATTTTATAAAAATCAACATTTAGAAGATGTATAATCATTTATAAAGTTTAAAATAAAATAAGTTTATGAATGTTTAAAAAATTGAAAAAAAAAAAACTTAAAAAGATTTTTTATTTTTTTAGAGAATTTAAAAATAAAAATGATTTATAATATTATAAAATTAATCTCAGAAAATTAAAATAATTTGCTGAATTTTTAAATCAATTTTATAAATAATATTTATATTTTTAAAGTTTATTTAAACAATAAAATAGTAAATCAGTAAAACTAATATTCCAAAAATTATTTAAAAATTCCAGAATATAAATATTGTTGAAAAATATTTTCCGGAATTTTTTCCAGAATTTTTAGAAATGTTTTAGTATATTTTATATATTTAAAACCCTTTAAATAATATTTAAATAGAAAAATAATATAATTTATTTCTGAAAAATTCCCAAATTTTTACAAAATGTTAGAAACATTATTTTCGAATTTTAGGAATTTTTTAGAATTTTTAGAGTTTGTTTGATGAGTAAAATAAATAAAATAGAGGAAAAAGAGAAAATCGTCAAAACCGGTTGAATCGGATTCGAACCTTTGGCCTCCTCCTAGGCCAGCAAAGATTTTAACCGCTGGGCTAGAAAAGTAATTTCTCTTTAAAATCAATTTTAAAACAAACTGAAATCGCCCCATTCTCATTAAGAACCCTAATCTTCAAACGATTAAATTTGTTTGATTGAGAGATGATTAGAGCCCGAATCTATAGGGCTTTTGTTCTTATATTAAAACCGAGTAGGATGATATGTTTACTTGCTTGATTTGATCTAGATTGAATGGTTTTCGGTGAATACCCAGTTCCGTCGAAATCGTGATCTTGATTCGATTGTTCAGAAGGTTATTGATGGAGCTTTTGCTTCCAATGGTTTCAAATGTATGTCGTTGAGCTTTATGCGTGTTTAATTTGATTATTATTGTAGTTTTACATGGTTTCGAGTTGTTGTATAATGGGTTCCGTTCGGTTACAATCAACTCAAGTAAATGAGCTTTAACACCGAAATTGATTATGCGTTTTGGTTCGATTATGATTAAGGAACGTTTGTATATTAATATTTGAATTAAAATTTACGTTTTAGATGATTTTGAATTGAACCGTGGGAGTATAACTTCGAGCATGCTGTGTTTGTGTGGAAGAGAAAGAAGATCAGCCATATTTACATTTTCAGCCCTTTGAACTTTAGCATGTGTTAATCTTGGATCCAACTTTCCTAACACCTATCAAATTTACTTGTTTATCCATGAAATCCCCTTAAATTGATACAATTACTATTTCATTTCAATATCTATATATTATAACCTTACTAGCACTTTATAACAATTTTATAAAATCTTTTGTTTTCATTTGTTTTAAACAAATACGTTATCAATGTTAGTAAATAGAAATTAGTCAAGTTAATAACCATATGCATATATATTTACATAAAGTTTAGTAAATTCTTGTAATAATAAAAATAATAAACTTTAAAATATTAAAAGTTAAGTTACTCTAAACTTAATAAAATTATATTTTTTTTGCAAAATGTACTCTCAAATTAAATGCCTGCAAATGTCTTTAAATTATAATTAAATTAAATCTCATATATAGTTAAATAATACGTAATGTATATGACTATCTATACACACATAATATCTTTTGTATATCCGTGCTGTTAGAATAATTCAAATGTTATTGGAAATTATCTTAATTATAATATTCGAAATCAATGAGCTTTAGTTTATTTAAATCAAGGCACAAATACAATTAAAATTTATTTACTAAAATCTCAAATGTTACACATTCTTGGTCTATGATGCCTTGATTGGATCTTGTGGTGAGACCATGGAGATATTGGAGCTATGCCTCCAAGTCATATATAAACCGGATATTATAAAATGATTTAAAATTATGTGTTGTGAAAATCCGGTTTACAATAATATGAAATGATGATGTTCATACCTATGCGTATAAAATTTTGTGAAATCCTGAAAAGTTATTTATGAAAAGTTATTTTATAAATTGTGATAATGAGTTTTCATACACATGCGTATGAACTATTTATAAATCATGAAAAATGATTTTTCACATCCATGCATGTGAATTATTTGTAAAGTTATGAATTTAATGAAACAATGCTTCCGTTGAAACATATGAAAAAGAGCAATGAACTCTAACCGAGACTGTAATTATCAATGAAACCAATTCGGGTCACAGCACCCGGGTCACCGAGAGCCCGGGGTGTGACAGGTTGGTATCAGAGCTCCTGGTTTTAGCGAAATAGATACTAACGATAGTATCTAAGCTTTAACCAAATTGAGATAAGTGTATATCAAATGAATAGGTAGAATAATATTCTTGAAATAATAAGAATGATTGAAATAAGAGGGTGAATACTAATGATAGCTTATAAGCCACATTATAATGAATTATTTTTATGACATTGTCGAATATCCTATTTGGTAGACCACATCTAGAAATGTAAACAATAGAGAACCTTCTACAAATACACGTGGGCGAAAGAGAACATACATATATTATTAAAACCGTGACTCAGAATACTGAAATACAATGGATGATTGCAGAATGAATAAAAGATGTGATTCTGTCAATAATCGCTATAAAAAAATAAATGAAAATTCTAATCTGACGAAAACAATAACAAACGAAAACAATGCATCTAAAATGAACAATGAAAATTAAGAAACTTTTATTTTGAAACAATCTGAAACAAAGGAATGTTAGTATTAACATTCCAATCTTGTAAACCTCCTAAGTTCTCTGGAACGAAAGGAGCTGTTATAGCATTAAGATGCACTGAAAAGATTGAGACAATACTTGCTATCAGCAAATGTGCCAAAAAATATATGGTTGTATATACTTTGAATTTCATTTAAATATGTATCATTAGAATGGTGGAATCTCATTATTCAAACCATAGGAAGAATCAACACTTATGCTATAGCTTTGGAAAGTTTTGAGATCTAGTGACACGAAAATTTGCTCAACAAATGAAAAGGAACAAATCGTGCGAAAAAAAAAACAAATCTTAAACATCCATTGGTCGGTGCTGGGCATCAGGAATACACTTCTAAGTATTTTGAATATACTCAATTGGTGTCGCGTATTGTGACACCAGAATAAAATCTTTTTCGGTCATTATATATGGGGTTAGTAAGTGAAATCCATGACAAGGTTAAAGTTGCTATGCCTCAAACCATTGACTCAGCCGTTGGGCTGGCATGGTCATAAATTGGAATTAGCGGGGTTAGTGGTTTAGGAGCAAAATCGGATCCAAATGCAAAGAAAACGACTCGATCGTTCAGTTCTTAATGCTAAGGAAGCTACAGACATGCGAGATGTCATTACTTGTATGTTTCTTATCAATAATGTTAATGCTAAGCTTTTTTTTTGATTCAGCAGCAAATCAAATCTTTATTGACTAAGAATTATGTAAGCTTCCAAATGAACCACTAGTGAAACTAGATAAACCTTATCCGGTAGAAACTACTAATGGTGATCTTATTAAGATAAAAGAGGTTCTAGTAGACTGTAAGATCACTTTCTTTAACACATGATATTCTAGTAAAACTATCGCCTATGGTACTATCTGGTTTTGATGCAATTATCAGAATGGATTGGTTTGTTACAAACCAGGCATGCATCTTATGCGATACCAATTCCATTGAAGTTTGTACTCTAATGAGAAGAAAATTGATCATCAAGGGTGATAAGCTAATAAATCATTTGGAATCATCTATATGATTAAAGCTACTAAATGTTCGAACAAAGGTTGTTTAACTTACATAATCTCAGTTACTAGTAATGATTAAGAAAAGAAGAAACTGGAAGATATACATGTTTTAGCTGATTTTCTGACGTGTTTCCATATGAATTGCTTGGTATACCACTAGAACGAGTGGTATAATTTAATATCAATCTGGTACCAAGTATGACTCCAATTGCTAAATCTTCTTATAGATTGGCACTAATTGAGATAAAAGATCTCAAGAAACATTTGGACGAGCCATTGGCTTAAAGGTTTTATTCGACCTACATCGTCACATTGAGGAGTTCCAATATTATTCGTTAAGAAGAAAGATGGGTTGATGCGGATGTGCATTGACTATAGGGAGCTAAAGAAGGTGACTATCAAGAATTAGCATCCACATCTACGAATTGTTGATTTGTTCGATCAACTTCAAGGAGCTTGTAATTTTTCGAAAATCGATCTCTAAACATGATATCATCAATTGAGGGTTGAGGAAGAAAATATTCCTAAAACTGCATTTCATATAAGGTATGGGCATTATGAGTTCACTGTTATACCTTTTAGACTTACTAATGTTCCAGCTACCTTTATGGATATGATGAACCATATAGGTAAACCTTATCTGGATAAATTCATCATTTTATTATTGATGATATTCTTATTTATTCAAAAACACCCGAGGATCATGCTAAACGTCTTAGAACCCTACTTGAATTACTAAGACATGAGAAATTATATGCTAAATTCTCTAAATGTGAATTGTGGCTCACAGAAGTACAATTTCTGGAGTATGTTATTAATGCTCAAGGTATTCAAGTGAATCCATCTAAGATAGGGGCTATTACCAAATGGGAGAACCCTAAGGCACCAACAAAGGTGCGTAGTTTCCTAGGTTTGGCGGGTTATTATCGTCGATTTATTTAGAATTTCTCCCGAATAGTCGTTCCTGTCACCTCATTGACTCAAGAATTTGAAAAAAAAAAATAAATAAATAAAAGTGAAGTTTTCAAAATCTTTAAAGATTAGGATACGTGCTAATGCAACAAAATAAAGTGATGACCTATGCATCACGTTAACTTAAGAATTTAAGAAAAGAATTATGCAACTCATGATTTGGAATTAGACGGCTTGATCTTCGCATTGAAATTATGGAGACATTATTTTTGCGGAGTTCATTTCACACTTTATATGGACCATAGGAATTTAAAACATATCTTGGGTCAGAAGTATGTGATAGATTTGTAATAACCCGTTAGGTTAAAGCTTTTCACTTCAAGAGTCATATGAGAAAACTAACCCATTTTACTAAAAATACAAAACGAATCAAAATTTACGGTTTTTAATAACGAGATGAAATTCTTCAATCTACTTAATTAAGGTTAATTAAACTAAACATCTTGTAAACCACAACAACTTTGATAAGAAAAAGTTCTCAGTCTATGAAGTTCTAAATTAACTCAATTGTGTGCCACGTTCATGAAGTAGGGTAGTCATGCAAGGTAAATTACCGTTACGGGTGCACACGAAACGATAATTTGCAGTACATGTGAATCCTGCTGTACCGAACAATGGACACAAATGAAGCAAACTTTGAATACAAATCCTAAAAGAATTAAACATACGACAACAAAGGTGATTAAAGACACTTGATAACTATGAATGTAAAATTCTCTATCATGAGAGAAAGATAAATATTGTAGCAAATGTCTTAAGCCGAAAGGAAAAGAAAACAAAACGAGTACGTGCTTTAAGGCATGAACTTCAAATTGATTTAATAAATCAGATTAAAGAGGAACAAAGACAAACGCATGTATATGAAAATAAAGAAAAAGAAGGAATGATGAGCATGTTTTAGCAATTAGTAAAAAGGGGGACGATGTAATTCGTTGAAAGAATGCAAGAATCTGGGTGTCGCCCACTTGCATATTATTAGAAATGATATTATAAGAAGTTTATAGATTCAAATATATGATGCACCCAAGAAGTGAAAAAAAATGTATAAAAACTTAAAAGAAAACTATTGGCAGATCAGCATGAAAAAATATATATATATATATAGCTACATAAGTTGCAAAATGTTTAACTTTTTCTCAAGTTAAAGCAGAAATCAGAAAACCTTCTAATATGTTGCAAAAAAAATAGAAAAGAAAAAAACAAACAAACTTGAATTACCGTTCCGTAAAACGGAGATGATAACTGTGAATTTCATAATCAAACTTCCTCCAACTAGTCGTGGGAATGATACGATTTGGGTTATCATTGATAGACTGAATAAGTCTGCTCATTTCCTACAAATGAAAGAAACATATTCTATAGACAAATTAGCTCAACTATACGTTATTGAGATTATATCTCTACGTTATGTGTTTTAAGTTTCTAATCTTCGAAAACGCTTAGATGATGAATCGTTGTTATAACCTATACAAGATGTTGGAAACATCATTTGAAAATAGTTATAAAGATAGATTAAGCGGAGATACGGACAAATTGTATTAAGAAGTTTTAAGTAGTCATCCAACCAAACAAAGATCCAGGTGAGTACATTTAACTTCTTTTTAAATTTAAATGCATTTTTTTGAGCATTGTTTGTTTAAACTTTGACGCATAAAGGGATACTACGTGACCAGCATTTAGGACATTAGTATACGTATGATTTGGAAATTGTATCCGCTATGGGTGAAATTCACATACGTGGCTGGTAGCGTGGGCTGGAAGGTTATACGTAAGACATACTCCGCAGGCAATGTAACCGGTGATGGGCTGTGGGATGGAGGGAACAATTGTAAGATGCACTCCGCTATTGTTCCTAACCAGTGACAGTGCAAGCCAGGGTATGCAGTGGTTGTATCGATCAGTGAAATAACCTGCTAAATGTGTAGTATTGCCACTATTAATTATGGTTAAAGGACCGAACATGCTATTCTTACATATCAAGTCTGTTATTTGTATTCACCAACATTATGTTGACGTTTTATTTTTAAAAAACTTTTCAGGTTATAATAAAATGTAAAAGAAAGCAAGATTAGAGATTCTTGGTCTATGATGCCTTGAATAGGATCTTGTGGTGTGACCATGGAGCTATTGGAGCTATGCCTCAAAGTCATATATAAACCGGATATTATAAAATGATTTGAAATTATGTGTTGTGAAAATCCGATTTACAATAATATGAAATGATGATGTTCATACCTATGCGTATAAAATTTTGTGAAATCCTGAAAAGTTATTTATGAAAAGTTATTTTATAAATTGTGACAGTGAGTTTTCATACTGTCACACCCCGAGCCGGTGGGGTTGGATCGGAGTCCCCGTCAGGCGGAAGGTTCCCGGGGCGCGATATCGTAGGTGATAATCGGGAGTGATCAGATTGTTTACATTGCACATGATATATAAATGAGAAATGCTAAATAGAATAGAATTACAAAGTTAAATTACATCCGAATCGTTCATAATTTAACAATGTAAATCTATTGTAAACATCATAAAATGACTATCTTGTAACTATACAAGATGTACAAAATATTTGTGTAACGATGTTCCCCAAAAATATGCAGGTCCAATAATGCTAAGTCTTTTATCTGAAGTCCTAGTCCAAAAGCATAATCTTCCTAGTTGACCTGTTCGTCACCTGAGAAGTCATGCAAAAATAAAGTCAACACATGGTTGGTGAGTTCATATAGTTTTAGTAGTTGAAAATGATTTGAAAACTCCTTTGGTAAAGACCCTAACCTCATTCACACCACATGTAATATCCACATCGGTATGCTTATATATAGGGCATATGTAAGGGACAAGCCCTAGCCAACATCCCACCACATACTAATATGCATATGGCACTGCTGTTAATGATAATTAAGCATTTTTACCCTTAACACAATCCCATAAGTTCTTCTGTTTGTTGTCCCTGTAATTACAATCATTTAAAATCCATGTTGATTTCATAAGTTCATCACACAATGTGATCAACCACAGCAATTGTATAAACAGTTATAAATGCTTAATTTAAATAAATAAATAAACATTTAATAAAATCTAAGTCCTAATGATTGGGGCCTTTGGTCATACTCGAGTAGACTAGTCTGTCAATCTAGGTACTTAGTAGTTAGGAAATCTGTAAATATCCTCAAACATACGACCTACAAATCAGACGGTCTAGCCAGGACTTCTTGAAATGTAGGGTTTCTGTTTCGTCTGTTTTGGCATATGTTATCTCTGATATTTCCCAGACTTTCCCTTGAAAATGATTTATTGATTCGTCTGATTCTGTTACAAGATGTACTTAATTCGTTGATCATGGAATACTAGATTCATGGATCAATTGTACACTTGATTCATTGTTCGACAAACACTTGGTTTGTATAACATTGAATATAGTCTTTGCAAAGATTGTTTCGTTTGATTCGTTAAAATCCCACATTTGTTTCGCCAAATTGTTTCGTTAGATTCGTTGAACACACCCAATTGATTTGTCAAAATGTTTCGTTTGATTCATTGAACACCCACTTGAGTTGTCAAAATGTTTAGTTTGATTCGTTTGAACACCCACTTGATTTGTCAAAATGTTTAGTTTGATTCGTTTTAAATGTTTAGTTTAACTCAATTATTCACTTAAAATTATAAGTAAATAACTTATAAAACCTGCATAAAATCTTCCTAGACATGATCTAGGATAACATTTATATATGTAAAACATATAAATTTAAAAGCATTTAAGTAAACAATGTAAATAACAGTTTACGCATGCTTCTCAGCCCCGCGTTTTAAAACAAAATGTTAGAAAAGGGGCAATGAACTCACCTGTGTTGATGTCTAATGTACTATCACAGAATACGCACTCTTGTTTGTAGGCTAAGTATCTTCAGTTCCTGAGTTATTTTATAAGAATTCGAATATAATAAGTACGCGTAATAGTCGTTGTGCCTAAGTTCAGGTCTTGTTGTGTGTGCAACTATGTGTCTTAGCACTATGTGTATCTAGAATCTAACCTAACTTAGTTACCCCTTTTTAGATCCCAAATCCCATAGTTAGTTGTAATAACTTACTTTTATATTTTCTTAGAAATTTCGGCAGAGTTTCCTTTGTTTTATGTTTAAAATCCAGACAATTACATTGTCCATTTTATAACCAAATCCCAGTCAATGATATTACAACAAACTTTTAGATCTAGATACACTTACAAGAAACAAATGACATTTATAAATTACATTTCAAAATAAACAAGATTTTTAGAAAATTATTAACTTTAATTGAATACATTCACAAACTCCCAATTCTATAATAAGAACATCATAATTTATTTTTTTTATTTAAACGTTTAACATATGATGGACTTAATCAAGTCCCATTGGGCCCATTTGAGCCCAACTGAAGATCTTTGATTCCCAATTGATCATCCAACTTCCGTTTTTTGATTCTCATGACTTATAACCATTTTCTTAGGTGTTCACCAATTAAGAAACATTATTATAAAATAATGAACATTCATGATTTCTCTAGCTCACCATAACATAAGTTTGTACGACTTGCATGTTCCTTATGATTTCCATGCACACACACAACCTTTAACTTGTTCATGCCGACATATACAAACCCCTATATGCTATGAAAACCGAGAATTGTAGTGATCATCTTAGTTCTAACACCTCTAGGGCAGCGAACCTTTGTGAATTTAGACAAGGGTTTGGCTATTTTCTAATCCCAACGAACCCTAAGGGTTCGGCTATTTCAATTAGTTCGTCGATAACCCACAGGTTCGGCATACAAGAGGTTACAGGTTCGCCCAATCATAACAGGTTCGACTAGGGTTCGGTGAGGATGATAGGTTCGTTTCCTATAGATTCGTGAGTTAGGGTCACAAGGTAAGGTTCGCCTTATAAGGGTTCGTGGGTGGCGGCCAGCTATGAGGTTCGTTGCATCTATTGAGGGTTCGGCCGGCTATTGGAAGGTTCGTCCTCATAGGTTCGTTGCAGGTTTAACACAGGTTCGTTGCAGGTTTTTCAGGTTCGTAACTCAGGAGGGTGTAGGTTCGTTGCAGGGTTCGGCCATCATATGGAAGGTTCGCCTAAGAAAGATGCTAGGTTCATCTCTCTTTGTTAGACGGTTTAGGGTTCGGCCGACTGCACTAACCACGAACCTGCATCATCATCATCTTCCAACGAGCTCAACCTGCTGCAAACCCACTCCTAACAGTGCCTAAGTGTGTATAACACCTTAACCCAAGTATTTTAAGTGCTTAGATCCGATTATCATGGCAATATTTATAAGAACTCGTGAATCACCCAAAAACCGAAAATAGGATGGAGATTTACCTCTAAATCAACGGGTGAATGCTTGTAATTTTTGTACTTCCTTGATCTACGTTGTGTAGTGGTCGTTTTGAGCCGAAAATCACTCGAATCCGATGCAAGATGTTTGAGAAATCGTAGAGAGATGTTGAGAGAGTTCTAGAGAGAGAGTGAGAAGAACGAATTTAAGAGAGAGAGAGGGTTGGTGATGTTGATTATGGCAATTTAATGGCATAATAAATGATCCCATCACACCCGGTTAGTCGGTCTCGTTCGGTTTCGCGCAACATGCCGGTTCGCGTAGTTTTCGCGACGAAACGACACGATTTTAAAATTAGAAATCATTTAATTATTCTAGGTTGTGATTCCTAATAAATTAACTAATATCTTCTATTTATTTAATTTTAAAATAATTATTTAACTGTTTAAATTGAATCGTACGGTCGTCGCGCGTATTCGTTCGAATCGTCATCCGCACGAACACGACAATGACTATACTTTTCAATATTGTTTTCTGATTATAGAATATCATTCAGAACGTTAAACTTTCAGATATATTCGTACAGATCGTCACCTATACGAATAACCCGTCAATTTAGCATTCACGTAACGATATTCATGTGTTTTGTTCTTTAAAGTCTCGCATACGTTTATACATAATAAATCCTAAACAAATAATCACATGATGGTTCTGTATTGTCAAATATTTATCTGACTCAAGAACCATTGTTCTGAACTGCGTTTCTGTTAAATGTTTCTGTATTTGTTCTATGATAACACAAAATGATAATGACAACTGATATGAGTATGAAATGTACTGAAATGCATAGGATTCGTACCTGTTTACTATTCATGCTGTTGTTTAAGATCACTGTTCCGGTGACGGTTCCGGCACTGATGTTACAGTCTCCCCTTGTTATAGAAATTTCGTCCCGAAATTTAAGAGTTGTTATCGGTTGCAGCTTCCTCTTCAAACAGTTGGGGATACTTTGACTTCATGTGATCTTCGCGTTCCCAAGTAAACTCGGGTCCACGTCTTGAATTCCATCGAACCTTTACAATCGGAATACGGCTTCGCCTTAGTTGTTTAACTTTGCGATCCATAATCTCCAAAGGTTCTTCTATGAAATGTAACTGTTCGTCTACTTGAATTTCTTCAATCGGAATGACGAGAGACTCGTCAGCAAGGCATTTCTCTAAGTTTGAGACGTGAAATACGTCATGCACACCACTGAGTTCATCAGGCAATCTCAGTCTATACGCCACAGGACCAATACGCTAGATGATTTCGAACGGTCCCACATATCTCGGTGCTAATTTGCCTTTCTTCCCAAAATGTACTACACCTTTCCAAGGGGATACTTTTAACATGACACGGTCTCCCACCTGGAATTCCAACGGCTTGCGCCGTTTGTCAGCGTAGCTCTTTTGTCTGCTCCTTGTGGCTTGTAATCTTCTTTGAATTTGAGCAATCTTGTCAGCGGTTTCCTGAATTAGTTCTGGCCAAGTTATTCGATTATCTCCTACTTCAGTCCAACAGATCGGTGATCGACATTTCCGGCCATAAAGAGCCTCGAATTGTGCACATCCAATACTGCTGTGGTAACTGTTATTGTAGGAGAACTCGATCAGTGGCAAATGGGAATCCCAGTTCCCACCAAAATCCAACACACAGGTTCTTAACATATCCTCTAGGGTTTGAATAGTAAGTTCGCTTTGTCCATCCGTTTGTGGATGATAAGCTGTACTCAGATTTAACTGTGTCCCTAGAGATTTCTGCAGTGACTGCCAGAACCTTGATGTAAATCTGCTGTCTCTATCAGAAATAATAGACAATGGCACACCGTGTCGTACCACTATCTCATTGATGTACAGTCTCGCCAGTTTATCCATCGTGAAGGTTTCACGCATAGGCAAGAAGTGAGCAGATTTTGTCAAACGGTCGATGATTACCCAAATAGTATCATGACCACTGCAAGTGCGGGGTAGCTTGGTAATGAAATCCATAGCTATTTGTTCCCACTTCCAGAGCGGAATCTCAGGCTGTTCCAGTAAACCAGACGGTCTCTGGTGTTCCGCCTTTACCTTCGCACACGTTAGACATTTACCTACGTATTCGGCTATGTCTTTCTTCATTCCAGGCCACCAATAAAATCCACGCAAGTCTTGGTACATTTTCTCAGCGCCTGGATGAACAGAGTATTTGGTCTTGTGTGCTTCATCAAAGATAAGTTTTCTCAATTCGTCTACCGCCGGGATCCATATACGATCCTGGTTGTAGATCATTCCATCAGGCTTAGTCTCTAAGTGTTTCTCAGCTCCACAGTCGAGTTCTTTCTTCAAATTTCCCCGATCAACTGATTCTTGTTGTGCCTGAATGATCTTGTCTTGTAAGCTCGTCTGCACAGTCATTCCCATTGCTCTAATGCGCAGGGGTTGACCCGTTCCTTCCGGCTCAAGGCATCAGCTACAACGTTCGCCTTTCCCGGATGGTACTTGATTACACAATCATAATCGTTCAGAAGTTCAACCCAACGGCGTTGTCGCATGTTGAGCTCCTTCTGATCAAAGATGTGTTGCAGACTCTTGTGATCAGTAAATATGGTACACTTGGTGCCATATAAGTAATGCCTCCAAATCTTCAGTGCGAAGATTACCGCTCCCAGTTCAAGATCATGAGTAGTGTAGTTCTTCTCATGAACCTTTAACTGTCTTGATGTATAAGCAATAACTTTGTCCCGTTGCATCAGTACGCAACCAAGTCCCTGATGAGATGCATCACAGTAAACAACAAAGTCATCACATCCTTCTGGGAGAGACAAGATTGGAGCATTACACAGCTTCTGTTTCAATGTCTGAAAAGCATCTTCTTGTTTCTGCTCCCAGACAAACGGTTCACTTTTCTGAGTTAGTCTAGTGAGAGGCAAAGCTATCTTAGAAAAGTTTGAGATAAACCTTCTATAATAGCCTGCCAATCCCAGAAAAGACCGTATTTCCGTCGGTGTCTTCGGAGTGTCCCAATTCTTTATCGCCTCGATCTTGGCAGGATCTATATGAATTCCCTCGCTGTTGACAACATGTCCCAGAAATTGAACTTCTCTTAGCCAAAATTCACATTTGGAGAATTTGGCATAGAGTTTCTTTTCCTTCAACAGCTCCAAGATCTTCCTGAGGTGTTGTTCATGCTCCGTCTTGGTCTTGGAATAAATCAGTATGTCATCAATAAAGACAATGACAAACTAATCCAAGTACGGCTTGCACACTCGGTAATCCATGCACATTCTGAACGATCCGTCTTTCTTTTTCACAAACAAGACCGGAGCTCCCCAAGGTGAGTAACTCGGTCTGATGAAACCTTTATCCAGCAGCTCTTGTAGCTGATTACTCAATTCCTGCATCTCGGAAGGTGCTAACCTGTAAGGAGATTTAGCAACAGGAGTTGCTCCAGGAATTAAGTCAATACAGAACTCTACCGGTCGCACAGGTGGCAAACCTGGTAGGTCTTCAGGAAATACTTCGGGATACTCTTTCACTATCGGTACGTCTTGAATCTTTTTCTTATCCTTCTCTTTTTCCACCACATGAGCCAAGAATGGCACGCATCGTTTCTGTAGACACTTACGCGCCTTTATGCAAGAGATGATTTTGACACTTCGTTTCGCTTGATCCCCTGTAACTTCCAATACACGATCACTCGGCAATGGAATTCGAAGCAGCTTATCAGAACAGATGACTTCCACTCGGTTAGAAGAAAGCCAATCCATTCCCACAATGATGTCGAAACTACCCAACTCCATCGGTATCAAATCGATGGTGAATGTATGACCATTAAGTGTCAATGAGCAATTTCTATGAACTGTACTAACTGAAATCTGTTTCCCGTTAGCTACTTCTATGATGTAAGGGGAATCTAACTGTTCCTCTATGGAATCTAATCGGCATGAAAAATCGGTAGAGATAAAACTCTGATCCGCACCAGTATCAAATAAAACAGATGCATAAAAGTCATGTAAGAGGAACGTACCAGTGACCACATTTGGGTCCTGGCATGCAGCTGGTGCTCCGATGGCAAAGGCTCGTCCACGGGGTGCTTGAACTGCTGGTTGTGCCTTCTTAGGGCAGTTCTTTGCAAAGTGGCCTTGTTCGCCACAGCTGAAGCATCCACCGTTGTTCTGATTGGCTGGTGGAGGGAGAGCCAAAGCAGCATTGTTGACTGCTTGGTTAGGTGTCATCCGGCAGTATTGGACCCAATGGCCCTTTCTTCCACATCCCGTGCATTGCTTGCAGGGAGTGTTAGCAATGTGGTGATACTGACACTTTGTACACAGAGGAAACGTGCCAGTGTAAGGTTTGCGGTTGGGGTTTTGTGGCGTTGCTGCTACTTGTTGAAGAGGTGTGGCCACCGTGTAGTTCTTGATGGTCTTCTGTTTCTTCTTCGGATGGGGGTGGGGTTTCTTTGAAGACTCTGCTTTGTTCTTGTTGGTTTCAGCCTCCTTCTTTAGGACTCCAGAGGCTACCATGAGGTCAGTGAGTTTCCCAGACAATATTACTGCAGACTCAACAGTAGTAGGGTTGGCTGAGACAACCATGCCCTGAATGCAGGCGGGAAGTCCACCTACATAACGATCTATCCTCTTCTCTAAGGTTGGCACCATGTCTGGCACCAAAGCAACCAACTCGTGATAACGAGTAGTGTAACCCATGTGATCAGCCCCCTTCATCACATGGTTGGATAATTCAATCTCCAGTTTCTGCAGCTCATTCTTGGGGCAGAATTCTGTTCGCAGTAGTGTCTTGAAGTCTTCCCATGGCATTGCCATAGCTTCATCCCTTCCTCGGGCGTTGATCTGACCATTCCACCATGTCAGAGCCCGTTTGTTGAATGTTCCAGATGAGTAGCGGACCTTGTGGTGTTCTGGGCAGCTGCAGAGGTCCAGAGTGGTTTCAATCTTCTCGATCCATTGGATTAATCAACGGCTCCTTCGGACCCACTAAAGCAGGGTGGATTACATCCTACAAATGACTTTTAGGAGTAATGGGATGAACCTCCAGTATTTCCACTGGCTTCCCCAGATGAGTTGCCAGTGTTGTTGATTTCATTGCGGAGACGAAGGAACATCTCCGGTATTGCTTCTTTCATTTGGTTTGTCATCTGGCTACTCAGTAACGTCACCAGAGCGATAGTTGCAGGATCCAAAGCAGGTGTTGTGCCTGAACCAGATGCCTGGGTTAGCAGTGGAGGAAGAGGAGGCGGTGGAGGAGGTGGAGGTGGAGGTGGTGAGTCAGCTGGTGATGGTGTCGATGAGTGTGGAGCTAATCCATGAGGTGGCAACGAAGGAGTCTGTATTCGTGGCGGCATTCTGATCATGACCAAAATAATATTGGTTAGTGCAATGATCGAATACAGAAGACAGTTATGCAATTAAATCTTAAGTCCTATGTTCTCTACATGCAGGGTCCCTAGGTTATAGTCTAGGCCAAACCGTTTATATAAGTGACCTATATTTCTCTATAACCATGGCTCTGATACCAATCTGTCACACCCCGAGCCGGCGGGGTTGGATCGGAGTTCCCGTCGGGCGGAAGGTTCCCGGGGCGCGATATCGTATGTGATAATCGGGAGTGATCAGATTGTTTACATTGCACATGATATATAAATGAGAAATGCTAAATAGAATAGAATTACAAAGTTAAATTACATCCGAATCGTTCATAATTTAACAATGTAAATCTATTGTAAACATCATAAAATGACTATCTTGTAACTATACAAGATGTACAAAATATTTGTGTAACGATGTTCCCCAAAAATATGCAGGTCCAATAATGCTAAATCTTCTATCTGAAGTCCTAGTCCAAAAGCATAATCTTCCTAGTTGACCTGTTCGTCACCTGAGAAGTCATGCAAAAATAAAGTCAACACATGGTTGGTGAGTTCATATAGTTTTAGTAGTTGAAAATGATTTGAAAACCTCCTTTGGTAAAGACCCTAACCTCATTAACACCACATGTAATATCCACATCGGTATGCTTATATATAGGGCATATGTAAGGGACAAGCCCTAGCCAACATCCCACCACATACTAATATGCATATGGCACTGCTGTTAATGATAATTAAGCATTTTTACCCTTAACACAATCCCATAAGTTCTTCTGTTTGTTGTCCCTGTTAGGTTTCCATTATGAGATGGTGCACTGCCCACAATTAACCAACCCTTCTGCAAGCTTCAAGTTCATTAAGTCCATTTAATGATGGCAACATTCTAACTCTCTTTACTTCTGTTTTTTTCTATATTATACAGATTTATTTTTGATATGCTGATATTTTGAATAAAGTTCAAATCCATATAATATGTTGATGTGTTGACAGGCACAATACAGACAACACATATGGTCCACATCTCTGAACCTTAAACCTTTTTGTTTATAAGATAATTATTTGTTAATTGATTCTTATGTTTAAGTGTTTAGTGATTGCAGGATATGTCAAAGATGTTGCAGTGCTGACAACCAAAGTTATAATGCTGAAAGCCAACTTATTGAAGATAGAGATGCTGACAAGTTCTCAAAAGGATTCTTCAATGCTGACAGCTTAAAGTTAAAGTGCTGACATTCAAAGTCCATTGTTGATGATGTTATCCCATTAAGGATATTGCAGTGTTGATGAACAAATCTTGAAATGCTGATAACCAAGTGTGATGCTGATAGGATATGTTGTGCTGATGATTACAAGAGAGTCAAGTATTCAGCAATGCTGACATTGAACTCTTGAATGCTGACAGCCAATCCTCAATGTTGACAGCTTTATGAGTTCAAGTGCTGATACTTGAATGCTGATAATGACTTATACAATGCTGACATCCAATTCTCAATGCTGACAGCAAGTATATTGTAATGCTGACATGAAGATGTGGACTGCTGATACACATTGCAATGCTGACGACTAAATGTTGCAATGCTGAAGTTCAAGCTTGCTGTTGTTGATGAATAATCTACACAGATTTTGTTTATTTGTTTTTGCTGACATCAGTTATGACATGTATAACTGATGTGACGTTTATTTTTCTATTTTGATAACGGTGACCCGTTAGGGCAGTTATGTAGGTCTGAAATAGGTTTCTATAAATAGGACCTTTATAGTTTCAGTCTAAACGCTTTTTGTACGCTTTCGGTGAATACACACACTGTAATTCTCTGAGAAATTTCAGATCTACCATCAATATAACTGTCTTTAATATTCATCATCATCATCTATTCTTAATTGTTCTTATTAAATATGTCTTGAATATTAATTATTGTGGGTTTTGTTATTTTGGATTGTTACTGAACTTAAATTGATTGCCTGTTTCCGCCTAGCAATTGATTGAAATCATAGCTTATTGTTATCATCAGATCTCAGATTAATATCTGATTCGATCCTGACAGTCCCTGTAATTACAATCATTTGAAATCCATGTTGATTTCATAAGTTCATCACACAATGTGATCAACCACAGCAATTGTATAAACAGTTATAAATGCTTAATTTAAATAAATAAATAAACATTTAATAAAATCTAAGTCCTAATGATTGGGGCCTTTGGTCATACTCGAGTAGACTAGTCTGTCAATCTAGGTACTTAGTAGTTAGGAAATCTGTAAATATCCTCAAACATACGACCTACAAATCAAACGGTCTAGCTAGGACTTCTTGAAATGTAGGGTTTCTGTTTCGTCTGTTTTGGCATATGTTATCTCTGATATTTCCCAGACTTTCCCTTGAAAATGATTTATTGATTCGTCTGATTCTGTTACAAGATGTACTTAATTCGTTGATCATGGAATACTAGATTCATGGATCAATTGTACACTTGATTCATTGTTCGACAAACACTTGGTTTGTAAAACATTGAATATAGTCTTTGCAAAGATTGTTTCGTTTGATTCGTTAAAATCCCACATTTGTTTCGTCAAATTGTTTCGTTTGATTCGTTGAAGACACCCAATTGATTTGTCAAAATGTTTCGTTTGATTCATTGAACACCCACTTGATTTGTCAAAATGTTTAGTTTGATTCGTTTGAACACCCACTTGATTTGTCAAAATGTTTAGTTTGATTCGTTTGAAATGTTTAGTTTAACTAAATTATTCACTTAAAATTATAAGTAAATAACTTATAAAACCTGCATAAAATCTTCCTAGACATGATCTAGGATAACATTTATATATGTAAAACATATAAATTTAAAAGCATTTAAGTAAACAATGTAAATAACAGTATACGCATGCTTCTCAGCCCCGCGTTTTAAAACAAAATGTTAGAAAAGGGGCAATGAAATCACCTGTGTTGATGTCTAATGTACTATCACAGAATACGCACTCTTGTTTGTAGGCTAAGTATCTTCAGTTCCTGAGTTATTTTATAAGAATTCGAATATAATAAGTACGCGTAATAGTCGTTGTGCCTAAGTTCAGGTCTTGTTGTGTGTGCAACTATGTGTCTTAGCACTATGTGTATCTAGAATCTAACCTAACTTAGTTACCCCTTTTTAGATCCCAAATCCCAAAGTTAGTTGTAATAACTTACTTTTATATTTTCTTAGAAACTTCGGCAGAGTTTCCTTTGTTTTATGTTTAAAATCCAGACAATTACATTGTCCATTTTATAACCAAATCCCAGTCAATGATATTACAACAAACTTTTATATCTAGATACACTTACAAGAAACAAATGACATTTATAAATTACATTTCAAAATAAACAAGATTTTTAGAAAATTATTAACTTTAATTGAATACATTCACAAACTCCCAATTCTATAATAAGAACATCATTATTTAATTTTTTTTATTTAAACGTTTAACATATGATGGACTTAATCAAGTCCCATTGGGCCCATTTTAGCCCAACTGAAGATCTTTGATTCCCAATTGATCATCCAACTTCCGTTTTTTGATTCTCATGACTTATAACCATTTTCTTAGGTGTTCACCAATTAAGAAACATTATTATAACATAATGAACATTCATGATTTCTCTAGCTCACCATAACATAAGTTTGTACGACTTGCACGTTCCTTATGATTTCCATGCACACACACAACCTTTAACTTGTTCATGCCCACATATACAAACCCCTATATGCTATGAAAACCGAGAATTGTAGTGATCATCTTAGTTCTAACACCTCTAGGGCAGCGAACCTTTGTGAATTTAGACAAGGGTTCGGCTATTTTCTAATCGCAACGAACCCTAAGTGTTCGGCTATTTCAATTAGTTCGTGGATAACCCACAGGTTCGGCATACAAGAGGTTACAGGTTCGCCCAATCATAACAGGTTCGACTAGGGTTCGGTGAGGATGATAGGTTCGTTTCCTATAGATTCGTGAGTTAGGGTCACAAGGTAAGGTTTGCCTTATAAGGGTTCGTGGGTGGCGGCTAGCTATGAGGTTCGTTGCATCTATTGAGGGTTCGGCCGGCTATTGGACGGTTCGTCCTCATAGGTTCGTTGCAGATTTAACACAGGTTCGTTGCAGGTTTTTCAGGTTCGTAACTCAGGAGGGTGTAGGTTCGTTGCAGGGTTCGGCCATCATATGGAAGGTTCGCCTAAGAAATATGCTAGGTTCGTCTCTCTTTGTTAGACGGTTTAGGGTTCGGCCGACTGCACTAACCACGAACCTACATCATTATCATCTTCCAACGAGCTCAACCTGCTGCAAACCCACTCCTAACAGTGCCTAAGTGTGTATAACACATTAACCCAAGTATTTTAAGTGCTTAGATCCGATTATCATGGCAATATTTATAAGAACTCGTGAATCACCCAAAAACCGAAAATAGGATGGAGATTTACCTCTAAATCAATGGGTGAATGCTTGTAATTTTTGTACTTCCTTGATCTACGTTGTGTAGTGGTCGTTTTGAGCCGAAAATCACTCGAATCCGATGCAAGATGTTTGAGAAATTGTAGAGAGATGTTGAGAGAGTTCTAGAGAGAGAGTGAGAAGAACGAATTTAAGAGAGAGAGGGTTGGTGATGTTGATTATGGAAATTTAATGCCATAATAAATGATCCCATCACACCCGGTTAGTCGGTCTCGTTCGGTTTCGCGCAACATGCCGGTTCGCGTAGTTTTCGCGACGAAACGACACGATTTTAAAATTAGAAATCATTTAATTATTCTAGGTTGTGATTCCTAATAAATTAACTAATATCTTCTATTTATTTAATTTTAAAATAATTATTTAACTGTTTAAATTGAATCGTACGGTCGTCGCGCGTATTCGTTCGAATCGTCATCCGCACGAACACGACAATGACTATACTTTTCAATATTGTTTTCTGATTATAGAATATCATTCAGAACGTTAAACTTTCAGATATATTCGTACAGATCGTCACCTATACGAATAACCCGTCAATTTAGCATTCACGTAACGATATTCATGTGTTTTGTTCTTTAAAGTCTCGCATACGTTTATACATAATAAATCCTAAACAAATAATCACATGATGGTTCTGTATTGTCAAATATTTATCTGACTCAAGAACCATTGTTCTGAACTGCGTTTCTGTTAAATGTTTCTGTATTTGTTCTATGATAACACAAAATGATAATGACAACTGATATGAGTATGAAATGTACTGAAATGCATAGGATTCGTACCTGTTTACTATTCATGCTGTTGTTTAAGATCACTGTTCCGGTGACGGTTCCGGCACTGATGTTACAGTCTCCCCTTGTTATAGAAATTTCGTCCCGAAATTTAAGAGTTGTTATCGGTTGCAGCTTCCTCTTCAAACAGTTGGGGATACTTTGACTTCATGTGATCTTCGCGTTCCCAAGTAAACTCGGGTCCACGTCTTGAATTCCATCGAACCTTTACAATCGGAATACGGCTTCGCCTTAGTTGTTTAACTTTGCGATCCATAATCTCCAAAGGTTCTTCTATGAAATGTAACTGTTCGTCTACTTGAATTTCTTCAATCGGAATGACGAGAGACTCGTCAGCAAGGCATTTCTCTAAGTTTGAGACGTGAAATACGTCATGCACACCACTGAGTTCATCAGGCAATATCAGTCTATACGCCACAGGACCAATACGCTCGATGATTTCGAACGGTCCCACATATCTCGGTGCTAATTTGCCTTTCTTCCCAAAACGTACTACACCTTTCCAAGGGGATACTTTTAACATGACACGGTCTCCCACATGGAATTCCAACGGCTTGCGCCGTTTGTCAGCGTAGCTCTTTTGTCTGCTCCTTGTGGCTTGTAATCTTCTTTGAATCTGAGCAATCTTGTCAGTGGTTTCCTGAATTAGTTCTGGCCCAGTTATTCGATTATCTCCTACTTCAGTCCTACAGATCGGTGATCGACATTTCCGGCCATCAAGAGCCTCGAATGGTGCACATCCAATACTGCTGTGGTAACTGTTATTGTAGGAGAACTCGATCAGTGGCAAAAGGGAATCCCAGTTCCCACCAAAATCCAACACACAGGTTCTTAACATATCCTCTAGGGTTTGAATAGTACGTTCGCTTTGTCCATCCGTTTGTGGATGATAAGCTGTACTCAGATTTAACTGTGTCCCTAGAGATTTCTGCAGTGACTGCCAGAACCTTGATGTAAATATGTTGTCTCTATCAGAAATAATAGACAATGGCACACCGTGTCGTACCACTATCTCATTGATGTACAGTCTCGCCAGTTTATCCATCGTGAAGGTTTCACGCATAGGCAAGAAGTTAGCAGATTTTGTCAAACGGTCGATGATTACCCAAATAGTATCATGACCACTAGAAATGCGGGGTAGCTTGGTAATGAAATCCATAGCTATTTGTTCCCACTTCCAGAGCGGAATCTCAGGCTGTTCCAGTCAACCAGACAGTCTCTAGTGTTCCGCCTTTACCTTCGCACACGTTAGACATTTACCTACGTATTCGGCTATGTCTTTCTTCATTCCAGGCCACCAATAAAATCCACGCAAGTCTTGGTACATTTTCTCAGCGCCTGGATGAACAGAGTATTTGGTCTTGTGTGCTTCATCAAAGATAAGTTTCCTCAATTCGTCTACCGCCGGGATCCATATACGATCCTGGTAGTAGATCATTCCATCAGGCTTAGTCTCTAAGTGTTTCTCTGCTCCAAAGTCGAGTTCTTTCTTCAAATTTCCCCGATCAACTGATTCTTGTTGTGCCTGAATGATCTTGTCTTGTAAGCTCGTCTGCACAGTCATTCCCATTGCTCTAACGCGCAGGGGTTTGACCCGTTCCTTCCGGCTCAAGGCATCAGCTACAACGTTCGCCTTTCCCGGATGGTACTTGATTACACAATCATAATCGTTCAGAAGTTCAACCCAACGGCGTTGTCGCATGTTGAGCTCCTTCTGATCAAAGATGTGTTGCAGACTCTTGTGATCAGTAAATATGGTACACTTGGTGCCATATAAGTAATGCCTCCAAATCTTCACTGCGAAGATTACCGCTCCCAGTTCAAGATCATGAGTAGTGTAGTTCTTCTCATGAACCTTTAACTGTCTTGATGTATAAGCCATAACTTTGTCCCGTTGCATCAGTACGCAACCAAGTCCCTGATGAGATGCATCACAGTAAACAACAAAGTCATCACATCCTTCTGGGAGAGACAAGATTGGAGCATTACACAGCTTCTGTTTCAATGTCTGAAAAGCATCTTCTTGTTTCTGCTCCCAGACAAACGGTTCACTTTTCTGAGTTAGTTTAGTGAGAGGCAAAGCTATCTTAGAAAAGTTTGAGATAAACCTTCTATAATAGCCTGCCAATCCCAGAAAAGACCGTATTTCCGTCGGTGTCTTCGGAGTGTCCCAATTCTTTATCGCCTCGATCTTGGCAGGATCTACATTAATTCCCTCGCTGTTGACAACATGTCCCAGAAATTGAACTTCTCTTAGCCAAAATTCACATTTGGAGAATTTGGCATAGAGTTTCTTTTCCTTCAACAGCTCCAAGATCTTCCTGAGGTGTTGTTCATGCTCCGTCTTGGTCTTGGAATAAATCAGTATGTCATCAATAAAGACAATGAAAAACTAATCCAAGTACGGCTTACACACTCGGTTCATGAGATCCATGAAAACCGCTGGTGCATTTGTCAACCCGAAAGGCATCACCATTCGTAATGCCCGTATCTGGTTCGGAAGGCCGTCTTTGGTATGTCTTCGTCTTGAACTCTCAGCTGATGATATCCAGACCGCAAGTCAATCTTCGAGAAGTATTGTGCTCCTTGCAGTTGGTCAAACATATCATCAATCCTCGGCAATGGATACCGATTCTTAATGGTCAGTTTGTTCAGCTCCCTGTAATCTATGCACATTCTGAACGATCCGTCTTTCTTTTTCACGAACAAGACCGGAGCTCCCCAAGGTGAGTAGCTCGGTCTGATGAAACCTTTATCCAGCAGCTCTTGTAGCTGATTAGACAATTCCTTCATCTCGGAAGGTGCTAACCTGTAAGGAGATTTAGCAACAGGAGTTGCTCCAGGAATTAAGTCAATACGGAACTCTATCGGTCGCACAGGTGGCAAACCTGGTAGGTCTTCAGGAAATACTTCGGGATACTCTTTCACTATCGGTACGTCTTGAATCTTTTTCTTATCCTTCTCCTTTTCCACCACATGAGCCAAGAATGCCACGCACCGTTTCTGTAGACACTTACGCGCCTTTATGCAAGAGATGATTTTGACACTTCGTTTCGCTTGATCCCCTGTAACTTCCAATACACGATCACTCAGCAATGGAATTCAAAGCAACTTATCAGAACAGATGACTTCCACTCGGTTAGAAGAAAGCCAATCCATTCCCACAATGATGTCGAAACTACCCAACTCCATCGGTATCAAATCGATGGTGAATGTATGACCATTAAGTGTCAATGGGCGATTTCTATGAATTGTACTAATTGAAATCTGTTTCCCGTTAGCTACTTCTATGATGTAAGGTGAATCTAACTGTTCCTCTATGGAATCTAATCGGCATGCAAAATCGGTAGAGATAAAACTCTGATCCGCACCAGTATCAAATAAAACAGATGCATAAAAGTCATGTAAGAGGAACGTACCAGTGACCACATTTGGGTCCTGGCGTGCAGCTGGTGCTCCGATGGCAAAGGCTCGTCCACGGGGTGCTTGAACTGCTGGTTGTGCCTTCTTAGGGCAGTTCTTTGCAAAGTCGCCTTGTTCGCCACAGCTGAAGCATCCACCGTTGTTCTGATTGGCTGGTGGAGGGAGAGCCAAAGCAGCATTGTTGACTGCTTGGTTAGGTGTCATCCGGCAGTATTGGACCCAATGGCCCTTTCTTCCACATCCCATGCATTGCTTGCAGGGAGTGTTAGCAATGTGGTCATACTGACACTTTGTACACAGAGGAAACGTGCCAGTGTAAGGTTTGCGGTTGGGGTTTTGTGGCGTTGCTGCTACTTGTTGAAGAGGTGTGGCCAACGTGTAGTTCTTGATGGTCCTCTGTTTCTTCTTCGGATGGGGGTGGGGTTTCTTTGAAGACTCAGCTTTGTTCTTGTTGGTTTCAGCCTCCTTCTTTAGGACTCCAGAGGCTACCATGAGGTCAGTGAGTTTCCCAAACAATCTTACTGCAGACTCAACAGTATTATGGTTGGCTGAGACAACCATGCCCTGAATGCAGGCGGGAAGTCCACCTACATAACGATCTATCCTCTTCTCTAAGGTTGGCACCACGTCTGGCACCAAAGCAACCAACTCGTGATAACGAGTAGTGTACCCCATGTGATCAGCCCCCTTCATCACATGGTTGGATAATTCAATCTCCAGTTTCTGCAGCTCATTCTTGGGGCAGAATTCTGTTCGCAACAGTGTCTTGAAGTCTTCCCATGGCATTCCCTTAGCTTCATCCCTTCCTCGGGCGTTGATCTGACCATTCCACCATGTCAGAGCCCGTTTGTTGAATGTTCCAGATGAGTAGCGGACCTTGTGGTGTTCTGGGCAGCTGCAGAGGTCCAGAGTGGTTTCAATCTTCTCGATCCATTGGATTAATCCAATGGCTCCTTCGGACCCACTAAAGCTGGGTGGATTACATCCTACAAATGACTTGTAGGAGTAATGGGATGAACCTCCAGTATTTCCACTGGCTTCTCAAGATGAGTTGCCAATGTTGTTGATTTCATTGCGGAGACGAAGGAACATCTCCGGTATTGCTTCTTTCATTTGGTTTGTCATCTGGCTACTCAGTAACGTCACCAGAGCGATAGTTGCAGGATCCAAAGCAGGTGTTGTGCCTGAACCAGATGCCTGGGTTAGCAGTGGAGGAAGAGGAGGCGGTGGAGGAGGTGGAGGTGGTGAGTTGATGGTGTCGATGAGTGTGGAGCTAATCCATGAGGTGGCAACGAAGGAGTCTGTGTTCGTGGCGGCATTCTGATCATGACCAAAATAATATTGGTTAGTGCAATGATCGAATACAGAAGACAGTTATGCAATTAAATCTTAAGTCCTATGTTCTCTACATGCAGGGTCCCTAGGTTATAGTCTAGGCCAAACCGTTTATATAAGTGACCTATATTTCTCTATAACCATGGCTCTGATACCAATCTGTCACACCCCGAGCCGGCGGGGTTGGATCGGAGTCCCCGTCGGGCGGAAGGTTCCCGGGGCGCGATATCGTAGGTGATAATCGGGAGTGATCAGATTGTTTACATTGCACATGATATATAAATGAGAAACGCTAAATAGAATAGAATTACAAAGTTAAATTACATCCGAATCGTTCATAATTTAACAATGTAAATCTATTGTAAACATCATAAAATGACTATCTTGTAACTATACAAGATGTACAAAATATTTGTGTAATGATGTTCCCCAAAAATATGCAGGTCCAATAATACTAAGTCTTCTATCTGAATTCCTAGTCCAAAAGCATAATCTTCCTAGTTGACCTGTTCGTCACCTGAGAAGTCATGCAAAAATAAAGTCAACACATGGTTGGTGAGTTCATATAGTTTTAAGAGTTGAAAATGATTTGAAAACCTCCTTTGGTAAAGACCCTAACCTCATTAACACCACATGTAATATCCACATCGGTATGCTTATATATAGGGCATATGTAAGGGACAAGCCCTAGCCAACATCCCACCACATACTAATATGCATATGGCACTGCTGTTAATGATAATTAAGCATTTTTACCCTTAACACAATCCCATAAGTTCTTCTGTTTGTTGTCCCTGTAATTACAATCATTTGAAATCCATGTTGATTTCATAAGTTCATCACACAATGTGATCAACCACAGCAATTGTATAAACAGTTATAAATTCTTAATTTAAATAAATAAATAAACATTTAATAAAATCTAAGTCCTAATGATTGGGGCCTTTGGTCATACTCGAGTAGACTAGTCTGTCAATCTAGGTACTTAGTAGTTAGGAAATCTGTAAATATCCTCAAACATACGACCTACAAATCAAACGGTCTAGCTAGGACTTCTTGAAATGTAGGGTTTCTGTTTCGTCTGTTTTGGCATATGTTATCTGTGATATTTCCCAGACTTTCCCATGAAAATGATTTATTGATTTGTCTGATTCTGTTACAAGATGTACTTAATTCGTTGATCATGGAATACTAGACTCATGGATCAATTGTACACTTGATTCATTGTTCGACAAACACTTGGTTTGTAAAACATTGAATATAGTCTTTGCAAAGATTGTTTCGTTTGATTTGTTAAAATCCCACATTTGTTTCGTCAAATTGTTTCGTTTTATTCGTTGAACACACCCAATTGATTTGTCAAAATGTTTCGTTTGATTAGTTAAAATTCCACATTTGTTTCGTCAAATTGTTTCGTTTGATTCGTTGAACACACCCAATTGATTTGTCAAAATGTTTCGTTTGATTCATTGCACACCCACTTGATTTGTCAAAATGTTTAGTTTGATTCTTTGAACACCCACTTGGTTTGTCAAAATGTTTAGTTTGATTCGTTTGAAATGTTTAGTTTAACTCAATTATTCACTTAAAATTATAAGTAAATAACTTATAAAACCTGCATAAAATCTTCCTAGACATGATCTAGGATAACATTTATATATGTAAAACATATAAATTTAAAAGCATTTAAGTAAACAATGTAAATAACAGTTTACGCATGCTTCTCAGCCCCACGTTTTAAAACAAAATGTTAGAAAAGGGGCAATGAACTCACCTGTGTTGATGTCTAATGTACTATCACAGAATACGCACTCTTGTGTGTAGGCTAAGTATCTTCAGTTCCTGAGTTATTTTATAAGAATTCGAATATAATAAGTACGCATAATAGTCGTTGTGCCTAAGTTCAGGTCTTGTTGTGTGTGCAACTATGTGTCTTAGCACTATGTGTATCTAGAATCTAACCTAACTTAGTTACCCCTTTTTAGATCCCAAATCCCATAGTTAGTTGTAATAACTTACTTTTATATTTTCTTAGAAATTTCGGCAAAGTTTCCTTTGTTTTATGTTTAAAATCCAGACAATTACATTGTCCATTTTATAACCAAATCCCAGTCAATGATATTACAACAAACTTTTATATCTAGATACACTTACAAGAAACAAATGACATTTATAAATTACATTTCAAAATAAACAAGATTTTTAGAAAATTATTAACTTTAATTGAATACATTCACA
This sequence comes from Mikania micrantha, assembly GCA_009363875.1. Taxonomy (NCBI): domain Eukaryota; kingdom Viridiplantae; phylum Streptophyta; class Magnoliopsida; order Asterales; family Asteraceae; genus Mikania; species Mikania micrantha. The sequence goes on along the minus strand of CM018691.1, from coordinate 84,069,680 downwards.
AACTCCCAATTCTATAATAAGAACATCATTATTTAATTTTTTTTATTTAAACGTTTAACATATGATGGACTTAATCAAGTCCCATTGGGCCCATTTGAGCCCAACTGAAGATCTTTGATTCCCAATTGATCATCTAACTTCCGTTTTTTGATTCTCATGACTTATAACCATTTTCTTAGGTGTTCACCAATTAAGAAACATTATTATAACATAATGAACATTCATGATTTCTCTAGCTCACCATAACATAAGTTTGTACGACTTGCATGTTCCTTATGATTTCCATGCACACACACAACCTTTAACTTGTTCATGCCCACATATACAAACCCCTATATGCTATGAAAACCGAGAATTGTAGTGATCATCTTAGTTCTAACACCTCTAGGGCAGCGAACCTTTTTGAATTTAGACAAGGGTTCGGCTATTTTCTAATCCCAACGAACCCTAAGGGTTCGGCTATTTCAATTAGTTCGTGGATAACCCACAGGTTCGGCATACAAGAGGTTACAGGTTCGCCCAATCATAACAGGTTCGACTAGGGTTCGGTGAGGATGATAGGTTCGTTTCCTATAGATTCGTGAGTTAGGGTCACAAGGTAAGGTTCGCCTTATAAGGGTTCGTGGGTGGCGGCCAGCTATGAGGTTCGTTGCATCTATTGAGGGTACGGCCGGCTATTGGAAGGTTCGTCCTCATAGGTTCGTTGCAGGTTTAACACAGGTTCGTTGCAGGTTTTTCAGGTTCGTAACTCAGGAGGGTGTAGGTTCGTTGCAGGGTTCGGCCATCATATGGAAGGTTCGCCTAAGAAAGATGCAAGGTTCGTCTCTCTTTGTTAGACGGTTTAGGGTTCGGCTGACTGCACTAACCACGAACCTGCATCATCATCATCTTCCAACGAGCTCAACCTGCTGCAAACCCACTCCTAACAGTGCCTAAGTGTGTATAACACCTTAACCCAAGTATTTTAAGTGCTTAGATCCGATTATCATGGCAATATTTATAAGAACTCGTGAATCACCCAAAAACCGAAAATAGGATGGAGATTTACCTCTAAATCAACGGGTGAATGCTTGTAATTTTTGTACTTCCTTGATCTACGTTGTGTAGTGGTCGTTTTGAGCCGAAAATCACTCGAATCCGATGCAAGATGTTTGAGAAATCGTAAAGATGTTGAGAGAGTTCTAGAGAGAGAGTGAGAAGAACGAATTTAAGAGAGAGAGAGGGTTGGTGATGTTGATTATGGCAATTTAATGCCATAATAAATGATCCCATCACACCCGGTTAGTCGGTCTCGTTTGGTTTCGCGCAACATGCCGGTTCGCGTAGTTTTCGCGACGAAACGACACGATTTTAAAATTAGAAATCATTTAATTATTCTAGGTTGTGATTCCTAATAAATTAACTAATATCTTCTATTTATTTAATTTTAAAATAATTATTTAACTGTTTAAATTGAATCGTACGGTCGTCGCGCGTATTCGTTCGAATCGTCATCTGTACGAACACGACAATGACTATACTTTTCAATATTGTTTTCTGATTATAGAATATCATTCAGAACGTTAAACTTTCAGATATATTAGTACAGATCGTCACCTATACGAATAACCCGTCAATTTAGCATTCACGTAACGATGTTCATGTGTTTTGTTCTTTAAAGTCTCGCATACGTTTATACATAATAAATCCTAAACAAATAATCACATGATGGTTCTGTACTGTCAAATATTTATCTGACTCAAGAACCATTGTTCTGAATTGCGTTTCTGTTAAATGTTTCTGTATTTGTTCTATGATAACACAAAATGATAATGACAACTGATATGAGTATGAAATGTACTGAAATGCATATGATTCGTACCTATTTACTATTCATGCTGTTGTTTAAGATCACTGTTCCGGTGACGGTTCCGGCACTGATGTTACACATACCCATGCGTATGAACTATTTATAAATAATGAAAAATGGTTTTTCACATCCATGCATGTGAATTATTTGTAAAGTTATGAATTTAATGAAACAATGCTTCCGCTGAAACATATGAAAAAAGAGTAATGAACTCTAACCAAGACTGTAATTATCAATGAAACCAATTCGGGTCACAGCACCCGGTTCACCGAGAGCCCGGGGTGTGACATGTTGGTATCAGAGCTTCTGGTTTTGGCGAAATAGATACTAATGATAGTATCTAAGCTTTAACTAAATTGAGATAAGTCCATATCAAAGGAATAGGTAGAATAATATTCTTGAAATAATAAGAATGATTGAAATAAGAGGGTGAATACTGATGATAGCTTATAAGCTACATTATGATGAATTATTTTTAAGACATTGTCGAATATCCTATTTGGTAGACCAAGTCTAGAAATATAAACAATAGCTAACCTTCTACAAATACACGTGGGCGAAAGAGAACATACATATATTATTGAAACCGTGACTCAGAATACTGATATACAATGGATGATTGCAGAATGAATAAAAGATGCGATTCTGTCAATAATCGCTATAAAAAAAACAAATGAAAATTCTAATCTCACGAAAACAATAACAAACGAAAACAATGCATTCAAAATGAACAATGAAAATTAAGAAACTTTTATTTTGAAACAATCTGAAACAAAGGAATGTTAGTATTAAACATTCCAATCTTGTAAACCTCCTAAGTTCACTGGAACGAAAGGAGCTGTTATAGCATTAAGATGCACTGAAAAGATTGAGACGATACTTCCTATCAGCAAATGTGCCGATGAATATATGGTTGTATATACTTTGAATTTCATTTAAATATGTATCTTTAGAATGATGGAATATCATTATTCAAACCATAGGAAGAATCAACACTTATGCTATGACTTTGGAAAGTTTTGAGATCTACTGACACGGAAATTTGCTCAACAAATGAAAAGCAACAAATCGTGCGAAAAAAAACAAATCTTAAACATCCCATGGTCGGTGTTGGACATCATGAATTGTCACACCCCCACCTCTCGTCACCTGAGAATGATGTCATCAAAAGGGTAGCGGAAGCATAGTGGTGATGTCTCAGAGCATGAGGGGTGACTTACTTGATCCGGTATCATCATAGCACACAGATTACGAAAAGTAAAACTTACATTACAAGGTTCGTGGTTACAAATATTATTACAGTTTATACATATTACAATTTATTTAATTACAGTTGTTGCTAGTGCTGTGAGTGCATCCTCACCGTTGTCCTTGATTGCCTGCAAAAGTTTTAGTTTCGAAAACATCAGCACAAAGCTGGTGAGTTCATACAGTTTAGTTAAATCATATGATATGACAGTTAAATTCAAATACATGTTCACAGTTCCGGATAACCATGGGACCCGTATCTAGTTCCTTTCGGACGATATGTTCAGTTCTCGATATTACCCGTCGGTACATATCTTATTGCCTCATTATCTTAATGTCTATCACACCATTAAGAAGTTCAGGAAACAGATAACAAACATTCACACCAGGGGAGATGCAATCCTCCCAGTGAATGGGGTGTCAACCGATAGTACTATCAATGTTTTCTGCTCGGCCACACATGGGTTCACTAGATACAGTTCAAGAATGAGGACTTTGATATCATGATAGAGATACTAACGGCAACAATCCCATGAAATCCACAAATTCAGTTAATCACATGAAATCACGCAGATAACAGTGACACATATCATATGATCAAGAAAAGTTTAGCAGTTATACCCCGATGTTTATACAACATTAAAAGAACAGGGGTGGTACGAAACTCACCTGATGATATAAGGTAGCAAAATCTCTCAAATCTAACAACAAAGAGATGATTCTGCATTTAATTATATTTAATAAGTTATTTATGTTCTAGTTTACTGATTAGATGTTTCTGAACGTTCAATGTCAAAGACATTGCTTAATAAATCATCAACTCGATATTAATTATATAATTAATTAATTTAATATTATATCATACAATGTATGATAATGTAGGAACCTACATTGCATTAGATTCCTAATACAAAGTTGATGACTCTCTTGATTAATCTAAATAATCTCGGATTAATCAAATAGTTAATATTGTTGATTATAATACTAAGACAATTTTTAGATGATTTAATGGCTTAGAAATGATTAATCCTTGTTATTGATTACCCAAATATCATGAAATATCAGATAATCATTCCAATGAGTATGTTAATGACTATGATTAGTTTGAAACACTTGGATTTAACCTTTGCATTTCAAAGATTAATCAAACTAATCACCTACATTGTCATAATCAAATGGTTTACACCATTATAATCATAGGTATGATTTCATGCAAACCGGGCATCACAACGGATCAAAACAAGGATTTAACCGTTAGAACTTCGTGTTCTTCGTTTATAATCAATCCTAGCCATCATCTAGGCAATAATCAACAATCCTAACTATCTCATTACGCTCAAAATCAAGATCTAATCAATCAAAATCAAACTAGAAGGTTAAAACGAACCGTTACCTGTTCTGACGAATTCCTGCGGGTAAAACAACGATCAGGACTTGTATATATGATCCGTGGGATGATCCAGATGTTTGAGGAGCTTTAAAATGAAGATTGAAGGTGAAAATATGAAGAAATGGCGTCTGGAGGTCGAGAAATGGCGTTTGTTTCAAGTTTCTACGCAATCTGATCGTTTAATAGAGTTTTAGCCGACATAGTGCCTGGGCGCATAGCCTGGCTCTGGAGGGTTGGGAGTTAGGCTATGCGCCTAGCGTGTTTTTCTTCCAATATTTGATTTAAACTTCGTTTCGCGATTCCGGGAGCATACGAACTCCGTTTTGCGCACGGTTTTCGCCCACGTTCATCATTTTTCACATACTATCAATCCCCAATAACAAAAGTTACTAAATCCTCGTGGATTTCAAGCACGACCAAATGTGCTCACATCATTACTGCCGAATTCTTCGTACGCAACTGTCACAGTCTCCTCCTGTTAGAGAAATTTCGTCCCGAAATTTAATGAAGACTTACATTAAGACAATTGTTTACAAGAATAGATGTGGGTACTTTGCTTTCATTTGATCTTCACGTTCCCACGTATATTCGGGTCCTCGCTGCGAGTTCCACCGCACTTTAACAATCGGTATGCGGCTACGTTTTAGTACTTTCGTTTCTCGATCCATTACTTCTACCGGTTCTTCGGTAAATTGAAGTTTATCATCGATCTGAAGTTCTTCGAGAGGTACGATCAAAGATTCATCGTTTAAACACTTTTTCAGATTTGATACGTGAAAAACGTCATGAATGTTACTGAGTTCAAGAGGTAATTCGAGTCTGTAGGCTACAGATCCAATTCGTTCAAGAATTTTAAATGGCCCTACAAACCTCGGTGAGAGTTTACCTCGTTTACCAAATCTGAAAATGCCCTTCCAGGGTGATACTTTCAACATTACACGATCACCAACTTGGAATTCTAGTGGTCTATGACGGTTATCAGCATAACTCTTTTGACGATCGCGAGCAGCTTTAATTCGTTCTTGAATCAGTGCGATCTTGTCAGTGGTTTCTTGGATGAATTCTGGGCCAATGATTTGATTTTCTCCTATTTCCGACCAGCAAATAGGAGATCTGCACTTGCGCCCATACAGTGCCTCGAATGGAGCGCATTGTATGCTGGTATGGTAGCTGTTATTGTACGAGAATTCCACAAGTGGAAGATGAATATCCCAGCTACCTCCAAAATCAATCACACAGCTTCTGAGCATGTCTTCTAACGTTTGATTTGTTCGCTCCGTTTGCCCATCCGTTTGTGGATGATAGGATGTGCTCATATTGATTTGCGTGCCCAGAGCATTCTGAAGAGTTTGCCAAAATCGTGACATAAATCGACTATCTCTGTCAGAAATGATAGAGATCGGTACTCCATGTCGAGATACAATCTCATTAACATAGAGTTTAGCCAGTCGATCCATAGAGTAATCTTCTCGGATGGGTAAGAAATGCGCAGATTTAGTAAGGCGATCAACGATAACCCATATCGAGTCATGGTTACGTGACGTTCTGGGTAGTTTTGTAATGAAATCCATAGAGATCTGATCCCATTTCCACATGGGAATCTCAGGTTGTTGGAGTAACCCAGAAGGTCGTTGATGTTCAGCCTTCACTTTAAGACACGTTAAACATCGGTCCACGTATTCTAATACGTTTCTCTTCATCCCAGGCCACCAGTAAAAATCTCTAAGATCTTTATACATTTTATCGGCACCTGGATGAATAGAATACCTGGATTTGTGCGCCTCATCCAAGATGGTTGTTCGAGAGTTACCGAACAGAGGAATCCAGATTCTGTTCTTGAAATACAAAACTCCATCAGCTTTAGTTTCGAGTAATTTGTCTAATCCTCTTAGGTTCTCAGCTGGATAATTCGTTGTTTGTAAAGCTTGTTGCTGAGCATTTCTAATCTGAGGAATTAGACTGGTTTGGATAGTCAAACCTAACGCTCTCACACGTAGGGGTTTGATCCGTTCCTTGCGACTCAAGGCATCGACCACAACATTTGCCTTGCCTGGGTGATAACGGATTTCACAATCATAATCGTTCAAGAGTTCAACCCATCGCCTTTGTCGCATGTTCAACATTTTCTGATCTAGAATATGTTGGAGACTTTTGTGATCCGTGTACACAATACACTTGGTTCCGTACAGATAATGTCTCCAAATCTTGAGTGCAAACACAACTGCACCAAGTTCTAGATCGTGAGTGGTATAGTTCTTCTCGTGTACTTTCAACTGCCGAGAAGCGTAAGCGATCACCTTATCGTTCTGCATTAAAACACACCCAAGTCCCTGACGGGAAGCATCACAATAAACCGTGAAGTTATCTGTACCTTCCGGTAGTGCTAAGATAGGTGCATTGCAGAGTTTATGTTTCAACAGTTGGAAAGCCTCCTCCTGTTGGGAACCCCATATAAACGGTTGGTTCTTCTGAGTCAAAGTGGTAAGTGGCAGAGCGATTTTTGAAAAGTTCTTGATAAATCGACGATAATAACCTGCCAACCCCAAGAATTGACGTATTTCAGTCGGGGTTCGGGGTGTCTCCCATTGTTCTACCGCTTTGATCTTACTGGGATCCACTTGAATACCATTCTCATTCACAACATGCCCCAGAAACTGAACTTCTCGTAACCAAAATTCACACTTGGAAAATTTGGCATATAGCTGTTCACGTGCTAGAAGTTCTAAGATGAGTTTCAGATGTTGGGCATGTTCCTGCTGGTTCCGGGAATAAATGAGAATATCATCAATAAATACAATCACAAACTTATCCAGATAAGGTCTACATACTCGGTTCATCAGATCCATAAAAACTGCAGGTGCATTGGTTAAACCAAACGGCATTACTAAAAACTCGTAATGTCCGTACCGGGTTCGGAAAGCAGTTTTTGGAACATCATTGTCATGGATTCGCAACTGATGATATCCGGACCTCAAATCAATTTTTGAGAAATATGTAGCACCTTGCAATTGATCAAACAGATCATCAATACGAGGTAATGGATAACGGTTCTTGATTGTCAGTTTATTGAGTTCCCTGTAGTCGATACACATCCTGAATGATCCATCTTTCTTTTTCACAAAAAGAATTGGTGCTCCCCAGGGTGAAAAACTGGGTCGAATGAAACCTTTATCAAGAAGTTCCTGTAATTGACCTGAAAGTTCTTGCATTTCAGATGGCGCAAGCCGATACGGGGCTTTAGCAACAGGTGCAGCGCCAGGAATCAAGTCAATACGAAATTCAACCTGTCTTGTTGGGGGTAATCCTGATATATCTTCAGGAAAAACTTCAGGAAAATCTTTGACTACTGGGATATCAGTGATACGTGTAGGTGAAGAATTGTGCTCGGTCACATGTGCCAGGAAAGCATAACAGCCTTTCCTTAAAAATTTCTGAGCCCGCATACAAGATATGAGACCAAGTTTTCTACCGGCTCGTTCTCCTTGAACTACCAGTGTATTACCGTTAGGTAATGGAATACGGATCACCTTAGTTTGACATACAACTTCCGCTTGGTTATCAGAAAGCCAATTCATGCCTACCACGACATCAAAGCTACCAAGCTCAATAGGAAGTAAGTCGATACAGAAAAGGTGATCATTCAGATTCAAGGAACATCCTTGAATAACACTGCTAGTTTTGATCATCTTGCCGTTTGCAAGTTCAATGACATAAGGAGTTTCTAGTTCTACCGTAGGCAATGAAAGTAATGATGCAAATTCAGGAGAAATAAAACTCTTATCTGCTCCTGTGTCAAATAAAACTGATGCATAAAGATTATTGAGAAGGAACGTACCAGTGACAATGTTTGCATCATGTCTTGCCTCGGCTGCACCAATCTGAAAAGCTCTGCCCCTAGCTTGATTCCCTGGATTGGTGTTATTGGTTGGACAATTGCGCATGAGGTGATCAGGGCTTCCACAAGTGTAACATGACCGGTTTGTTTGAGCAGTGGCTCGTGGAGCTTGGTTTGGTTGACGAGTAGGAAAGTTGCAGTATTTAGCATAGTGTCCTACCCGATTACATTTTGCACAAACAGGACATGGTCCTGTGTGATGGTAGGGACACCTATCACATTTGGGCGCCGGCCCAGTGTAAACTTTCCTCTCCGGTACCGCCGCTCCATAGTTTTTCACGGTTGGTTTGTTCTGACTGGTTTCAGCTGGAGCTTTGGTCTTGGACTTGCCAAACCATTTACGTTTGGTACCTTTAGAAACGTTCGAGGTACCAGCTTCACTACGGCCCACGGCCGTCTGAGATTTTGAGATCAATGTACCACTTCTTACCGCCTCATCGGTAAGCTTGGTGGTCAACAGAATGGTTCTTTTGAGGGTTGTGGGTTCAGCAGCAGTTACATTTCCCCGAATCTGGGGAACCAACCCTTTGATATACTTCTCAATAAATGCTGCCTCAGTTGGAAACATATTGGGAAGTAGGCAAGTAAGTTCATGAAAACGATCGGTGTAGGCTAAACAATCAGCACCGACCATTGAGTGACTCCAGAATTCCTCCTGAAGTTTTTGGATTTCAGTGATTGGGCAGTACTCTGACATAATCAGAGTTTTGAATTCATTCCAGCCCATAGAATCAACTGTAACAGAACCCAAAGTTTTAGCCTGGGTATTCCACCAGGTAAGAGCTGATTCTTTCAAAGAACAGGCAGCATAAGACACCTTATGCTCCCCCAGACACTGGCTGATTTTCAGTTTTGTTTCCATCTCCTCGATCCACCTAAGGAGTCCAGCCGCTCCTTCCCTACCTGTGAAAGTAGGTGGGTTACAGGAAGCAAAGTATTTATACGTACATCCCTGTCGTGGTGGATCAGGAGCAGTAGTAGTTGTGCCTGTGGTATGAACAGTTTCAACGTGTCCACCTGTGGCATTATGTTCCACATGACCAGACCCAGAAGTGACATGTGGCTGTGGTGGTATTACAATGCCAGCAGCCGATAACTGTTCCTTTACGATTCGGGCTATAGCTGCTTCATTCAATACCGACCCACTAGGAGCTGCCATTGGTGTCGGGTTTGGGTCCTGGTTCACCAGAGGAACGGTATTTGTTTCAGAAACAGGTGGTGGAACTGGATTCGGTTCAGGGGGAGTAATATTCTCGGTAGCTTTCTTAGCTGGACGACCTCTTTTCGGAGCCATAGTTCTGCTCACATGCAGACAAACTCAGGTCAGTTCAAGAATATTAAAGATATAACCCTTTTTAATCACATAACTCAACCATGTTCAGACATGCTGACAATTTCATGTTGAAATGTGATCATTCAAGTATTCAAGTATAACTATATTGAAAAGATCCAGATACGTTCTCAGTTCACACTAGTCATTCAGATATTCGTAGTTATACTTAGTCCTGTTATTTTAAAACATGTGTAGAGTATAACCCAACTCATTGCCTCGCAATACATGTTTTTAGAGATATGTTCATACAGGACTAGGATATGTTCTCACACAAGTCCTCTGATATGTTCTCAGTTCATGTACTAGATATGTTCTCACACAACAACAGATATGTTCACGTGTTCTCGTACAGTATGGCTCTCGTACTGTACTTTAGTTACAGATATGTTCTCATTAGATATGTTCTCGTTCACATTACAGATACGTTCTCGTTCAGATATGTTCTCTACAGTATGGCTCTCGTACTGTACTTTAGTTAATATATTCGCATACAGTATGGCTCTCGTACTGTATATCAGCGCAATATATTTTCAGTTAGATATATTTGCATACAATATTGCTCTCGTACTGTATTTTCGCACAATATATATATTTTTAGTTCGACATATTCGCATACAGTATGGCTCTCGTACTGTATATCAGCGCAATATGTTTTCAGTTAGATACGTTCTCATACTGATATGTTCATAGATACGTTCTCATACTGATATGTTCATAGATACGTTCTCATACTGATATGTTCATAGATACGTTCTCATACTGATATGGATATAGTGTTCACATAACATACAACAGATATACAGAAACAAACGTTTGATTAAAACAACACTGTTATTATAGAACCATAAAGTTTATGATACAAAGAGTGCCCTCATAATATATCCATACAAACAACCTATCCGTCTATGAGATGTACAATGAAAATCCCAAAAATGTGGTCAACTGATCTGACTTACCGTAAGAAATACGGTAAACAGGCTAGCACTATAGCTATAGTAGCAAGTATTATAGCTAACCAGATAAGTCTAGCCTCGGTGCTCAGCGTACCGAGCATCCAGATCAGTCCCTGCAGCCTTTCCCCAAAGGCTGCCACCCGCTGCTTACATGCAGCAATCATCTCCCTCCACCAGGTCCTCCGAAGGCGATCCTCAATGGTCGCCCTCCAGGCTAGGGTGTCCGCACCCTGAGTAGTCACCTGCTCCATAAGAGCCAGGTGAGACGTGAGAATCTCCAACACCGTGTTACGGGTGTCCTCCATCGTGGCATGGTGCTGCTGCAGATCCTGTCGGAGGCCCAGCAGGTCCTGAGAGACCTGCTGTACCTGAGCCCGAAGCTCAGCCTGGTGGGAGGATTCTCCCACCTCGTATACTGGTGCTGGCTCGTCCCGTGGAGCCATAGGGCATCGTGGAGGTAGCCCCGTGGTTTTGCGGGCCTGGCCCCGCATACGCCTGAGCCCGTCCCATGCCGGGGCTCTGTGTGGTGAGGAGCTCTGCCTCCTCATGGCCGAAGCGTCGGCCAGCGGTGAGTGGGGTGGACTGTGCACCGGTGGGGATCCCGGTGGTGGTGGTGGTATGAACGGAGATCCGGGCGGTAGTGGTGGTACAAAAGGAGATCCGGGTGGTGTAGCTGGTAGCTATGGTCCCACCTGAGATGATACAGAAGACGCATGAGATGGTACTGCACCCGAGCTCGATCCCGAGCTGTCACTGGGTGTGTCGTCAAGGATGATGTAAGGGAATCTCTGGTAAATATAGTTTTCTCCCGGGTTCGCCATTGCTGAATAAACAAAGTTCTAGATCAGTATCATGAAATAAACATTGAATAATAATATTCAATACAAACATGATATGATATCTCTTCCTATCTCAAAGCAACTATTAGTCTTTAGAATTGTTATAGTTCAGCTTGGATTGACTTAAACTAGAATGCACACGTGTTGCAAATTTCAGTTACGCTGGCCACTCATAATTGAAATTTGTACCACCTGATTACCCTGGCTTAATTCAACACAAGTTTTGTTCGATATTAATGTTCGGTGCTCTCTGTGTCATTATACGAGCCTATGGTTATAGTCTAGGCCCCTATGTCCACCTAGTTCTCTATAACCTGTGGCTCTGATACCACCCTGTCACACCCCCACCTCTCGTCACCTGAGAATGATGTCATCAAAAGGGTAGCGGAAGCATAGTGGTGATGTCTCAGAGCATGAGGGGTGACTTACTTGATCCGGTATCATCGTAGCACACAGATTACGAAAAGTAAAACTTACATTACAAGGTTCGTGGTTACAAATATTATTACAGTTTATACATATTACAATTTATTTAATTACAGTTGTTGCTAGTGCTGTGAGTGCATCCTCACCGTTGTCCTTGATTGCCTGCAAAAGTTTTAGTTTCGAAAACATCAGCACAAAGCTGGTGAGTTCATACAGTTTAGTTAAATCATATGATATGACAGTTAAATTCAAATACATGTTCACAGTTCCGGATAACCATGGGACCCGTATCTAGTTCCTTTCGGACGATATGTTCAGTTCTCGATATTACCCGTCGGTACATATCTTATTGCCTCATTATCTTAATGTCTATCACACCATTAAGAAGTTCAGGAAACAGATAACAAACATTCACACCATGGGAGATGCAATCCTCCCAGTGAATGGGGTGTCAACCGATAGTACTATCAATGTTTTCTGCTCGGCCACACATGGGTTCACTAGATACAGTTCAAGAATGAGGACTTTGATATCATGATAGAGATACTAACGGCAACAATCCCATGAAATCCACAAATTCAGTTAATCACATGAAATCACGCAGATAACAGTGACACATATCATATGATCAAGAAAAGTTTAGCAGTTATACCCCGATGTTTATACAACATTAAAAGAACAGGGGTGGTACGAAACTCACCTGATGATATAAGGTAGCAAAATCTCTCAAATCTAACAACAAAGAGATGATTCTGCATTTAATTATATTTAATAAGTTATTTATGTTCTAGTTTACTGATTAGATCTTTCTGAACGTTCAATGTCAAAGACATTGCTTAATAAATCATCAACTCGATATTAATTATATAATTAATTAATTTAATATTATATCATACAATGTATGATAATGTAGGAACCTACATTGCATTAGATTCCTAATACAAAGTTGATGACTCTCTTGATTAATCTAAATAATCTCGGATTAATCAAATAGTTAATATTGTTGATTATAATACTAAGACAATTTTTAGATGATTTAATGGCTTAGAAATGATTAATCCTTGTTATTGATTACCCAAATATCATGAAATATCAGATAATCATTCCAATGAGTATGTTAATGACTATGATTAGTTTGAAACACTTGGATTTAACCTTTGCATTTCAAAGATTAATCAAACTAATCACCTACATTGTCATAATCAAATGGTTTACACCATTATAATCATAGGTATGATTTCATGCAAACCGGGCATCACAACGGATCAAAACAAGGATTTAACCGTTAGAACTTCGTGTTCTTCGTTTATAATCAATCCTAGCCATCATCTAGGCAATAATCAACAATCCTAACTATCTCATTACGTTCAAAATCAAGATCTAATCAATCAAAATCAAACTAGAAGGTTAAAACGAACCGTTACCTGTTCTGACGAATTCCTGCGGGTAAAACAACGATCAGGACTTGTATATATGATCCGTGGGATGATCCAGATGTTTGAGGAGCTTTAAAATGAAGATTGAAGGTGAAAATATGAAGAAATGGCGTCTGGAGGTCGAGAAATGGCGTTTGTTTCAAGTTTCTACGCAATCTGATCGTTTAATAGAGTTTTAGCCGACATAGTGCCTGGGCGCATAGCCTGGCTCTGGAGGGTTGGGAGTTAGGCTATGCGCCTAGCGTGTTTTTCTTCCAATATTTGATTTAAACTTCGTTTCGCGATTCCGGGAGCATACGAACTCCGTTTTGCGCACGGTTTTCGCCCACGTTCATCATTTTTCACATACTATCAATCCCCAATAACAAAAGTTACTAAATCCTCGTGGATTTCAAGCACGACCAAATGTGCTCACATCATTACTGCCGAATTCTTCGTACGCAACTGTCACATGAATACACTTCTAAGTGTTTTGAATATACTCAATTGGTGCCGCGTATTGTGACACCAGAATCAAATCTTTTTCTGTCATTATATATGGGGGTTAGTAAGTGAAATCCGTGACAAGGTTAAGGTTGCTCTGCCTCAAACCATTGACTCAAGCGTTGGGCTGGCATTGTCATAAATTGAACAAATTAAGTGGAATTAGCGGGGTTAGTGGTTTAGGAGCAAAATCGGATCCAAATGCAAAGAAGACGACTCGATCTTTTAGTTCTTAATGCTAAGGAAGCTACAGACATGCGAGATGTCATTACTTGTATGTTTCTTATCAATAATGTTAATGCTAAGCTTTTGTTTGATTCAGGAAAAAATCATATTTTTATTGATTAAGAATTATGTAAGCTTCCAAATGAACCACTTGTGAAACTAGATAAACCTTATCCGGTATAAACTACTAATGGTGATCTTGTTAAGATAAAAGAGGTTCTAGGAGACTGTAAGATCACTTTCTTTAACACATGATATTCTAGTAAAACTATCGTCTACGGTACCATCCGGTTTTGATGCGATTATCAGAATGGATTGGTTTGTTACAAACCAGGCATGTATCTTATGCGATACCAATTCCATTGAAGTTTGTACTCTAATGAGAAGACAGATGATCATAAAGGGTGATAAGCTAATAAATCATGTTGGAATCATCTATATGATTAAAGCTACTAAATGTTCGAACAAAGGTTGTTTAACTTACATAATCTCAATTACTAGTAATGATTAAGAAAAGAAGAAACTAGAAGATATACATGTTTTAGCTGATTTTCTGACGTGTTTCCATATGAATTGCTTGGTATACTACAAGAAGGAGTGGTATATTTTAATATCAATCTGGTACCAAGTATGACTCCAACTGCCAAATCGTCTTATAGATTGGCACTAACTCAGATAAAATTCTCAAGAAACATTTAGACGAGCCATTGGCTTAAAGGTTTTATTCGACTTACCTCGTCACCTTGAGGAGTTCCAATATTATTCGTTAAGAAGAAAGATGGGTTGATGCGGATGTGCATTGACTATAGGGAGCTAAAGAAGGTGACTATCAAGAATTAGCATCCACGTCTAGGAATTGTTGATTTGTTCGATCTACTTCAAGGAGCTTGTCATTTTTCGAAAATCGAACTCTAAACATTATATCATCAATTGAGGGTTGAGGAAGAAAAAATTCCTAAAACTGCATTTCATATAAGGTATGGGCATTATGAGTTCACTGTTATACCTTTTAGACTTACTAATGTTCCGGCTACCTTTCTGGATATTATGAACCGTATAGGTAAACCTTATCTGGATAAATTCATCATTTTATTATTGATGATATTCTTATTTATTCAAAAACACCCAAGGATCATGCTAGACGTCTTAGAACCCTACTTGAATTACTAAGACATGAGAAATTATATGCTAAATTCTCTAAATGTGAATTGTGGCTCACCGAAGTACAATTTCTAGAGTATGTTATTAATTCTCAAGGTATTCAAGTGAATCCATCTAAGATAGGGGCTATTTCCAAATGGGAGAACCCTAAGTCACCAACAAAGGTGCGTAGTTTCCTAGGTTTGGCGGATTATTATCGTCGATTTATTTAGAATTTCCCCCGAATGGTTTGGTTACACTCTGACGCATAAAGGGATACTACATGACCAGCATTTAGGCCATTAGTATACGTATGATTTGCAAATTGTATCCGCTATGGGTGAAATTCCCATACGTGGCTGGTAGCATGGGCTGGAAGGTTATACGTAAGATGTGCTCCGCAGGCAACATAACCCGTGACGGGCTGTGGGCTGGAGGGAACAATTGTAAGACGCACTCCGCTGTTGTTCCTAACCAGTGACAGTACAAGCCAGGGTATGCAGTGGTTGTATCGATCAGTGAAATAACCTGCTAAATGTGTAGTATTGCCACTAATAATTATGGTTAAAGGACCGAACATGCTATGCTTACATATCGAGTCTGTTATTTGTGTTCACCAACATTATGTTGACGTTTTATTTTTAAAAAACTTTTCAGGTTATAATAAAATGTAAAAGAAAGCAAGATTAGAGATTCTTGGTCTATGATGCCTTGAATAGGATCTTGTGGTGAGACCACGGAGCTATGCCTCCAAGTCATATATAAACCGGATATTATAAAATGATTTGAAATTATGTGTTGTGAAAATCCGGTTTACAATAATATGAAATGATGATGTTCATTCCTATGCGTATAAAATTTTGTGAAATCCTGAAAAGTTATTTTATAAATTGTGACAGTGAGTTTTCATACCCATGCGTATGAACTATTTATAAATCATGAAAAATGGTTTTTCACATCCATGCATGTGAATTATTTGTAAAGTTATGAATTTAATGAAACAATGCTTCCGCTGAAACATATGAAAAAGAGTAATGAACTCTAACCGAGACTGTAATTATCAATGAAACCAATTCGGGTTACAGCACCCGGGTCACCGAGAGCCCGTTTCGAACCCACATATAATATAAATGTGTTTAGTAGATATCAATCGATATTGAATTGTAATAATATGTAGTCCTCAACATTTACTTTACACATTTATTGTTTACTACTAATACAGAACTTGTGTTCTCACCAACCTTTGTGTTGACATTTTACTCGCATGTTTTCTCAGGATTAGGATGCTAGGACGAGGTCTCACGCAACTACCAGGTGTCTTAGGCTGTTGAGAACACTTTAATTATTCCTTTTTGTTATGTAGTGTTTGAACAACTTAAAATGCTTACGCAACTTATGTTTTTTACTGTTTTGAAAACAATTAACTTAGCTTCCGCAACTCTGATTTACAAAACTGTTTTATCTATAATATTGGATGTATGTATATAAATGGACATATAGGTCTCGCAAGTGTGATCGAAGACCACGATCATGCGCATGACTGACGCTAGTCACATCACGCCCTCGGCGGCCAGAAAAGTCGGGGTGCTACATATTCTTTATCTTATTTTTAATAATATAATTTTTTTAACCACCACTATCAACCCATAAATTCCAAATTTGAAAACATACCTAACTATAAAGCCCACTATTATATAGTTTCAAGATTTATTTTCCTCTCTATAAAAATATCACTAATATATACATATTCCCATGAAGATTTAACAAACTCCCCCAACCATCTAACATTTTGACATTAGAAAACATGTAACGATCGCAACCTTATTAGTGATGAAATTAAACAATGGATGAACAATCTAATTAATAATAATAACATTAAGATAATATAATCGTATTAACACATAACATATATCAACAGGGACGTTATACTTGCATTGTCACCATCCAAGACATACATGAATATCATGACTGGTACTACGTGTTTTGTCTAGAATGCAAAAACAAGGCTTATCCACATGGAAACAACTTTATCTTTGTGGACCATGAGATCATTGGCGAACCAATATTCATGTAAGCCTAAATATTAAATAAAACAAGCATATCCTAAGGAACATAACCATGTTCTTCATCCATTGAGGATGTCTTCTTCAACGAAGCAATAACCAATATCATTAACACCAGCTATCCTGATATGGTTATGCTATATGGAAACAAAAACTCGAAAGTGTTAGCAGACATAATTCATTCCATCAAAGGAACTTCGAAACTACTACATGTCAGAATGAAAAGAGATAGAACGATCGCTGTAAACAATGATGAAAAATCACCCACTTCACCTCCATCCACCACACCCAGATGCTCACAATTAAGAGACCTTTGCATGAACCACCTTGTACTTTGTTTAATTGAAAATCAAACATCCTAATTTCAATATTCAATATGAAAGTAAAATAAATCCAAAATTATTGAATACCTTTGATTTAAATAAACATAAATTCAAGAATATACGTTTATTCTTGCCTCATTACATTTTTCCTTATTCGTGATTGTAAGAACATAGTATTACATACAATGCTACAAACTTTCTTTAATCATCAGGTTTAACTAACAATTTTATGTTTTTATTATTGCATGTTACTGCTTTTGAACTTCACCCATGACCTCTAAATACCCCGGTGACCCACATCCAGCAAGTCAACATTCTAGGCAATAAACACTTGTAAAACAACAGACCCTTTTGTGGAGACTGGACCTTGTGATGTTGTGATTCTGTATTTCTGTTTAATGTCACGTTTGTAAATTACATCCCATCTTTGATAAATATTTCACTTTATTTTTATCCTTCAAAACAGAATAGTCAAACTAACACGCACCGACATGGGTCTAATTTGTAGCTATACCTTTTTAGTAAACTCAATGACCAATTTTAGGCTACTAACCAAGTCTCAGACTGTTGTTCATTTACTACTGATTCTATATATTTTAACAAAAATTTTCAATGAGCCGATAGTAATTGCTTTGTTTGGTACCAATATCTTTGTTTCCATATCTTTTTTATTACATTTACTACTTACGGTAATTACAAAATAGACATTTCACCTTCTTTTAGTTATAATACATAACAAGATTCAAAAAAAAAAATCCATGCCTAATTCAGTTTTTTGAACAGAATCAAACCCTTAAGAAATTTTTAATTGTTTAAATTTCACGTCTTTTTCATTACTTTTCTTTTATATTTTGTTAAACGGAAGAGGGTCCCGTCGTGCTACCTTCAGTTATTCTGATGATTGGTAACTAAGATCGATTCCTCGATCGACGACCGTGATACCGTACCCCATGATGCGCTGAAACCCTTGGAATAGGTCAAATGTAGAAATAATAAGCTAGATAATCAAATTATATGTTATAAACATGTTTTTAGAATTTTAGGTTTAACTAACTTGAAATGTTTGTATTGGTTATGAAAGTTTCAGGTTGTTGAGGGACTTGAAGTGTAAATATTAAAAGGTGAAAGCAGATGTGAAAGATTCTATATCCTCAAGGGTTTATCTGAAAATATGAGTATATAAATATCTATAGGTAGACTTTCTAAGAGAAGGTTTTGAGTCACTGCACAGAAGGGCACTTCTACTTCTTCTTCTCTGCTTTTTCTATATCATCAATACTATTATATTCTTGATAAAAAAACTCTTGTTTACTTAGTCTTCTCTGTAAATCGGTATCTGTATATCTCTTTGTTCTTCTGGTTATATTGTATTCAGATCTAATTTCTGTTGAGTCTTAGGGTTTTGAGTATTATTCTTAAATCAAGTTGTAATAGATTAGGGTCATTTGTGAGTTAGATTTTTTGATTTTGTTATTGATTAATCACAGATTTAATTGAATCTGTAAATTGTTGATATTGATTCTTTTGACATAAACCCTCGCCCTCCATTAGTTCAGAACTCGATATTAAGCTAAAGATTCATCTCCTCACCTGTTATTTGTTAAAGTGTCACCAAGATTTAAAGAAAGTCATGTCTAACTCAACTTCTTAAGAAAATCAACCCTTATGATACTTTTAATTATTCAACTTAAAGTCAAAAAAAAAAAAGATTTTGATTTAATAAGGTTGTGGACGTCGTGACTAAGATAAAAGCGTCTTCTTATTTTTGGATTAAAAATAGGTCTAGATACAAATGTCTAGAGTGGAAGGTTTGGTGTGATTTTCCTCTTATTTTGATGTAACTTTAGGTTTTCCTTGTGGTCCTTGTTTTGAGGACTCATAAGTTGTTTTTTTTCGGTGTGAATGAAAGTTATTCTTCAAAAAAAAAAAAAGCAACTGACTAATATAGTCAACAGGGGGACATCATCTCCATTTCTCATTTAATATTCATACATAAATTTCATGTCGTAGGTTTCCTGACGATTTTCCGACATTAATTTCAAAATTATTTTTTCATACAAGTTTCTTTCAATTTAATATTTTAGGAATGTAAATTTTGTTTCACAAAAATAGAAAGACTTTTTGTCATGGGAGAATTGGGTGGCAATAAAAGATATAAACGACTTGAAAATTAACGAGGGAATGATCAGCACAACCCTCTTTGTTTTCTCTCCTTGCTCACGGAGAGACACACTGAAAAAAGATGATCGCGTCATAGCAGTTAGAATCAACCAATGCTTCCATAGATTCAATCAAGAAGAGAATCATTGGTGTTATTTAGCCTTTCGTTTCAACAACAAAGAAGTCATTTTTGACGATTTCCCATTTCTTCCCTACCGAGCCGCCTCCCTTTGCCATTCAATGTCTTTGCCTTCCCTTTCTATAAGATAGCCAAGCCCTCCTTTACAATCACTAAGAAAAAGAAAAAAGAAATACCAATCAAAGCCCTATTATATCAATAAGTCTATCAGTCTATGCGCCACCATCACTACACGTATTACGAAATGTACATGCACGCCGCAATGTGCGAATTTATAATTACTAGTTATAAATAGAAACAAAAATAGTATATACTAAATTGACAAGTATAATTCGAAAGTTTAAAAATTATCTTATCAGAAATACAAAACAAATAAAGTTAGTAACACACAAAATAAAATCAGTAAAATCTTTTATTTATACAACTTTTATATAAACAATATGTAACAATTAATTACACAAAATTATAAATAGAAAAAAAATATATAACGATAAAATTGAAAGTTGCATTTATCTTTGTTTGACTTGAGGTGTGTGTAAATCCAACAAAGTAAGGCATTGGTTCAATGGTACCCTAGGATTCTTCTAAATGGAAGGCCTTGTGTTCAAATCCCTCCCGCAGCGAAAAAGGGGTCTGAGGAGAGTAGGGGGTTTTCCCAGTAGGGTTTCCTCATGAGGTGGTTGTGGTGGCTCATGGGAGGTCCAGGTAACTAGACCTTGGTGACATGGCCTGGAAACAGAGGGTTCACCTGATTGAGACCTTCGCCGTTAAAAAAAAATCCTACAGCTACTGTTAGCCCGGTAAATAGGCGTCACATGCTTCAAAAGGAGTAAATATACAAATAAATGAACAACCAGTTTAATCTTACTTTAAGTAGTGTATGGAAGAGACATAAAGACACATGTTACCCCTATTTAAAAAAGAGTAAATATAATAATGTTTTAGATACAATCAACAATGCTAACAATCTTTTAAAGTGGTTGCTTAGAATCGCACCAAAAATTCCCACTCCATGCAAATCGGATTTAAACAAATATGTGGGTGGCAAGGTGTAGCTAGAGACGGTGATATGAGTGCATCGGTGGTGACCAACAAAATAATCAAAAAGCATAAAATTGCATGAATTTGTCAAATACAAATATGGCAGCTTAAAATGCAAACAATTAATGTTCTAATCAAAAGAAAAATTAACATCTAACAAACCCCTATTTCAACTTTTTAAGATACTCATTCGAGATTATTAATATTCCAATAGATTTTGTTCCTTTCTACTTATTTTTTAAATGAATTGGTACGACAACAACTAAGAATAAAGTATAGAATGATAGTAATTGTTTCAATTTACTTTTCATTAATTCTCAAATGCAACATACATGCAATAATTAATGGAGCAAAAATGAATGCGATCCTAGCAATCAGGAGACAAGTACAACATAAATTGGAAGTAGGAAAACAACTTCAACATTGAACAAAAGTTTCGAAACTACTATACAGGCACATGTGTTTACTGTCGATGCGACAGTTAAAGACATGGATGACATGTGTTTACTGTCGATGAGGATATTTTTTAGAGAATATTACCTTTGATCATATTTACACCCCATTTTGTCCATTTGACTTTTTCATGCATCAAAATGTCCATATTTTTTATGGGCGTCGACGCCCGTAAATATACAGGCGCCCGCTCATATAGTCAATCAAACAAAGCTTGTCACGTGGCCTATACAGGCACCCGCCCCTAAAATTACAAGCGTTCACCCTTAAAAATCAAACGTACTTTTACAGGTGTCCGTCCTTATATTATAGGCACCCACGTCAGAGTTTACGGGCGTCGGCGCCCTTATAAGCCATACAAGACACGTGAAAAGCTTTGTTTTGTTGGGTTTGCAAGAAGACACCTATATACTTATGGGCCTCGGCACTCATAAAAAGATGTACAATTGATATTCAGATGGACAAAATGGGTAAATTATTTGGTCAAAATGGGGTCCGTGATAGCGCGCGGTAATTGAAGTGTAGGGTCTGGTTGGATCATTTTGGTGGTGGTGGTTGGTGCCATGTTTGTTGATATGCTTGGCAATATGGGTGGGTTGGGCTGGGTTGGGTATCAGGTCAGAACAAGCACGAGTTAGGATAAGGGCGGGTTAGGATGTGTTTTAAGCAAAATAAGTTTGGGTTTAAATAAGTCGTTTTTTTTAAAAAAAACATTAATTTATTTTAAGTTAAATAAGTTTACCTAAACAAATAGTTTATTCAAATAATTTTTAATGATTTTCACATCAAATATATTATTGATCATTTTTACTTGTTTGTATCTATTATATTCACATAGTTTTTAATTTACATATATTGACCCACATTATCTTAGGTGTTACCATCTCAACTCGTTTTATGCTATAATGATACATATTTAAACACAAAATACAATAATTGTTTACCCATACCTAACCATTTATCTTGATATGGGTTAAGATGGTAAAGTATATTTGTGGAGTATATGTTGCTATTGGCAACCTGTATCGTTTTGGTAGGGATACAAATCGTTGGTTTGGTCGTGACTTTTTGAGGGTGTGAAGAAGTAGGTGGCAATTTTAGGTTTGAGGTTAAGGGATGGGAAATAACTACAAACGGTGTAGAAGGATGCACCGTCTTGGGGAGGTATCGATGACGGTGGTCATTAGCAGACACAATAAGGTTTTCTGAGGGTCGGCAGATACTCTTGAAAAAAAAATGTATTCCACATATAAGGGATTTAACCTCGACTGAGCCCCAAGACATTTTATCACCTATCCACATGAAATTTTGATGATCATGATAATGGTTAAGTCTATATCAAAAGTAATAATACTACTCCAAAAATAACATAATATGTATTACACATAACGAAGGCTACTTACCAGTTAATAATTTAACCAAATATCGAGTCATTCATAGTCTAATGAGTTTTAGATTTTTTTCATGTTTTTTTAGTAGTTTTCTATACCAATTGTTTTTTGTGGGCTTGGATATTTAAATTGAAGAGAAGCAACACCTTAACCCTAACAGTTTGCTAGTTAGACTCACTCTCTAAGTAAATTTTAATGTGATTTAGTCATAGATTTGACAGATTTTTATTACGTCTTTGTGATTTGTTTATGTTACCCGATCCGATTCAAACCGGCAATATTTGTTGATGAACAACAGCCCACAAAAATTTTCCATCTCACATGAAAAAATTTCAGGGTACGCCACTAATGGTGGTAGTGGTGGTTTATTGCTCACAGGCGATAAAAAGGTTACATTGGGCTCGTTTTAAGCGAGGCGTCGATGTTGGATTTCAAATTTGGTAGCAACAAGCCAACAATATCGAGCTCGGCTATGAATGCACATTTTTGATTGATGAAGAGGGAGACAACGCGAAGCATGAAGTTTGCGCAAATTGGTCACCTTAGGCGGTAACAAATTGCAAGAGTTGTGTTTAGCAAGTTTTTCTACTATTGTCGACAAGAATGAAAACACCAACTCTTAAAGACAGATTCCAGTTGATCAATCTTTTCATGAATTTAGTTTTTTCATATATATAAAAACTCTCAAGAATAAACACTCAAAAGATGGTAATTTCAAGTACAACATAAATTTTAAACATAAATTTAAAGGAGCAAAAATGCATGTGATCCTAACAAAGGGAGACTAGTGCATCATGACAAGAATGGAATGAAAGTGGCGAACCAAACCAATACAGCAACAAAACGTACCCAGTGTAATTCTATTTTGTGAGGTTTGGAAGGAGATAGATGAAAACATGCATTACTCCTACCTCAATGAGATAGAGAGCTTGTTACGTAAGAGACCCCTGCTTCAAAAGGTTCAAAAAGTTTTTTTTGGGTAAATATATATAAATACACATATATACTATAATTATTATTATTATGGTTATTATTACTATTATAATTACTTGTTTATTTATTTATTATTGTTATTATTACTACTTTAATTTTAATTTTATATTATTTTATTTTTATTATTAATGTACATATATTTTTTTTTTTTGCAATATCACACATGAATGCAGGAAGGCAACAAAACAACATAGTCTAATAAGTTTTGGATTTTTTTTTTCTTTTTTTTTTTTTGAGTAGTTTTCTATACCAATTGTTTTTTGTGAGCTTAAATATTTAAATAAAAGAGAAGCAACATATTTATTTCAAACGGTTTGCTAGTTAGACTCGCTCTCTACTTGGAGCTTATTTGTGAGATACTTAAATTTTAATGTGATTTACTTATATCACTCTAATCAAAAGTTGATGATTTGCCATATTTTTATTACGTCTTTTTGATTTTTGTTTTATGTTTATTATATTTTGGGTAACCTGATCTGATTCGAACCGGCTCAATAAAATGAAATATTTATTGATGAACAATAGCACAAAGTACAATACAGGAACCCAACAAAACAACATAGCATAGACACAAAGTGGCAAACCAATAATACTCCTAAATGTAAAGAAACCAGAAACAAAACGTTGATGCGATGATTAATGAGGATAATCTGTATCAAATCTGTATAGCTTTGTACTTCCTTCGAAAGGTTCTTGCCACCATTGATCAATTTTATGAGCCTTCCTGACACTCTCTGTCAAACTATCGTTCACCGTCAAATTCGCTGTCGGTAACAGATGCAACGGCACCGATATTCTCCCAAACGCTCTGGAAATTAGACTTATGATCGAATCCCTGGCAGCAATTCTCTCAACATCCCCCATACCGATTTCATTCATATTGACCCGATGCTGAAAATACCCAATGTACTCCGAACAAATCGGATCCTTAGGATTCACAAACATATTCGGCTTCCATTCAGATAACATTATAAACGCATCCTCTTCCAGATCCTCACTAGGACGCTTCACTATTATCGCAATTCCGGCCTTGATGATACTAGCCCAGATACGGACAACGCGTTTCAACGTTTGGTTTTTAATCAAATTCTCTATCGGAACTGAATTGAACGGGGGACTGAATAGATACGTTTCGAGGTATAACCCAGACTTTGCCAATTCCCTCCCGGCGAGCATTGCGATTGATGCACCTAACGAGTGTCCGGCTAACCATACGTTTTCAGCTCCCGCCATTGTTACAGTTTCCCGAACAGCTTCTAAAGCTTTTTGAAACCGAGGACTTTCTTTGGGGTGACCATAAACGAATTTGAAATTCAGTTTCATGTCTTGGAATAAGGTTTGGAATCGTTTGATTGTTCCACGAAAAGCAATCACATATTCCGCAGCGTACTGATGTGCATCTTGGAGCTCGTAAATAGCACCAAAAATCGATGAATCGTTATCATCAACAAGAACACGATTCAACCGAAAGTGAAATCGTTCCCACCAGGGAGGCGCGTAAGTGCCGATGCTTCCGCGTTTTCGATCCTTTTCCAAAATGTAAACACCATGAACGAGGCTCGCAACAATGGATTTTAGATCATTAGGGGCAGTCCTGAGAATTAGTGTGCCAGGACGAATCGGAAAAAAAAAGCCTCTTAGCAAGCTCAAATATTAAAGCGGAGGTGTTCAAAAAAACAAAAAAATCGTTTAATATATACCGAAAACCGAAATGTATTCGTAATTGAAAAATCAAACCGAATACTGAATTCGGTTTTCGTTTTGGCTCTAGCTGTATCCAATTTCCGAATTTGGTTTTCGGTTCGGTAGCTAACCATATCCGAATTTCGGTTTCTAATTCCAATTTTTTTATAAATTTGGTTTGTTTAGTTAACCGATTAAACCGAATTCAAATTTAAATTTATTATCTTATTAATAATCTGTAAGATTGAATTCAGTTTACTCGGTTGAATTCGATTTATTCACATTGTTTTATTCGGTTTTTAATCGGTTTATTTGAATCGGTTTATTCGACTTTTAAGCGTTTTATTTAGCTTTCATTTTGTTTATTTGGTTTTAACCGAAATTTCAACCGAACCACTTCTCGAATTCGGTTCGGTTTTTTGATAGGGAAGAAAAAATTGAAAACCGATTAAACCATACCGAATGAACCGTTAACCAAACCAATTAACATATTTAGTTTAAAGAACATGAAAGTAACTTCCTATACCTAAAAAAATGATTTTTTGCACCCGTTGAATAATGTGTTTATAAATGCTTCTTTTTAGTTATTTTCGTCTTATTAGTTCTCATTTAAATGAATTTATATATATATACATATATATAAAAAAATTTTGAGACCCCTAAAAAATAGGCCTGGGACGGGGTTGGGTTTGCCCCTCCCCCGAGCCGCCCATGTCGATGATATATGTTTCGCCTGTAATTCAGAATCAAAGGAGTTATTGGATAACCCACATATAAATTTTAAGTTTTGAACAAAGCATTTACGTACCAATCCAAAGAATTTAGCAGGTGCACAGGTCCTGAAACATCAAAAATTTGATTTTCGTGGGGCGCCATTATCAGTGGATTTGAGCTTCTGTGAATTTGGTATGCAAATATTCCTACATAACTTTTAAGTATTTATAATCCTAATTAAAAAGAAAAGTAAACATGAAGTTTCTAGGGATCATCAAACTAATAAATTTAGGGTTGACGTCGACTTTGAATATTCATACTTTTTCTCCTTCTAAGTAGAGTGATCAAAAAGAGGCATTGTCTTAATGGTACCCCAAGATTGTTTTAAATGGGAGGTCTTGGGTTCAAATCCCTCTCGCAGCAAAAAAAGGGTCTGAGGGGGTCAGGGGGTTTTCTCAGTGGGGTTTCCTCCTGGGGTGGTTGTGGTGGCTCATGGGAGGTCCTGGTAACTAGACCTTGGTGACATAGCTTGTAAACAGTGGGTTCACACTATTGAGACCTACGTCGTTAAAAAAAAAAAGTGAGTGATCATTACCAAGTCTCAAATTACAATCATATATATGAAGAAATTTAATTTTGATGATGCCAACCAAGAAAAAAAAGGCTCTGCATTAAATATGCATTAAATAATATTATATGATTGGAATCATATAATAACTTACATTAACTCTATAAACTCATTAACTACAACAAGATCAACCCAATTTTTTTAGTTTTCTCTTTACCTTTATTATACATGTACAAGACTATGTTATTTTATGTATTTGTGTAAATTTATGACTGTTTGAGATTTAAAACACATGTGAGTTTGCGTTACACTGTAAATATTTATTTCCTGTTACAACCATTTACAATGACGTAAGAGCACAAACGGTGATGAATTTGCACAAACCTATAAGATAGCATAGGACTTTACATTATAATAAATATCATGAGAAAAAACTAAAGATTTAGGTTGATTTTTGTCGGATCATTAAACTAATAAATTTAGGGTTGACATCGACTTTGAATATTCATACTTTCTAAGTGGTTGATCATTACCAACACTCAATTAGTCAAGTTGCTTACAATCATATGAAGAAATTTAATTTTGATGATACCAACTAGAAAAAAACGGACTACGTCTGCATTAAACAATATAAACCAATTAGTCTATAACAAAATGACTAAAATCTTTTATTGACTCTTTCTCCTAGTATAAACTCATGAAAACTTATCTGTATCAATCCAGATATAAATATAGATATATATATATATATATATATATTATACTTAATAAATCAAAATAATTAGGAACACTTGTCACAAATATAGAGCATTTTCACACAACTTTTCTCGCTTCTCTTCTAATAAATACACAACTTTATTAAATTCTAATTATATATTTTTTTTACCTTTTTCAATAAAAAAAAGTTCTTAATATTCAAAAAATATATTACATAATAGTATTAAATACTATTTATATTGTATATACTTTTTATAATAAAAAAGGATTTCTTAATATAATAAAAAAATGTTTTAATATTAAAAAGCACACTTTTAAAATATCAAATTATTATAAAATATGAAAATTTTCCAATAATTTCTAACTCATAATATATTTTTATAATTTATAAGTCATTATTATTAACTATTTAATTATTTTTATTTACCAACTTGTGTAATAATATATAAAATCCTATTATTTTGTAAGAAATGTTTTTTTTTTAAAAAACAACTTTTTTAAAATAAAATTTTTAAAAATCAAACTTTGAAAAGGGATTTTTTTTAAAATACAATATCTTTATTTTATTTTCTATGTAATGTTGATCATATTTTAAATCAAAAAATCCTTTAATATTTTTAAATTTATATTATTGAATACTTATTAATTTTTATTCAACCTGTGTAACACATGGGATACTAACCTACTGTGTGTGTGTATAGGGAAGTGTTCAAATAATAACCCACTCTTAAAACAATAATCTAAAATAACCCGTCAAAATGAAGCCAAATCTTGGATTTTTTTTGAACATCACTGTAACACATTTAAAACACTATGTTCCTATATGAGTCTGTGTAAATTCATCACCGTTTAAGAGATATCATCGTTGTAAGTTTTTGATTCACAGCACTGTAACTGTTTTAGGCCCAAAAATTACAACGATGTAAACTCTGAAACGATGATTAATTTTCGCAAACTCAAAAAAGAACATTGTGTTCTAAATGTGTTACAATGATGTTCAGAAAAAAATCCAAGATTTGGCTTCATCTTAGAGAAAACTTAGAAAACTAATCACAATTATTATTAATTAATTTCGTTTTTTGTTTTTTGTTTTACATTTTGTTATATTATAACGCTAAATTTGTTAACAAAAAGAAAAAAAAATAAAAATATATATATATGTAACTCATTGATTACATACATGTAACTTTATAGGTTACATATATATAACTTCGTGATTTACATATTTTTATTTAAAATTTTTTTTCTTTATAACATTTTTAAGCTAATAATAAAAAATCATGAATTTTTTTCTTAAAAACTGATTGGTTAGTAAGAGTTTTCTTAGTTTATCCAATGTGAGAAGTTTCTTTTAAACCCTCACATACATACATACATACAGGGAGTGTTCCTTTGAAAACCATCATTTTAGAGAAAACTAAGAAAACTAAGAAAACTAATCAAAATCATTACGAATTAATTTTTTTTTCATTTTTTCTTGTTTATTTCCTATTATTATAAAGTAAGAAATGTACAAAAAATTAAAAAAATATGTATTTCATGTTATTACATATATATGTATAACTTGTATGTTACATGAACCAGTTACATATATGTAACTTTATGAGTTACATTCGTAATTTTTTGAGTTACATATACGTAATTTGATAATTTACATATCTTTATCAAAATTTTATTTCTTATTATAATATTTTTAACCTTATAATAAAAAATTACGAAAATTTTTAAAAACATTATTGGTAAGTATGAGTTTTATTGGTTTTTTTTCAAAATGACGAGTTTCTTATGAACCTTCCTATATATATATATATATATATATATATATATGGGACTGTTAATGTACAAAGGTATTGGAACGTACAGAGCGTAAGAAGCATTACTAACCGTTGATCCGTGATTTTTAATGGCCCGGATTAACGCGGTGGCATTTCTATAATTAAACATATTTTTCATTGTCTTCATAGAGTCCGGATTATACACAAAGGGCAAAAACATAAATTTTCTTTTTTAAAATAATTAAACATAATCCTAAAAACAAGCGAATGTAAAAAATCATCCCATAATTAACGCTCTTCTGTGATTTTGAATCTCTTGGGAACTGCAACAGAATTCGAAATCAATAAAGAATGGAGAAGGCGACTAACATCAGTAAAAAAACGTAAGCATGTATTTCATTCAATTTTTCATTTTTTTTAAAACTATTTGTTGTATATGTAGTTTTTTTTTTATAATGTAATGACACTTTTATTGTGCTCTCAAATGTCGAAATAGGCAGAATTTAGGTTAATGTTATCACAGATTCTACGAAAGTCAGAAGCGTGCGAAGATCAAAGTCAAATAATGCCACGCATGCGGCGAAAAAGAAGAAAGGTTTGCATGTATTTTTGGGTCTGTAAATTTTTGAATTTGGCCGAAGGTTTTTTGTGTGTTATGTTTGGTCCATAATTTTTACTTCGTCCGTAATTGTAATAAGTTTGTAAATATATATTAATCCGTGATTATCAATGAGTCTGTAGTATGTTATATTGGTTTGTAAATGTGTTACTTAGTCTGTAATTATAATAATTTTGTAAATGTTTTACTTAGTACGTAATTGTAATAAGTTTGAATTTGTATATATTAATCCGTGATTATCAATAAGTCCGTAATACGTTATACTGTTTTGTAAACGTGTACTTAGTCCGTAATTATAATAATTTTGTACATGTTTTACTTGGTGCGTAATTGTTATAAGTTTTAATTTGTATATATTAATCCGTGATTATCAATGAGTGTGTAATACGTTATACTGTTTTGTAAACGTGTATATTTATCCGTGATTATCAATGAGTCTGTAATACGTATTTAATTACTTCTTCTGTAATTGTAGTGAGTTTGTAATGTGTATAGTTATATGTTGTGTTTATGTAGTCCGTGATTAACAATGAGTCCGTAATTAATAAAATATACATATGTATCGTCATTATAGTTGGTATGCACTTTAGTGATTAGTCTGTAATTATAACATCTTGATGTATTTATAGTATGTTTTCCTGAACATTTATTTTGTTTTATTTATTCTCTTTAGATAATATAACTCCAATAGCATTTCAAAGTTATGATGGTGCTGATGATGATGATGACTTCGTGTGTCCACCTATGCGTCAAAACCAAACAATTCATTCAGTTGAAAAAACAGATGTACCTAGCCTTCAAACATTTGTTGATTATATGGATAAAAAGTTGAAAGGCGGAGTAGGAGTTTTGAATTTAAAAAACAGTGTGAACGCCTTTATCAAAACAACAAAAAAAAGGCAACTATTGACATGGGTTTCAAACCATTCTTATCATTGGTTAGTCTCGAATTATGACTGTGATACAAATGAGTTGAATGCTGGTAATCATATTATCAAGGTTACATCTATTACAGTTAAAGATGTTTTGGTAATACCTCTTGGCAAAATAATTATTAATGGGAAAAACAAGCCTAGGATGTCACACCCTGACCGACGACGGAATACGTCGGGGCACGAGTTTGACTGTTCATTAGCTCATGGTGCTACTATAACGTTTCGATATTTAAAGCATCATTATTATCAATTCAATCAATACATAAATTACAACATTC
This sequence comes from Mikania micrantha, assembly GCA_009363875.1. Lineage (NCBI taxonomy): Eukaryota > Viridiplantae > Streptophyta > Magnoliopsida > Asterales > Asteraceae > Mikania > Mikania micrantha. The sequence continues at coordinate 84,038,611 of CM018691.1, read as the reverse complement.
AAATCAAACATTACAACATTCTCAAATTTAAATTACATTTCAAATACTTATATATTGTTTAACATTTATTAGGTCTGCTAATGCCTATCCTATGTCTTCACCAAATCTTCACCTTTACCTGTTATATATCTAAAATAAATTTGGGTCACCTATATGAATAGTTGGTGAGTTACCCATACAGCTTATATATATATATATTGTAACACCTCGAATTTTGAATGCAAGTTATTTAAAGTTACAAGTGAGTAACTGATTTATATAACTAGAAGGAGAGTGAACGAAGAAGGAAGGGAACACGTGTAACATCAGTGTCCAAATCGTAATCGGAACAGTAACGTGTACAGTATATTAGGTACGAACTATGTGTATTACATGTGTACTATTATCATTTGGTGCTCAGTACGAATCTATGACGCATTTATTTCAGAAACATATTGCAAATCCATGGTTAAAAAGTCAGAATCATGTCTGACAAAACAAGTTTGTATTGTGAATGTTAGTTATGACTTTATTATGTATAAACATATGTGAGATTTTACAGAACAAAACAATAACGGATGTCGTGATGTGAATATTAAACTGACGGAGTATTCGTGTGGGTGACGATTCGTACGAATATATCTATGTGTTTAACGTTCTGAATGATGTCTAATAATTAGATAATCAAATCGGAAAATACAGTTGTCTTCATGTTCGTACGGGTGACGATCTGTACGAATACGCGAGAGAACCGTAAGATCCGATGAAACAAATATATTAAACGTTTTCAAAATTTTATAAATAAATAAAAAGATAATTAGTTAATTTATTAGGAATTACAACCTAATTTAAATTAGAAGATTCTATTTTTAATCGTATTGTTTCGTTACGATAAAAACCCAAAACCGACACGTTTACGCAAAACCGAACAAACCCAAACACACGAGTATGGACCGGGCTATAAAAGCCCTTAATTTCCCTGATTCTCCTTCATTTATTGCAGCCAACTACCTATCTCTCTCTTCATTCACGTTCTCAACTCTCTCACTACCTTCAAACCTTAATAACTCCTTCATTTCTCCACCAAATTCGACGTTCTAGTAGTCAAAACGATCGTGGGAAAGAGAGGAACACATAAGTACAAATGATGTGCTGTCTGTCACACCCCCAATTTTCAACTAACGGAATCATACCGTTGGGACGTGACAAACCAGGATCTCAGATCATTAGACATAACGAAGACCTCTATATGAATTTCAAAACATATGTTGGTCTAAAACTGTAACATCAAAGTTTCAATGTTTGCGGAAGCGTTTTAAAACCAATAACAATACGTAACGGTTTGAAAATGTAAAGTACAAATCCAATAACATTCCATGTCTTAATTGATCAAAACTAAAACACTTGAACTGAAATGCATGCATGAGACTCAACATCCTAGTCCCTGCTTGTCCTTGCTTGTGTCTTAGTGTCCTGAGAAAACATGTAAATCAAGTCAACACAATGGTTGGTGCATACACAGGTTTAAGCATTCACAAATGTTGAAACCACAGTTTGAATATAAAGTTTGCAGATAACATAATCACACATGCATAGTCATGATAGCTAGTCATTTTACTATTTACATAAGTGGTCGACACCGAAGCTGACGAGTTGCCATGCTATAGCATGTTTTTGCCTTAACCCTATTGTCTAGCACGAACAATAGTAATGTGTGTGTTTGGTCAGTCAAACACCTGCGTAGATCCCATCTACCAAGTGAGGTTTATCAAACCCAATAGATCTATCTTCAACTACCACGCTTTGCGCTACGGCAAATTAAACGGTTCGAAATGGAAGGCTTTGTAATGCTATGTTTGCACTTAATGTAAACAGCTAACTCATGCAAGTGATATGTATCTAAAAGCGTTTGTTGCACATGTTTTCTCCCCCAAAACAGTTAAAATAAGAAAGGGCCGTGTACGCACCTTTGAGTGTAAACTGAATGATCACGTGTTTGAAATATCACGTAGATAATCTTCTAAGAGTAATCTGTGTTATCATAATAACGTTGTGTTATTCGGATTGTCCAAATCTTGTTTGTGGTTACATACGTGTCTAGACACGTATATTAAATTGTGTGAAACGTCCATACGAAAGTATGCACGTATTTAATTTCGTTTGTTTAAATCATATATACGTATACGTTTAACTTAAACACACGTAAATATACGCGATTGTGTTTTTTTGATTAAAAAATATATATTCAATCATTTTATTTTGTTCGGTATTCAGTTACGGTTCCAACGCAACTTGAACGGCTCGAATCGGAGTTAATATGAAAAAGATATGGATCAAACACCAAAAATGTGTTTTTGTAAAAAAAACCAGAAGCCCCCAGGTTCGAACCTGAGACCTCCCGAACACCACACCCACGCTCAAACCAGTTGCTCTGCTTCAGCATTTGTTATCAACTACAGTTTTAACTAATTTTAAAAACAATTAACCTGGTTCCCCTTTGCTTATGAATTCGAACCTGTGAGCCCAAATTGCACCCTGATCCGAACCCAATCGAACTTGTAACCATAGAGGTATTGTTCAAAGGTTCCATACGAGTCAAATGGTGTATGTAATCAACTTATTTTGTCCCATACATTCGGTTTTAAGAACACAAGAAGATTAGAACTCCTCCCACTTATTCACTGATTCAATTTAATCAATTTCTCTTATGTTAAGCTGTAATCCCATAGTGTTTCATTTCACAGGGTATTTCGAAACTTTTCACACCATTTAATTTCATTCTCAAGCTCGTTTAAATCAAAAACCCCAAACCATTTTATGTTATAAGCCCTAGAATTCTAACTTGCAAAATCCGTTGTTGTTATATCAAAGTAACTTAGGGTTTTCATCGTACATGCCAATTAGAAACTTTCTGTATAATCTAATTTGATTATAAAACTTATTTGAGTAAAAACCCCCAATTCGTTTTTGTTTGAAAACCATAGGAATTGAATTCATATAGTTCGATGTTGTTTGCTACAATTAACATATGGATAATGTTAATCGGCCTCCTCTGAAGCTTGTCATATCATTTAATTTCGATTTTGTATCCATTTGAATCAAAACCCCAATTCACTTAAACCTAAGAACCCTAGTATTCGAATTCAATCAATTCGATTCTAGAACTGAGAATAAACTTAGGGTTTTGCTTATTCGGCCCTTTTAGGATGTTTAGATGTCGAGCATTACCTTATTAGTAACCCAATTGACGTACTTCGAGTTGTAACTTGACTTCGGCCGTCTCCCGATTCGAATCTCCAATCCTCGACTTCTGGATGCGAATTATTGTGTGTGTATGATGCTAAAGATACCGATTAGTGTTTAGGAAGGTTTAATTTGAAGAGTTATATTCGATTTATACAAATTGCTAGCGATTTTGAAACGGTTTCGACTTGCCAATCATTTATGTGAGTTTAATTCGATGTTAATGGATTAATAACGAATGAAAATCATTAGTAACCATCAATAGCACGATTAAGAGCCACTAAATCACAGTTACAACTTCAATCTTTGTGAATTTCGAATTAAATTTGAATTACAACCCGAATTTTGACTTTTCAAGTCAAAATTGAGTTCTTTTTACTTAATTCTTGTTGATTTCGATCATTGGCTGTCTAATAATGGTTCATTGATGATTGAAATCATCAATGTGATGTTCACGGATGTTTAATTCCGTTTAAAACCATGAATTAATGTGTAATTTCAATTTTTACGCCATGAACCATTCGAATTTTTGACTTCAATAGTCAAAATTAGGCATTTATTGAATTTACAATGTTAATCCTTGAAATTCAAACACTTTGGACCTGATTTTGATTAATTCTAACCCTCAAGTTCGGTTTTAAATGATTTCACATCATTTCGGTTAATTCTAAAGTTAACGGAATTAACTCGGAATACCAAATTGTCACTAATCGGCCAATTGGAATATTATTGGGCTTGATTAATCCAATTGGGCCTCATAAATACAATTGGGCCTACCTTGGGCTCATTGGGCCTACCTTGGCCTTATTGGGCCTACTTGGGCCTACCTCTATTCAATTGGGCCCCTTAAGATACAACTGAGCCTACGAGGGTTAACGAGGTTAATTCAAAAAGTCAGATTGTCACATCATCCCCTTGTTGAAGGAATTTTCGTCCCGAAAATTAGTAAATGTTAGGAGTAGTTAGGAAACTACTTACGAGTTTAAATCGTACGTGTTAGTGTGATTTGATCATTATGTGTGCTTGTGTGTATTCACGCACAAAATCTAATGCTTGCAACATCACAATTAAATGTGATCATTCAATGTGACTGTTTACGTGTACACTAGTTAGTTCACCTAACTGTGACTGTTTGTGTTTGATCATACAGTGTTGTGTAACCTCACACATAGTGAGTGTCTGTAACTGTTTGTACTATGCAACCCCGCACATAGCAAAATGTATGTAACTAATCATGCATGTACTACCGTAACATGTAACATATGAAATGTAGCACATAAAATGTATAAATTGTAATGTAGCACAAATGTTTGTAACAAAACCAATTGAACAAAGTGTTTGTATACTGTACTATGTAATCTCACACATAGCAAATGTTTGAATGTAGTCGACAAAATAGAAACTTCCAAAATTCATGCGTACCTGTAAATTCACGAGTACATGGGCCCCTGTATTCGTCAATTTACCTTACACAATTATTCTGGTTCCTTCTATATGTAACTCCACCATTGTTTAACCAATATCAAATGTAATGTTTGAAATATAGTACATTGTTTGAAATCAATCATGTATGTACTACTATGAAATGTTTGTGTTTGCCTTCTGCAAGGCTTCGCTTGTGTTCAGCACAATTGTTCCTACTAATTTCAATAGTATAATGTGTTTGTGCTTACAGTTTCAAATCCGAAAATGTTAGAGTGTGAAATATCACGTCATCCCCTTGTTGAAGGAAATTTCGTCCCGAAATTTAACGTGTCTTCACAGTGTTTGCAGTTGTTGTTTTGAACAGATGAGGATACTTCTTCATCATTTGATCCTCCCTTTCCCATGTGAATTCAGGACCACGTCTTGAATTCCACCGAACTTTGACTATCGGAATCTTGCTTTGTTTGAGCTGTTTGACCTCTCGGTCTATGATTTCAACTGATTCCTCGATGAATCGTAACTATTCATCCACTTGGATTTCTTCAAGTGGTACTACCAATGTATTATCAGAAAGTCATTTCTTTAAGTTCGATACGCAAAAGACATCATGAATTCCACTGAGTTCATCCGGTAATTTGAGTTGATACGCAACCAGACCAATCCTTTTCAGGATCTCAAGAGGTCCTACGTAACGTGGGCTAAGCTTCCCGCGCTTGCCAAATCGTATCACACCTTTCCTAGGTGATACCTTTAGAAGAACTCGGTCTCCTACTCGGAATTCCAATGGTTTACGACGTTTGTCAGCATAACTCTTCTGTCGATCTCGGGCCGCTGCCATACGGTTCCGGATTTGTACTATCTTCTCTGTCGTCTCATGTACTAGTTCAGGACTTTTAATCTGACTATCACCAATTTCAGTCCAACAAGCTGATGAACGACATTTGCGACCATACAATGCTTCAAACGGTGCTGCCTGAATACTTGTATAACAAGTATTGTCATATGAGAATTCCACTAACGGTAAGTGGTTTTCCCCACTATCACCAAAATCAATTACACATGTTCGCAACATATCCTCAAGCGTTTGGATTGTGCGTTCACTCTGACCGTCGGTTTGCGGATGATATGCTATATTCATGTCTAAACAAGTTCCCTAGAAGTTATGGAGAGATTTCCAAAAGTTTTAAGTGAACCGATTGCTTTTCCATGTCTCGTAAGGATTCCTGTGCCAAGTTATCCTTTCCCAGAGCTTCAAGCTAAGCACTACGTACTTTGTCAGGCAAATCTGTATATATCGTCATCATAATTTCACGAACCCGTCTTGTTGATGTGTCTTTTCTACTTAAAGCATCAGCTACCACATTAGCTTTTCCCGGATGATACTTGATTGCTCATTCGTAGTCGTTCAACAACTCGACCCACCGTCGCTGTCTCATATTAAGCTCCTTCTGATCAAAGATATGTTGCAACTCTTATGATCAGTGTAAATGATACACTTGGTTCCATATAAGTAGTGTCCCCAGATTTTTCAAAGCAAATGCCACTGCTCCTAACTCCAAGTCATGAGTAGTGTAATTCTTTTCGTGTGGTCGTAGTTTTCGTGAATCGTAAGCAATCACTTTATCACGTTGCATCAACACACATCCCAAACCCTGGGCAGATGCATCACAATACACCACAAAGTCTTCCGTCCCTTCTGGTAAGGACAGAATCGATGCACTGCAGAGTTTCTGTTTCAATAACTGGAATGCAGCTTCCTGTTTATCCGTCCAGTTATACTTCATTCCCTTGTGTGTAAGAGCTGTAAGTGGTGGAGCGATCTTTGAGAATCCCTCAATAAATCGTCGGTAGTAACCCGCCCAACCAAGGAATTGTCGTACTCGGTAGGGGGTCTTTGGTGCTTCCCAATTCTTAATCGCTTCAATCTTTGTTGGGTCAACATTTTTCATTAACTATATGACCCAAGAATTGTACTTCTCGCATCCAGAAATCACATTTCGAAAACTTAGCGTACAATTGTTCCTGTTTCGGTAATTCTAGTAACAATCGGAGATGCTCAGCGTGTTCTTCTTTGGTCTGAGAATAGATGAGAATGTCATCAATGAAAACAATGACAAACTTATCGAGATAAGGTTTACAAACACGATTCATGAGATCCATGAATACAGCTGGAGCGTTTGTTAACCCAAATGGCATAACCAAGGACTCATAATGGCCATAGCGCGTCCTGGATGCTGTCTTTGGAATATCCTCCTACTGAACTCTTAATTGATGATAACCAGACCTGAGATCAATCTTCGAGTAGTAACTCGAACCTTGCAACTGATCGAACAGATCGTCAATTCTGGGTAACGGATACCGGTTCTTGATAGTGACCTTATTCAATTCCCGGTAATCGATACACATACAGAAATTTCCATCCTTCTTCTTAACAGATAAGACTGGAGCTCCCCACGGTGAAAACTAGATCGTATGAAACCCTTATCCAACAACTCTTGCAGTTGTGTAAATAATTCTTGCATCTCAGACAGTGCAAGTCGATAAGGCGCCCTAGCTATCGGTGTTGCGTCTGGTGTAAGGTCGATTTGAAATTCCACCTGTCTGATAGGCAGTAATCCCGATAGGTCTTCTGGAAATACTTCAAGAATTTCACAAACTACTGGAATGTCTTCTATCTTCTTCTCAACTACCGGCTTCTCAGTTATAAGTGTTATAACTGCCGTATGACCTTTACGCAGACATTTGTGTGCTTTCATACAAGATATGAGACGCAGTGGCGTACTGCTCTTCTCACCTTGTACATACAGTGCCTCCTCATGTGAAAGCGGTATACGAACGATCTCTTGATGTCATACTATTTCAGCCTGGTGTTTGAACAACCCGTCCATGTCAATGACTACATCAAAACTGCCTAAAGCGGTAAGCATAAAGCCAATGTCATGTGTTTGACCCATCAAGTCAAGAACACATCCTTTAGGAATATGGTTTACAACAACTAACTTATCATTAACTAGTTCTATAGTGTATGGATTTTCTAAGGCAGTAGGACCAATACTTAACAATTCACAAGATTTGCTAGATACAAAACCCCGATCTGCACCGGTGTCGAATAGCATAGAGGCAGAGTGATAATTCAAGAGAAACGTACCCGTAACGACGTTGGGATCTTCCCGTGTCTGGCGTCCTCCAATCACAAAAGCCCTGTTCTAGCAGCATTTGTGTTGTTGTTGCTGTTTCCTTCTGTAGTTATGTCATTAGCCCTTCTTTTCTTGAGTTGTGGGCACTCCTTCTTGAAATGTCCTGATAAGCCACACTCAAAACATCCTTTCTGTGTGTTGTTCCGGTTGAGTGAGCTTACCTGCAGTTCCCCTCGACAGTCTTTTGCTACATGTCCTACCTTTCTGCATCGCTGACATCGGTATTTGTCACATTGTTTCCCAAAGTGATGGAATCCACATTTGTTGCACTTTGGGTATTTACCATTATACCCTCCCGATGACTGTTGGTTATTGTTTGGATTGTGATGGGTTTTGTTTGATTCCTGCTTGCGGTTCTGCTGAAATGACTGCTGAGTGAAATTCTTAGATTCAATGCTATCCCATTTTCTTTTGTGGTCTCCTGCCTTAGTTGTTACTGTTCGTTTGGGTAATGTTCCTTGTTGCATCGTTTGATCAGTCAGTTGGTGTGCCAGTTGAACAGCTTGCTGTATGGTAGTAGGATTTGCAGATATGATCAATTTTCGAACCTGAGATACCAACCCTCCAATGTATCTCTTGATCCACTTGCTAGGTGGGGTTGCCCTGTGCGGTAAGAGTCTTACTAATTGCTGGAATCGAGTAGTGTATTCCTCAATATTAGAGCCTTTCATCTTGAGTTTCCTGTATTCATCCTCAAGTTCTTGCATTTCATTACGGGGACAATACTCCTCCTGCAACAGGATTTTGAATCCGTTCCAAGTAAGTGCATTGGCTGTATTCAAACCGAGTGTCTGTACGATAGAGTTCCACCATGTCAAGGCTGAACCCTCCAAAGTACCAATAGCGTATCCGACCTTATTTTCTTCCGGACAATTGCACCTCTCAAACACCGATTCTAACTGTTCAATCCATCGAAGAAGTCCAATGGCTCCTTCCGATCCTTTGAAATTACGTGGTTTACAGTTCAAGAATGTCTTGAACGTGCACATTTGCGGGTTTACCAGTCCCCCCGTTGAATCATGTGGTCCTGTTTGGTATACTTGCGCATAGTTTGCAATTGTCTCGGTAATTCGAGTGTTAATAAGTGCCTCAACTTCCGTTGCGGTCATGTTAATGTATCCACCAACCATGATCTTCCTATTTACAAATATACATAATGAGACTACACCCATCGCATAATCGTCACTCATGCACAAAGTAAATGTAACACACTACCATAGCCATTAAGGTAACAATCCTCAATCATTTATGACAAACTAGTGCTTATAATTGTTTGTCAAAGAGATGCAAAACAACTAAACACAAAATCTACTTTTATGAGTACAACCCACTCATATAAGTTTGTTAATTTGAAAGTAAATGAAATAACTAGATTCCATCGTTTGGTTGATCAACGGTTGATGATGAATCTTCCAGTTCTGCTAGACCAGTCACTGCACCATGCTGGTAACGCATATGCCCAGTGATGAGGGTCATGGCCTCCCCAGCCAAGTCTCTCACTATATTGGCTCCAATCGCCGCTGCACCAGCCCGTGCATTGGCTTCCTCAGCCCTTGTCTCGGCTACAGCTACACGTAACTCAGTAGTTTCTAGTCGTGCAGTGAGTTCGAGGATCGTCCTTCGCATCATCCAGATCGTTTCCACCAAATTTTCCTGTTCTTCATTAGTCCTAACCAACTTCGTAGTGAGGTTATCCCACATTTGTGTCAGCCAGTTGTTATTCTCAAGCAATTCTGTGATCATCCCTGCTACTTCCCGCATGTTGCGGATTTCACGCTCCATGCGTGCAACAAAAGCAGCAAATGCCTGTTCTAGTGGATATCCTAGAGCAGGTAACGTCCAAAGGCTATTAGCAGTGTTGGCAGTTGGTGGTGGTGGCACTCGTTCTTCCCACACCCAGTTGCGTATGAGATCAGGAAACCATTGCCAATATTGGTTGTTCCTCCTTTGCCGAATATGTGTTTCCTCCTCATAGTGGTTTGTATCATCCACTGGTTCGATCCTCCTTGTCATGATGTCTGACAATGCTACAACTTGTTCCTCAGTGTGAGCAGGTGTAGATGATGATGCCATGTCTGTTACATAATGCCATATGTAAGTGCATACCAACTATCGTGTAAAGAAGTGTCTAATGTCTAACAGTTATAGTCTAAGTCTACAAATGCAAACCTAGTTCGCTATAACCAATGTCTCTGATACCAATCTGTCACACCCCCAATTTTCAACTAACGGAATCATACCGTTGGGACGTGACAAACCAGGATCTCAGATCATTAGACATAACGAAGACCTCTATATGAATTTCAAAACATATGTTGGTCTAAAACTGTAACATCAAAGTTTCAATGTTTGCGGAAGCGTTTTAAAACCAATAACAATACGTAACGGTTTGAAAATGTAAAGTACAAATCCAATAACATTCCATGTCTTAATTGATCAAAACTAAAACACTTGAACTGCTATGCATGGCAACTCGTCAGCTTCGGTGTCGACCACTTATGTAAATAGTAAAATGACTAGCTATCATGACTATGCATGTGTGATTATGTTATCTGCAAACTTTATATTCAAACTGTGGTTTCAACATTTGTGAATGCTTAAACCTGTGTATGCACCAACCATTGTGTTGACTTGATTTACATGTTTTCTCAGGACACTAAGACACAAGCAAGGACAAGCAGGGACTAGGATGTTGAGTCTCATGCATGCATTTCAGTTCAAGTGTTTTAGTTTTGATCAATTAAGACATGGAATGTTATTGGATTTGTACTTTACATTTTCAAACCGTTACGTATTGTTATTGGTTTTAAAACGCTTCCGCAAACATTGAAACTTTGATGTTACAGTTTTAGACCAACATATGTTTTGAAATTCATATAGAGGTCTTCGTTATGTCTAATGATCTGAGATCCTGGTTTGTCACGTCCCAACGGTATGATTCCGTTAGTTGAAAATTGGGGGTGTGGCACTGTGAAACGAGTTGAATCAGTTGCAGTTCTAGAGAAAAGATTCAGTTTTTGAGGGTTTTCTACTATTTCGATAAGTTGATCTTTGTACTTGATTTTATACCTTCAAATTAGTTAGGATATGCACAAAAACGATTTAGGAAGTCTTGGGTTGTGTTGGATTGAGATTTGGATGACTTAAAATAGGGTATTTTATGAAACCTGCAAATTTCGTGAGGTTCTGGATAAACGGGAGGCTAGAGATGAATGAGTCGAGAACCATTTCAACACAAAGCCGAGAACCATTATAGTTCCAATCGAGACTAGTTGGTGACAAACCACAAGTTTGAGAACCCTTTTCTTTGGACCCCAAAGTCGAGAACAACCCCAAAAGTAGAGAACCAAACTATGTCCAATTCGAGAACACTCCTAGCAATTCGAAAACCTGACTTTTGGACTTCACAATTTCGAAAACACCTAAAATTCGAGAACCTCATCTTGGACTTCACAGATTCGAGAACCACAATCCATTGAGGGACTTTACCAATTTGAGAACATATATAAAAAAATAGAGAACCCTTTTTAAACACCCCAAATTCGAGAAACCCTAAGAGTGGTTGAGAACACCACCATTCTCGAGTACATATGCCGAGAACACCCAACTGGTTGTATTCGAGAAACCATAGGGGGTTTGAGTACAACGGGTTAAGACGTTCTCATTTATATTATTCAAAATTTAGATTAAAAACATAGATAAACCTTAAAACAAGTGTTTGAATCATAAACAATGGTTTAAAACATGTTAAAGGTTTATAACTAAGTTGCAGTTGGTCAAGGTAACAAAAGGTTTCTTATAAAATGAATTAGTTAAACTTTACTACAAAGTTAGTGGGTTTACTTTAACTAAGTATATTCGATATAAATCACAACAACCTGATAGTTGTTAAGTGGTTATGAGTTTCAAAGAACTAAAGAACTATGATGGTGACTAGAGGGTTCAAGAAATAACTAAGTATGGGCGTGTTGATCTTAGATATCAACTTCCAACACTTAGTAAATTTCACGCCTTGGGTAACCAACCTAGGTTTTTTAAATAGAATAATCTAAGGTAAGGACTAACTCAAGAAGGAACACGAACAAGATTGTAACAAAGAACTATTAAGGAACTATTAACTATTTGTAACATGTGAACATAGTTTTATAAAAATCATCATAACTTGTTTTACTAAAACATTTTAAAGTAATTTAAAGGATTTTTGTACTTAACTTTTATAACTAAAATAATATTTTAATAAACGATGATCTATTAAAAGGGTCAAATCTTTTACTAGCATAAACCTTATGTAAATAAGGTTTAGTGGTTATCAAATAGGGGATAAGGGTTCATAGAAGGTACATAACTTAGAATAATTAGAGGAATAAACACATTAGTAAATATTAGGACACTTAGTTGCACACCGGGACCGAAACTCTATATACGTCAAGTCCAAATACTTATAGTATTCGAATTATAATGAATCAACACATGTGCCGAAGATACATAGTTTACAATCAATGAGCGCGCATATTTACTTGGTACATTTCATAGGAACACAGGTGAGTTCATTGCCCCTTTTCTAAACATTTTTGTTTTATAAATGCGGGGCTGAGAAGCATGTGTAATTTATTTTCCTTGGACTATATTTTACTTAAATGCTTTTACATTGTATATGTTTCATATGCATAATTGTTATCCTAGATTATGTCTAGGTAAACTTATTTCAAGTTTAAAAAAGGATTATTTACTTATCATAAGTAGATAATTGTTTTATTTCAAGTAAACACGGTCAACGATCTATTTTCAACGAACTATTTTCAAATATCTATTTTCAAAGAACTATTTTCAACGATCTATTTTCGAAGAACTATTTTCAACGATCTATTCTCAGAGGAATATCTGGGAAATATCAAAGATAGCATGTGCCAAAGAACTAAACGGTCTAAACAGAACAAGAACGATCAAGAACGAACTAGACGATCTATAAAATCCTATACTTCATGAAGTCCTAGCTAGACTGATTGATTATAGGTCGCATGTTTGATGATATTTACAGAATCCTCTAACCTCTAAGAACCTTTTATTGCTATACTAGTCTACTCAAGTTGACCAAGGCCCGATCATTAGGACTTAGTTTTATATTAAATGTTTATCTATTCATTTATTTAAGCATTTTAATTATTCATTCAAAACACTTGCCATGGTTTTGTGTGTGTGACGGAACTTACGGAACTAATGGAACATTTGGTGACGGAACTAAAGGAACAATTGTGACAGAACTTACGGAACAAGTGTAAGGTTGGGAGTGAAACGCTTAATTATCATTAACAACAATATTCTATGTGGTTAGGTATGTGGTGGGCTGGCGGCTGGGCTTGACCAAACGCATGCCCTATATATAAGCATACTTGATTGGATATAGGTGGATGTTAATGAGGTTAAGGTTGACACTTTGTCAGGTTTGAGCAGATTCGTTTTTCAAAAACAAAACTATATGAACTCACCAACCATGTGTTGACTTTTGTTTTCTTGCATGACTTCTCAGGTGACGAACATGTTTAACTAAGAAGTTCGTGCTTTTGACAAGGATGCCCAGAAAGAGGATCTAGTATTTTGGACGTACATATTTTGAACATCAATATACATATTATTCTGTATATCCTGTGCATATACAATATAGAAAATTTATGATGTTGATAGTAGATTTACATTGTTAAATTATGAATGATACTGATATAATTTAACTTTGTAATTCTATTTCATTTAGTGCTTTTCTCAATTTATATCATGTGCAATGTAAACAATCTGATCATCTCGATTATCACCCGATATCGCGCCCCGAGACCATTCCGCCTGACAGGACAGTCGATCCAGCCCGCCGGCTCGGGGTGTGACAACGCGTATAAACAAACAATAAAGGAAGACCCAAAAAGAAAAACAAGGATAAAGATCACGAAAATGGACACGAAATTACCCCTATTCACGAAGCCAAAGTACACGAACTCCGCTTCGTGAACTCCATTTCGTGAACATATATCGTGAAATTGGTCTATATATAGTAGCGCCTTGGGAAACGTGATCACCTTTGGCTGGAATCACTCTCTCTCAAAGTACTCGAAGTTGGGAACGTGGAAACAGCTCTAACTCGATGAAAAGGAGGCGAAAACACAAGGGAAGTTACTGGAAGGTTCATCAAACAATAGGTAAGGGTTTGATTGGTGGAAGTTTTGATTTTTATATAAAATGGAAACTTATGGATAAACCTTATACCTTTATGCATAAAGTTCGTTCCTTTTTAGCTTCTAGGCCATTGTGCACCTAGAACTAGCCCCACGAGTCTTGGGTAGAATTCTGAGATGTTTTATGAAGAAAAGAAGGGTATTCGAAGAGTACACGAATTAAGAGTATCCAAACCTCAAGTTCGTGAACTCTAATTTGTGAACCTGATTTTGTGAACTTCATTGATTTCGTGTACTTTGGGAATTCGTGAACTTCATGGATTTCGTGTACCTAGAGAGTTCATGAACTCCAGATTTTTGAATACTGTGTTAATTTTGAGATATTAAGGGTTTTTGAATACTGTGTTAATTTGGCAGATAACACTAAATTGATGATCCTAATCCACTCACATGATATCCATCTTTTAATGCAAAAACCTATTTTTCTTTTTAAAAAGCTTCCCTCCTACAAAAGTTTATACTCATTCATCTAGATAATATAAGACCGAGCCAATTCCAAATAGGTGTTTACATTTATTTAAAGTATAAACTACATTGGTTATAATATTCTTTATCTTATTTTTAATAATATAATTTTTTTTAACCAACAGGCACCACATTATTGATATAATTTTAGGGGAGGAGAAAGCTACCCAGATTGAAAAAAAGGTGCAATCGGCCAAGCACTAGCGATCACTTCAACCATTGTAAACGAATTCAAAGGCACGCTATATAATTACGTTATCACGAAAGTAATAATAATAGCTAACATAGACCTCGTGTGACATAGGGTGCTTACAACTGAAATCTATATCTGTAACAACCACCATCATCAACACAACAATTCCAAATTTGAAAACATACCTAACTAGATAAAGCCCACTATTAAATAGTTTCAAGATTTATTTTCCTCTCTATAAAAAATATCACTAATTGTACATTGTGACACCCCAATTCTCATAACAAAACATTTAACATAATTGCGGAAGTCACAAAATTTAGGTCCCAGATTTCTCAGTTTAAAAGCATTACAATCCACCTCAAAACGTTTAACGCATTAACATGACTAACGTGACGTGTTCATCATTTACAAAATATGTCAAATACGTTAAAAAGTGTAGTTTTAAACTTTACAATCCATTTACTTAATCTTTACAAAAGCATGGTTCGATCCTTTTAACCGTCTGATCATTCCGATTCGTAGCCGAGCCTACTTTTGACCTGAAACAACCACAAACAATCAAGTGTTAGTCCAAAAGGACTAAGTGAGTTAACCCCTTAACCTCCCCGTGCTTAACCGAATTAAACGGAAGCAAAATCAAAAAAAATTCATTCTGGGCGTATGGTACGCCCAGCCCGGCGTATGGTACACCCACCGTACCCAACGCCCAAATTCCAGCGTTGGCAGAAACTTCTGGGCGTAGTGTAAGATGCTGGCTGTATGATACGCCCATTCTGGGCGTATGGTACGCCCACTGCAGGTCTGCAACTCCAATTTTCGCGTTTTCACTTCCAGATTCGATCCGGATCATTCCCGGACATTCTTTTACACAAAAAATCAACTCCATGACACTATTTAATCATATTTTTAAGTCCCCAAACCTATCTTGGTGACCCTCAACATATAATTTCACATAATCACATAATGGTTTGTTTTACCCAAACCACTATTCACTTCAATCCTTTTTCCTTCGCACGAATGCGAATCATCCCCATGACCCTCATTAGTCATTATACCCCAACTTTCACACGTATGTGAATCATCACCCTTGCCATACAAGAATGGACTTATACATTCTTCCACACGAATGTGGATCATCACCCAAATGCCATCAAAACATGGTCTTACATTATATTCCACACAAATGTGGATCACCAAACATGAGACATGTCAATTAACCCCTATCATACATTGACATCAATTTGATTCATGCACACATCGCATATAAGCAACAACTTCTACAAACACCACATTATGTAATTCAAACAAATCAAACATTTACAAACATGTATAAGTCTTATGGTTGCTTATTCATGGATAGGTTTACTCACCTTGGTCTTTAGTTCCACTTGGTTCAACTTTCTCTTTACCGGGTCTTTGGTTGGTACTTCCACCTCCTAGATCATATTATCACACATACACATTCAATCTAGGAACAATACACACAAAACAAACTTCCAACCCTTTGACCCATTATCATCATATTTGACTTTACTATAGTCAAACTCTCCTAATTCATTAATTTACATTTCAATTGCTTCCAACATATTAAATTAGACTAAACACCACTAACAAATCATCTATTTGAGTTTATGAACCATTTCCCCCAAATTCACCAATAATCACAATTCATTCTTGCATTTAAGTTGTTTGAGGCATTTCCTCAAACACCTTATGTGCAGAGTCTTATGACACCCCAACATTAACATTTTAAAAGGTGAACATTTCCATTCATTTCATTTCAAACATATGAAGTCTCAACTCCTTAATTTATAATTTCTCATCCAAATCACTGCACATTCATTATCAAATCCAAACATTCATCAATTTAAAACTCTAGTTCATTCACTCATCAATTTCACCCAAACCCATAATTCCCCAAAACTCCAACTCTTAGTTTTCATACCAAATACATGCAAAATAGTTAGGTTAGTTGATTTTCATCTCAACAAACACAATCACATGTGTTAACTACCTTAAACACCCAAAAATTTGATTTTATCACTACTAACCTAACCCACCCATGGAGACCCACGAAAATTCAGCCATATGGATGAAACCACACACCTAGAGTTGAGAAATTAGATGAGGAATACGAATTCAAGCTTGCATTCAAGATCAGAAAAGGTTTGGTGGCTGAATTTTGGTCCAAAACCCGAATTCCTTGCTTTCTCTTCTCTTGGTCGTCGACCTCATCTCCACCAACACAAGAAATCTGATTTTGACCAAGTTTGACCCCCCATTCCCCTTTAAACCCCCCCCCCTTTTAATTTATCTTTCAATAAATGACAACTTTAGTCCCCCCACTTCCTATTTAACATTTACTAATGTTTAAAATGAATAAATGTTAAACCT
This sequence comes from Mikania micrantha, assembly GCA_009363875.1. Taxonomy (NCBI): domain Eukaryota; kingdom Viridiplantae; phylum Streptophyta; class Magnoliopsida; order Asterales; family Asteraceae; genus Mikania; species Mikania micrantha. The sequence goes on along the minus strand of CM018691.1, from coordinate 84,021,491 downwards.
ACTAAACAACACATAACAACACCATTTAACTTAAAATTTAAATCACATATCGATTATTTTAATATTAAGTTAAATCGGGTCGTTACAAATTCTCTCCCCCTTAACGGGGTTTCGTCCCCGAAACTAGTTTACATATCAAACAAGAAAAGATAAAATTTCTTCATTTCATCTTCCGACTCCCACGTTGTGTCGGATCCTCGTCTGTTCTTCCATTGCACCTTGACTTGGTTCAACGACTTGTTTCTAAGTCGTTTTGTCTTTCGGTCTAATATTGCCACCGGTTTCTCCACATAATTCAATTTGTCTACTACTTCCACATCTTCCAATGGCACATAGGCCGATTCATCCGCCAAACACTTTCTCAAATGAGACACATGAAAAGTGTTATGAATGCCACTTAACTCATCCGGTAATTCCAGACGATAAGCAACTTCACCAACCCGAGCAATGATCCTAAAAGGACCAATGAAGCGTGGACTTAGCTTCCCGCGCTTACGAAATCGAATCACTTCTTTCCACGGGGAAACCTTCGACAACACGAAGTCCCCCACTTGAAACTCAATTGGTCTTCTCCGTTTATCTGCATACGATTTTTGTCGGTCTTGAGCTGCTTTCAAATGAGCTCGTATTTGATCAATCTTTGCATTGGTCACCTTGATTACCTCTTTTTCTGCAATCTCTCGTTGACCGACTTCATCCCAACAAACGGGAGTACGTGTGACAATCCGACTTTTCACACTAACCTTGTTAACGGGAGTTGGTGCTATCACAGGCCCAACAAGGCCAATCAAGGCCCAATAAGACCAATGAAGGTCCAACAGGCCCAACAAGGCCAATCAAGGCCCAATAAGGCCAATAAAGGCCTAACAAAAATCAAAGAAGGCCCGGTAAGACTTAATGGAGCCTATGAAGGCCCAACAAAGTCTAGTAGGCCTAATAAGATTAAATTAGGCCCAAGGAAAACAATGAAGACCCAATTAGATCAAACAAGGTCAAAGTAGGCCCATTAAGGCCCAAGGTAAACAAAGTAGGCCCATGGAAGGCCAAGGCAGGCCCAGGAAGGCCCAGTGAGGCCCAATTATATTTGAGAATTTTAATTAGTGTAATTTAATCCTATGATGTTCTAATTGGCCATCTAGTGTTAATTAGGGATTTTAAAGTAGCTTTGTAAATCGAAACAATATGTTATTGATCCAGATTATCATATAGGAGTTATGAATTAAGCAAAGTGGGTCTAGAAACACTAAAATATAAGTATTACAAGTGTAGTTACATCAAATTTGAGAATTTGACTTTGGAAGTCAAAGTTTCGGCCAAATTGGATTGTAAAGATCGAATTTCACATTTATATTAGTTTGTAACTGAAATTTATTAGTGGTATGTATCACTTTAATGATTGGCAACAGTTACTATCGGTTAATTTCACCATGATGGTCGAATTAATGTGATTGAAACTTTACAATGCTAAAACCGTTCCATTAGCTATCAATTCCACTTCAATCGATCAAATCGTTTACAATTGAACTCTCAGAACTTCTATTCGGTATCTTTAGGGTCTACATCATTCACCAATTTGAATCAAAAAGCATCGGGAAGGATACTTTGATCTAGAGTCGGCCGAACACCCACACACAGAGGAAACTATATCAATTCTACATCAAAACAGGTTGGTAAATCATCCTACACCTTCTAAAAGGGCCGAATAAGGTTTATCCTAAATCAATTTCAGCTTATAACATCGTTTTCATAGAATTCAATAATTAGGGTTCTTGAAGGGGAATGAATTGGGGGATTTCGAAGGAATGCGATTAAGAACTGAATTAAACTATATGGTTAGTTTCAGAAAAGGCCGAACAAGGTTATTCTTATAACAATTTCGATTTATGATAGCGAATTGATAGAACCCGATTGCTAGGGTTCTTAGTAAAGTCGGTTTTGGGTGTTTTCTATCAAATGAGTTTAGAAACGAAATTAAATGGTTCTATTAGTTTCAGAAGGATCCGATTGAGGTTAATCCTATGTTAATTGTATCAAAGTTCAACGAATAAGGAGGTTTCGATTCTAGGGTTCATAAGAGGAAAATGAATTTGGGATTTTTACTTATAATGGTTATAAAAATCGAATTAATTGTGTAGGCAGGGTAGAAATGGTTATGTTAATGAAAACCAAATGGTTTTAGACTGGATCGAATTCGAATTCATGCCCAATTGAGTGGAGGATGCTTCGGCTATAATGGGAAAGAGGAACTAGACTGAATTAGTGTTTAAAACAATTTTGAATTGAAACTTGTAGCAAATGTGTCATCAGATGAGATGGTTAGATGCGTGGGTTTGGAGTTGAGGGTCGCGGGTTCGAGTCCCGGCCCAACCAATTTTTGGAGTTTTAATATTATTTTTACTATTTAGCTCATAACTTATTCGTTTTAAATCCGTTTCGATCCGTTCAAATTGCGTTGGAACCGTAACGGGAATACGAACGCATTAGAATGATAAAATTTATATTTTAGTCCGAACACGAAATCGCGTATAATTACGGTTAATTGAATAAAATCAAATATGATTTTATTTAATCGATTTCAGTGACACGCGTACTTCCGTATGCCTAATTCTCACACTTTAACATACGTGTGTTGACACGTATGTGATTTCAAGCACAAAACGATTATTCGAATAACCATAGGTTATTGTTTAAATCACAGATTCTTCGTAGAGGATTTCTACGCGAGTTTACACATATTCGATCATTCTGCTAAAAACAAAGGTGCGTACACGGCCCCTTTCTTATTTTAAACTGTTTTGGGGGAGAAAACATGTGCAACAAACTGATTTTTAGATACATATCACTTGCATGAGTTATCTGTTTACATTATGTGAAAACATATCAACTTGAAAGTCCTTACACACCTCGAACCGTTTAGTTTGCTGTAATGCAAAGCGTGGTAGTTGGAAATAGATCTATTAGGTTTGACAAACCTCACCTGGTAGATGGGATCTACGCAGGTGTTTGACTGACCAAACACACATTTACTATTGTTGTGATAGACAATAGTGGCAAGGCGAAAACATGCTATAGCATGGCAACTAGTCAGCTTCGGTGTCGAACACGTATGTAAATAGTTATATGACTAGCTATCATGACTGTGCAATTGTGATTATGTTATCTACAAACTTGTTATTCAAACTGATGTTTTGAACACTATGATTACTTAAAACCTGTGTTATGCACCAACCTTTGTGTTGACTTGATTTGCATGTTTTCTCAGGACGCTAAGGCGCGCGTAACAGCTGGCATGGACTAGGAAGATAGAGTCTCATGCATTTCTTTTACTTTGATTATTTAAATCTGAATATTTAAGTACTTTGAATTGTAATGTTTGATTTACAACTGTTTATGGTTTTTAAACGCTTCCGCACTTTTTTGTAAACTCTGGTTATTATGTTTGTTTTAAAGACCAATGTATGTTTTTGAAATTCATATAGAGGTCTTCGCTATGTCTAATGATCTGAGATCCTGGTTTGTCATGCTCCCAAACGGTATGATTCCGTTAGTTGAAATTGGGGGTGTGACAGATTGGTATCAGAGCCATTGGTTATAGTGAACTAGGTTTGCATTTGTAGGCCTAGACTATGACTGTTAGACATTAGACACATCTACTTACACATACTGCTTAGAAATTACATATGACATTATGTAATTGACTTGTTTACGTATTCCATGGCACTGCACTTACATATGATATTATGTAACAGGCATGGCTTCATCATCAGTTCCTTATGTTATCATTGATGATTCCGAGGACGAGGAGCCGATGGTTCCGGCACCACCATCATCACCACCACCACCCATTCCATCACCTCCACCATATGAGATGGAGGACTCCGATCCAGAGGAGGATCCGGAGGAAGACCCGGAGGAGGATCCGGAGGAGGATCCAGACGAGGATCCTGATGAGGATCCAGAGGAGGATCCAGACGAGGATCCAGTTGAGGACCCGGATGAGGATCCGGAGGAGGCACCATGGGTGAATACCCAGGGACTCTATGCTGCAGGACCATCTACACATCCACCACCCGTATTAGATGCTCCGGAGCCTAAGAGGCGAAGGACAGACGCGGAGGAGATCGCCAAGTTGCGTGAGGATCTGGATACGGCAGAAGACAAACTCATACAGAGATCTCAGGAGTTATGGGATGCCATTGAGAGGCAGGATGAACTTGCCCATCTAGTTCATGACATGCGGGATGAGATGGTGAACATGATTGGTCGTTTAGAGGAGTCAGAGAACCGAGCCGAGATCTTGGAGGGCAGGATTGAAGCTTTAGAGGATCTAGTAGTAGTTGAGAATGAGGAACAGGACGAGGATGAGGAAGAGGAACCAGCACCAGTTGCTGAGTCCGATCCTGAATCCACTGTTGAGGACAACTGATTCTCTTTCTTTTATTTCTGTTTTGTTTAAACTTATTAGGAACGGGTTGTGTTCCTACATTAGTAGTTTGAAATTTTGTATTTCATTTCAAAAGTATTGTACTCACAGAAAGTTTCTATTTATGGAAAAATTATTGTTTGTTTCCAACAACTGTGTTGATTATATTACATGTTGTGTTTGTTGTTTTACTTACACATGTTACATTGGATTTTGACTTCGTGCTAACACTTCTTATAAATAGGAAACTGATGGCTGAGGGAAACGTACATATGACTGTTGCTGAGCTCAATGAGCTAATCAACAACAGGGTCGCAGAGGCTATTGCACAGTATGCTCAGACACACAACACAGGGCCACAGGGTCCAGCTGGGGGGTTGGTTAACCCACAAGTCTGCACGTTCAAGATGTTCTTGGAATGCAAACCTCACAACTTCAAAGGGTCGGAGGGGGCTATAGGACTTCTCCGATGGATTGAAAAAGCCGAGTCTGTGTTCGAAATGTGCAACTGCCCGGATGACAGTAAAGTGAAATTTGCTACTGGAACGTTGGAGGGTCCAGCACTGACTTGGTGGAACTCCAATGTTCAGACTCTGGGGTTGGGAGAAGCAAATGCGTTGACCTGGAACAACTTCAAAACCTTACTACAAGAGGAGTATTGTCCTCGTAGTGAAATGCAGAAGTTGGAAGAAGAGTATTGGCACCTCAAGATGGAGGGGTCAAACATTGAGGAATATACGACCAGATCGCATGAACTGGCCAGACTGCTACCACATATGGCTACTCCAGTCAGTAAGTGGATTGAACGGTATATTGGAGGACTAGTGCCTCAGATTCAGGGGATGGTTACTTCAGCAAATCCCACCACTATCCAACAAGCTGTTCGTCTAGCACATCAGCTTACTGATCAGGCAGTGTTACAGGGAACCCTGCCTAAGCGGACATCTGCTACTAAGGTAGGAGATCACAAGAGGAAGTGGGAAAGCAACAACTACAAGGGTAATAACCAACAGCAGAACAGGAAGCAGGACTCGAACAAGTCCTATCATAATTCAAACAGTGGTCAGCAATCATCATCGTCAGGGGGCTATATTGGTAAGCACCCAAAGTGCAACAGGTGTGGTTACCATCATGCGGGTAACCAATGTGATAAAGCTAAGTGCCAGAGGTGTGGCAAGGTTGGACATGCGGCTAAGGATTGTCGCGGAGAGCTACAGAACAACAATAACAACCATAATAACAATCAAAACAACGCGCAGAAAGGTTGTTTTGAGTGCGGCAAGATGGGCCATTTCAAGAAAGATTGCCCACAACTTAAGAAAGGCGGGGACAACAATGGTAATGGTAATGGTAATGGAGGTGGCAACGGTAATGGCAATGGCACCAACAACAACAACAACAACAATAATAACAACAACAACGGTGCTAGAGGCAGGGCGTTCGTGATTGGAGGATGTCAAGCGCGGGAGGATCCCAACATCGTTACGGGTACGTTCCTCTTAAATAATCACTATGCCTCTATGTTATTTGACACTGGTGCCGACCGGAGTTTCGTATCTAGTTCACTTGCTAAGTCACTAGATGTTAGTCCCACTGCCTTAGATAGTCCCTACACTGTGGAATTAGCTGATGGTAAGTTAATTGTAGTGGAAAACATTTATAAGGGATGTATCCTTGATTTGATGGGTCAGACATTAGAGATTGATTTGATGCCTATTGCCTTAGGCAGTTTTGACGTAGTCATTGGCATGGACTGGTTGTCCAAGAACCAGGCTGAAATTGTATGCCATGAAAAGATTGTTCGCATACCTCTTCCGCAGGGGGAGACATTATATGTACAAGGTGAGAAGAGCAGTGCGCCACTGCGTCTCATATCTTGTATGAAAGCACACAAATGTCTGCGGAAAGGTCATACGGCAGTTATAGCACTTATAACTGAAAAGCCGGTAGCTGAGAAGAAACTTGAAGATATACCTATAGTTTGTGAATTTCCGGAGGTGTTTCCAGAAGACTTGCCGGGATTACCGCCTGTCAGACAGGTGGAATTCCGAATCGACCTTACACCAGACGCAGCACCGATAGCTAGGGCGCCTTATCGACTTGCACCGTCAGAGATGCAAGAGTTATCCACACAATTGCAAGAGTTGTTGGATAAGGGTTTCATACGACCTAGTTTTTCACCATGGGGAGCTCCAGTATTGTTTGTCAAGAAGAAGGACGGAACTTTTCGTATGTGTATCGATTACCGGGAATTGAATAAGGTTACTATCAAGAACCGGTATCCGTTACCCAGGATTGACGATCTGTTCGATCAGTTGCAAGGTTCGAGTTACTACTCGAAGATTGATCTCAGGTCGGGTTATCATCAACTAAGAGTTCAGGAGGAGGATATTCCGAAGACAGCATTCAGAACACGATATGGCCATTATGAGTTCTTGGTCATGCCATTTGGGTTGACAAACGCTCCAGCTGTATTCATGGATCTCATGAATCGCGTTTGTAAACCTTATCTGGACAAGTTTGTCATTGTTTTCATCGATGACATTCTCATCTATTCAAAGTCTGAGGAGGAGCATGCCGAACATCTTCGATTACTGTTAGAGCTATTGAAACAGGAACAACTGTACGCTAAGTTCTCGGAATGTGATTTTTGGATGCGAGAAGTACAGTTTTTGGGTCATATAGTTAATGAAAAGGGTATACATGTTGATCCGGCGAAGATTGAAGCGATTAAGAATTGGGAAGCGCCAAAGACCCCTACCGAGGTACGACAATTCCTTGGTTTGGCGGGTTATTATCGACGATTCATTGAAGGTTTCTCAAAGATCGCTCAACCACTTACAGCTCTAACGCACAAAGGAACAAAGTATAACTGGACGGATAAACAGGAAGCTGCATTTCAGTTATTGAAACAGAAACTCTGCAGTGCACCGATTCTGTCCTTACCGGAAGGAACGGAAGACTTTGCGGTGTATTGTGACGCATCTGGACAGGGTTTGGGATGTGTGTTGATGCAACGGGATAAAGTGATCGCTTATGCTTCCAGACAACTACGAACACATGAAAAGAATTACACTACTCATGACTTGGAGTTAGGAGCAGTGGTTTTTGCTTTAAAGATTTGGAGGCATTACTTGTATGGAACTAAGTGTACCATTTACACTGATCATAAGAGTTTGCAGCATATCTTTGATCAGAAGGAGCTTAATATGAGACAACGACGATGGGTTGAATTGTTGAACGATTATGAGTGTGCGATTAAGTATCACCCGGGAAAGGCTAATGTCGTAGCCGATGCTTTGAGCAGAAAAGATACAACGGGAACAAGACGGGTTCGCGCACTTATGATGACGATACATACTGACTTACCTGACAAGGTACATAGTGCTCAGATTGAGGCTTTGAAAACGGAAAACTTAGTACCGGAATCTTTACGAGGAATGGAAGAACAATTGAATGTTAAACCTGATGGAATTCGTTATTTCATTGATCGAATGTGGATACCTTGGTATGGAGGTTTAAGGGAACTCGTGATGGACGAAGCGCACAAGTCCAGATATTCAGTCCATCCGGGATCAGACAAGATGTACCATGACTTGAAGGCACTGTATTGGTGGCCTCACATGAAAGCTGATATTGCTAAGTACGTTAGCAAATGTTTGACTTGTTCGAAAGTCAAGGTTGAATATCAGAAGCCATCTGGTTTACTACAACAACCAGAGATACCGATGTGGAAATGGGAACAGATTTCGATGGATTTTATTACTAAGTTACCCCGTACACCGAGTGGTTGTGATACGATATGGGTAATTGTCGATCGTTTAACGAAATCTGCACATTTCTTAGCAATCAAGGAAACTGATAAGATGGAGAAATTGACTCGCATTTACATCAAGGAAGTAGTAGCACGGCATGGTGTGCCAATCTCTATCATATCAGATCGGGATGCCCGGTTTACTTCCAACTTTTGGAAATCTCTTCATAAGTCATTGGGGACTCGCTTAGATATGAGTACCGCTTATCACCCACAGACCGACGGTCAAAGTGAACGAACGATTCAAACGCTCGAAGATATGTTACGAGCTTGTGTAATTGACTTCGGTGATAGCTGGGAGAATCATTTACCGTTGGTGGAATTCTCTTACAACAACAGTTATCATACGAGTATTCAAGCAGCACCGTTTGAAGCTTTGTATGGTCGCAAATGTCGTTCACCAGTTTGCTGGGCTGAAATTGGTGACAGTCAGATAACAGGTCCTGAACTGGTGCACGAAACAACAGAGAAGATAGTTCAAATCCGAAACCGTATGGCAGCGGCTCGGGATCGACAGAAGAGTTATGCAGACAAACGTCGCAAGCCGTTGGAATTTCAAGTAGGAGACAGAGTTCTTCTAAAGGTGTCACCTTGGAAAGGTGTGATACGATTCGGCAAGCGCGGCAAGCTTAGTCCACGTTACGTAGGACCTTTTGAGATCCTGAAAAGGATTGGTCCGGTTGCGTACCAACTCAAACTACCGGATGAACTCAGTGGAGTTCATGATGTGTTTCATGTGTCGAATTTAAAGAAATGTCTTTCTGACGAGACATTGATTGTACCGTTGGAAGAAATACAAGTAGATGAACAACTGCGATTCATTGAAGAACCAGCGGAAATCATGGACCGAGAGGTCAAACAATTGAAGCAAAGCAAAATTCCGATAGTCAAAGTCCGATGGAATTCAAGACGGGGTCCTGAATTCACATGGGAACGAGAAGATCAAATGATGAAGAAATATCCTCATCTATTCAAAACAGCTACTGCTAACACGGAGAGCGCACGTTAAATTTCGGGACGAAATTTCCTTCAACAAGGGGATGACGTGATGCTTTCACACATCAACACTGCAAATTTCAAACTGTAAGCACAAACGTTTTATTTATTCAATTGATTTTGTTACAGATATTTGTGCTACATTACATTTTATATGCTACATTTCATATGTTACATGTTATGGTAGTACATACACGATTGGTTACATACATTTTGCTATGTGCGGGGTTGCATAGTACATTGGTTACATACACTTTGCTATGTGCGGGGTTGCATAGTACAAACAGTTTCAGACACTCACTAGGTGTGAGGCTACACAACACAGTATGATCAAACACAAACAGTCACAGATCAAACACAAACAGTCACAGTTAGGTGAACTAACTAGTGAACACGCAAAACAGTTACATTGAACGATCACAATTGAGTTGTGATGTTGCAAGCATTGGACTTTGTGTGTGAGTACACACAAGCACACAGAATGATCAAATCACACTCACACGTACGATTTAAACTCGTAAGTAGTTTCCTAACTACTCTTAACACTTGCTAATTTTCGGGACGAAAATTCCTTCAACAAGGGGATGATGTGACAATCCGACTTTTCACACTAACCTTGTTAACGGGAGTTGGTGCTATCACAGGCCCAACAAGGCCAATCAAGGCCCAATAAGACCAATGAAGGTCCAACAGGCCCAACAAGGCCAATCAAGGCCCAATAAGGCCAATAAAGGCCTAACAAAAATCAAAGAAGGCCCGGTAAGACTTAATGGAGCCTATGAAGGCCCAACAAAGTCTAGTAGGCCTAATAAGATTAAATTAGGCCCAAGGAAAACAATGAAGACCCAATTAGATCAAACAAGGTCAAAGTAGGCCCATTAAGGCCCAAGGTAAACAAAGTAGGCCCATGGAAGGCCAAGGCAGGCCCAGGAAGGCCCAGTGAGGCCCAATTATATTTGAGAATTTTAATTAGTGTAATTTAATCCTATGATGTTCTAATTGGCCATCTAGTGTTAATTAGGGATTTTAAAGTAGCTTTGTAAATCGAAACAATATGTTATTGATCCAGATTATCATATAGGAGTTATGAATTAAGCAAAGTGGGTCTAGAAACACTAAAATATAAGTATTACAAGTGTAGTTACATCAAATTTGAGAATTTGACTTTGGAAGTCAAAGTTTCGGCCAAATTGGATTGTAAAGATCGAATTTCACATTTATATTAGTTTGTAACTGAAATTTATTAGTGGTATGTATCACTTTAATGATTGGCAACAGTTACTATCGGTTAATTTCACCATGATGGTCGAATTAATGTGATTGAAACTTTACAATGCTAAAACCGTTCCATTAGCTATCAATTCCACTTCAATCGATCAAATCGTTTACAATTGAACTCTCAGAACTTCTATTCGGTATCTTTAGGGTCTACATCATTCACCAATTTGAATCAAAAAGCATCGGGAAGGATACTTTGATCTAGAGTCGGCCGAACACCCACACACAGAGGAAACTATATCAATTCTACATCAAAACAGGTTGGTAAATCATCCTACACCTTCTAAAAGGGCCGAATAAGGTTTATCCTAAATCAATTTCAGCTTATAACATCGTTTTCATAGAATTCAATAATTAGGGTTCTTGAAGGGGAATGAATTGGGGGATTTCGAAGGAATGCGATTAAGAACTGAATTAAACTATATGGTTAGTTTCAGAAAAGGCCGAACAAGGTTATTCTTATAACAATTTCGATTTATGATAGCGAATTGATAGAACCCGATTGCTAGGGTTCTTAGTAAAGTCGGTTTTGGGTTTTTCTATCAAATGAGTTTAGAAACGAAATTAAATGGTTCTATTAGTTTCAGAAGGATCCGATTGAGGTTAATCCTATGTTAATTGTATCAAAGTTCAACGAATAAGGAGGTTTCGATTCTAGGGTTCATAAGAGGAAAATGAATTTGGGATTTTTACTTATAATGGTTATAAAAATCGAATTAATTGTGTAGGCAGGGTAGAAATGGTTATGTTAATGAAAACCAAATGGTTTTAGACTGGATCGAATTCGAATTCATGCCCAATTGAGTGGAGGATGCTTCGGCTATAATGGGAAAGAGGAACTAGACTGAATTAGTGTTTAAAACAATTTTGAATTGAAACTTGTAGCAAATGTGTCATCAGATGAGATGGTTAGATGCGTGGGTTTGGAGTTGAGGGTCGCGGGTTCGAGTCCCGGCCCAACCAATTTTTGGAGTTTTAATATTATTTTTACTATTTAGCTCATAACTTATTCGTTTTAAATCCGTTTCGATCCGTTCAAATTGCGTTGGAACCGTAACGGGAATACGAACGCATTAGAATGATAAAATTTATATTTTAGTCCGAACACGAAATCGCGTATAATTACGGTTAATTGAATAAAATCAAATATGATTTTATTTAATCGATTTCAGTGACACGCGTACTTCCGTATGCCTAATTCTCACACTTTAACATACGTGTGTTGACACGTATGTGATTTCAAGCACAAAACGATTATTCGAATAACCATAGGTTATTGTTTAAATCACAGATTCTTCGTAGAGGATTTCTACGCGAGTTTACACATATTCGATCATTCTGCTAAAAACAAAGGTGCGTACACGGCCCCTTTCTTATTTTAAACTGTTTTGGGGGAGAAAACATGTGCAACAAACTGATTTTTAGATACATATCACTTGCATGAGTTATCTGTTTACATTATGTGAAAACATATCAACTTGAAAGTCCTTACACACCTCGAACCGTTTAGTTTGCTGTAATGCAAAGCGTGGTAGTTGGAAATAGATCTATTAGGTTTGACAAACCTCACCTGGTAGATGGGATCTACGCAGGTGTTTGACTGACCAAACACACATTTACTATTGTTGTGATAGACAATAGTGGCAAGGCGAAAACATGCTATAGCATGGCAACTAGTCAGCTTCGGTGTCGAACACGTATGTAAATAGTTATATGACTAGCTATCATGACTGTGCAATTGTGATTATGTTATCTACAAACTTGTTATTCAAACTGATGTTTTGAACACTATGATTACTTAAAACCTGTGTTATGCACCAACCTTTGTGTTGACTTGATTTGCATGTTTTCTCAGGACGCTAAGGCGCGCGTAACAGCTGGCATGGACTAGGAAGATAGAGTCTCATGCATTTCTTTTACTTTGATTATTTAAATCTGAATATTTAAGTACTTTGAATTGTAATGTTTGATTTACAACTGTTTATGGTTTTTAAACGCTTCCGCACTTTTTTGTAAACTCTGGTTATTATGTTTGTTTTAAAGACCAATGTATGTTTTTGAAATTCATATAGAGGTCTTCGCTATGTCTAATGATCTGAGATCCTGGTTTGTCATGCTCCCAAACGGTATGATTCCGTTAGTTGAAATTGGGGGTGTGACAGTACGACATTTCCTGCCATAAAGCATCTCATATGGCGGCATTCCAAGACTAGAATGATAACTATTATTGTATGAAAATTCTGCCAACGACAAATAGTCATCCCAACTTCCCCCAAAATCAATAATACACGCACGTAGCATATCCTCCAAAGTTTGAATGGTCCTTTCACTCTGACCATCCGTTTGAGGATGATACGCCGTGCTCAGCAAGAGTTTGGTGCCTAACTCCTCCTGAAATTTCCTCCAAAAGTGTGAGGTAAACCGAGTGTCTCTATCCGATACAATAGATACGGTACCCCATGTCGTGACACCACTTCCTTTATATATACCTCTGCCATCTTCTCTGACGAATAAGTCTCCCGTATCGGAATAAAATGAGCACTTTTCGTCAACCTTTCAACAATGAACCAAATCGTATCATGTCCCTTTTTGGTCTTAGGGAGTTTAGTGATTAGATCCATTGTGACATGTTCCCACTTCCATATAGGAATCTCTAACGGTTGTAACTTGCCATATGGTTTCTGGTGCTCAGCTTTTACCTGCATGCAAGTCAAACATTTCTCTACATACTTCACAATATCTCTTTTCATTCCCGGCCACCAATAATTTCTTCGGAGATCACGATACATCTTGGTGGCACCCGGATGAATAGAGTACTTAGACTTATGAGCTTCCTCCAACAAAATCGACTTTAAGGGACAAGTGGGAGGTATCCACACCCGATCCCATCTTGTCTTCAAGCCTCGCTCATCTTCATCCAAGTTGTGAATTTGCCCCTTTATTCGGTCTCTCTTTCAATTTTCTTCCTTGAGTGCCTCCACCTGTGCTTCTTTGATTTGAGTTATGATTTCAGATGAAACCACAATTTTCATCACCTTCACCTTTATAGGTGAATATTCCTTTCTACTCAAAGCATCGGCAACCACGTTTGCCTTTCCTGGATGGTAGAGGATTTCACAATCATAATCTTTGATTAACTCTAACCACCGTCTCTGTCTCATGTTCAATTCTTTCTGAGTAAAGAAATACTTAAGGCTCTTATGATCGGTGTAAATGGTACATTTCACACCGTATAGATAGTGCCTCCATATCTTTAACGCAAAAACTACAGCCGCAAGCTCCAAATCATGAGTTGGGTAATTCACTTCGTGCACCTTCAATTGTCTTGAAGCGTACGCTATCACCTTACCTCGTTGCATTAACACACAACCCAATACTGAATATGATGCATCGGAATAAACTACAAAATCATCGGTTCCATCAGGTAGTGCCAAAACAGGAGCTTGGGTCAATTTCACCTTCAATTCCTGAAAAGCTCGTTCTTGATCATCTCCCCATTCATACTTCACTCCTTTCCTTGTTAACTTAGTCAAGGATGAAGCAATCTTGGAGAAATCCTGTATAAAACGCCTGTAATAACCTGCTAGGCCAAGAAACCTTCTCACCTCCGTTGGAGTCTTAGGCGGACTCCACTTTGCTACAGCTTGTATTTTAGATGGATCGACATGAATTCCATCCGCGTTCACCACATGCCCCAAAAATTGTACTTCTTGTAACCAGAAAGCACACTTGGAAAATTTCGCATATAATTTCTCCCTACAGAGTGTTTCAAGCACCTCACGCAAATGACATGCGTGATCACCCTCATTTTTGGAATAGACCAAAATGTCATCAATGAACACAATGACTGATCTATCCAACATTGGTCTACACACCCGATTCATTAGATCCATGAATGCCGCCGGTGCATTCGTCAAACCAAAAGACATGACTAGAAATTCGTAATGCCCATATCGAGTGCGAAACGCTGTCTTCTCCACATCTTCATTCCTAACCATTTCCCCCAAATTCACCAATAATCACAATTCATTCTTGCATTTAAGTTGTTTAAGGCATTTCCTCAAACACCTTATGTGCAGAGTTTTATGACACCCCAACATTAACATTTTAAAAGGTGAACGTTTCCATTCATTTCATTTCAAACATATGAAGTCTCAACTTCTTAATTTATAATTTCTCATCCAAATCACTGCACATTCATTATCAAATCCAAACATTCATCAATTTAAAACTCTAGTTCATTCACTCATCAATTTCACCCAAACCCATAATTCCCCAAAACTCCAACTCTTAGTTTCCATACCAAATACATGCAAAATAGTTAGGTTAGTTGATTTTCATCTCAACAAACACAATCACATGGTTAACTACCTTAAACACCCAAAAATTCGATTTTATCACTACTAACCTAACCCACCCATGGAGACCCACGAAAATTCAGCCATATGGATGAAACCACACACCTAGAGTTGAGAAATTAGATGAGGAATACGAATTCAAGCTTGCATTCAAGATCAGAAAAGGTTTGGTGTGTGAATTTTGGTCCAAAACCCGAATTCCTTGCTTTCTCTTCTCTTGGTCGTCGACCTCCTCTCCACCAACACAAGAAATCTGATTTTGACCAAGTTTGACCCCCCATTCCCCTTTAAACCCCCCCCCCTTTTTAATTTATCTTTCAATAAATGACAACTTTAGTCCCCCCACTTCCTATTTAACATTTACTAATGTTTAAAATGAATAAATGTTTAACCTACTAAACAACACATAACAACACCATTTAACTTAAAATTTAAATCACATATCGATTATTTTAATATTAAGTTAAATCGGGTCATTACATACATATTCCCATGAAGCTAATTCAACAAACTCGCCCAACCATCTAACATTTTTGACATTAGAAAACATGTCACGGTCGCAACCTTATTAAGTGACGAAACAACGGATGAACAATCTAATTAATAATAATAACATTGAGATAATATAATCGTAATAACACATAACAATATCAATAGGGGCGTTATACATGCATTGCCACCATCGAAGACATACATGAATATCATGGCTAGTACTATGTGCTTTGTCCAGAATGCAAAAACAAGACCTATCCACATGGAAACAATTTTACCAGCGTGGACCATGAGATCATTGGTGAACCAATATTCATGTAAGCCTGAAAGTTACAAAAAACAAGTATATCCTAATGAACATAACCATGTTCTTCATCCATTGAGGATGCCTTCTTCAAAGAAGCAATAACCAATATCATTAATACCAGCTATCCTGATATGGTCATGCTATATGGAAACAAAAACTCGAAAGCGTTACTAGACACAATTCATTCTATCAAAGGAACTTCGAAACGACTACAGGTCAATATGAAACGAGATAAAATGATCGTTGTAAACAAAGATGAAAAATCACCCACTTCACTTCCATCCACAATACCCAGAGTCTCCTACAAAGATACTCACAACCAAGAGACCTTTGCATGAACCACCTCGTACTTTCTTTAATCGAAAATCAAACATCCTAATTTCAATTCAATATGAAAGTAAAATAAATCCAAATTATTGAATACCTCTGATGTTTAGAGGTCATTGGTTACATACAATGCTACAAACTTTCTTTTGTTACTTTTTTTTATATTTTTTTTGAATGGTAGAGAGTTCCGTCATGCTACATTCAGTTATCCTGACGGTTGGTAACTAAAATCGATTCCTCGATCGACGACCATTACCCCCTGATGCGCGGAAACCTCGTGGAATAGGTAAACTCTCGCCCCTATTGGTTCAGAACTCGAGATTAAGCTCAAAATTTCTTCTCTCACATGTTATTCATCAAAGTGTCACCAATGAGAGTTTACTTTTACTAAAAGTGAGTACTCGGGAGTTTAAGATTTAAAGAAAGTCATGTTTAACTCAACTTCTTAAGAAGAATCAACCCCTTATGATACTTTTCATTATTAAAGTTAAAGTTAAAAAAAAAAAGATTTTGATTTAAGAAGCAACTGACTAATATAGTCAACAGGTGGACATTGTCTCCATTTCTCATTTGATATTCGGACATAAATTTCATGTCGTAGTTTTCCTGACGATTTTTAGACATTAAATTTCAAATTTATTTTTTCATACGAGATTCTTTCAATTTTAATATTTTAGAAATGCAAATTTTGTTTCACAAATTAAAAATAGAAAGACTTTTTGTCATGGGAGAATTGGGTAGTAATAAAAGATATAAACAACTTGTAAATTAACAAAGGAATCACACAACCCACTTTGTTTTCTCTCCTTGCTCACAGAGCGGCAAACCAAAAAAAAAGATAATGGTCTAATTTCTAGATACAAACAAATGAACAAACCTACCCAGTTTAATCTCACTTTGAGTGGAGTCTGAGGGAGAGATAAAGACACATAAAAAATGCTAACGATCTTTTAAAGTGGTTGCTTAGAATCGCACCAAAAACTCCCACGCCATGCAAATAGGATTTAGTTGCAATCATCCGATCCTCGAACCATCTCAACACATGCAAATGCATTCTCTCTTTTTTGTATATATATCCTAAACAAACCCCTATTTCCACTTTTTAAGATACTGATTCGAGATTATCAATATTCCAATAGATTTAGTCCCTTTCTACTTTTTTTTTTAAAGAGAATTGGTACGACGACAACAAAGAATAAAGTATAGAATGATAGTAATTGTTTCTATTTACTTTTAATTAATTCTCAAATGCAACATACAATTTAAAGGAGCAAAAATGAATGCGATCCTAACAATCAGGAGATGAGTACAACATGAAAGGAAAGTAGGAAAACTACTTCAACATTGAACAAAAGTTTGGAACTAATATTAGTCCTAGCTAAACGGATGAAAACCATAAACAAACGTTGATGCGACAGTTAAAGACGTGGGTGACATGTGTTTACTGTCAATGAGGATATTTTTTAGAGAATATTACCAAAAATATCCATTTGATCATATTTACACCCCATTTTGTCCATTTGACTTTTTCATGCATCAAAATGTCCATATTTTTTATGGGCGACGATGCCCGTAAGTATACAGGCGCCCACTCATATAGCCAACCAAACAAAGCTTGTCACTTGTGTCCTATACAGGCACCCGCCCCTAAAATTACAAGCGTTCGCCCGTAAAAATCAAACATACTTTTACAGGCGTCCGCCCATATATTACAGACACCCACGTCAGGGTTTAGGGGCGTCGGCGCCCGTATAAGCCATGTAAGACACGTGGAAAGCTTTGTTTGGTTTTGTGTGCGAACACCTATATACTTATTGGCGCCGGCACCCATAAAAAGATGGACAATTGATATTCAGATGGACAAAATGGGTAAATTATTTGGTCAAATGGTTAGTTTGGAAATTTACTATATTTTTTATCAATACACAAGCCCTTGAAAACGTCAATGTCCTCTAGGAAAGATGAAAGCGCCACGAAGGTCGCCACTTGCATCTTGTTGTGGGTTCACTCATCGGTGTTAAAGTCTTACCTGTGAAGGATGTATGCATAGCCTTCTTCAACATCAACAAAACGTCCATTGGATTTATAAATGGTTTGGCTGACGGTGTTTGTGTTAGCATTAATGGAAATGGGGTCGGTGATAGCGCGCGGTAATTGAAGTGTAGGGTCTGGTTGGATCATTTTGGTGGTGGTGGTTGGTGCCATGTTTGTTGATATGCTTGGCAACATGGGCGGGTTGGGTAACGGGTCAGAACAGATACGAGTTAGGATAACTGCGGGTTAGTATATGTTTTAAGCAAAATAAGTTTGGCCTTAAATGAGTCGTCTTTAAAAAAAACATTAATTTATTTTAAGTTAAATACGTTTACCTAAACAAATAGTTTATTTAAATAATTTTCAATGATTTTCACATCAAACTCGTTTTATCATAGGTGTTACCCATCTCAACTCGTTTTATGTTATAATGATAAATATTTCAACACAAAATACAATAATTGTTTACCCATATCTAACCATTTATCTTGATATGGGTTAAGATTGTAAAGTATATTTGTTGAGGTTAAGGGAGGGGAAATAAGTAATAACTACAAACGGTGTAGAAGGGTGGTGCGTCTTGGGGAGGTATCGATGATGGTGGTCATTGGCGGACACAATAAGGTTTTATGAGGGTCGGTCGATACCCATGAAAAAATTTATTCGTTATATATACGATTTAACCTCGACTGATCCCCAACACTTTTTATCACCGACCCCCATGAAATTTTGATGATCACGGTAATGGTTAAGTCTAAATCATAAGTTTTAAGTTTTTATGATCCTACTTTAAAAGAAAAGTAAACAGGAAGTTTTTAGGGATCATGAAACTAATAATTTGGGTTGACGTCGACTTTGAATATTCATACTTTATCTCCTTCTAAGTGGGTGATCATTACCAAGTCTCAAGTTACTTACAATCATATGAAGAAATTTAATTTTGATGACGCCATCTAAAAAAAAGGGTTCGTCATGCATTAAGTATGTATTAAATTTATACAATATATATTGGAATCGTATAATAACTCACTTTAATTGTAAAAACTCGATCAACTCAAGTCTTTTGGTTTTTTTTCATGACTTTTATTATACATGTACAAAACTATGTTAATTTATTTGACTTTTTTGAAATGTAGTTTTATTCATGGTGTTTTTGAACTGCATAGTTTTACACATTGTGTTTTATGACGTTTTTGAACTACATAATTTCACATATTACGTTTTTTAATTATGTAATTTTACATATTGTATTTTATGGCGTTTTTGAACACTAAAAAACATGACATTCTAAACTTATGATTTTACACATGGTGTTTTTGAACCACGTAATTTTGCACAAGACACTTTTTTAATTGTGTAATTTAAGTGTAAAATACCATATGTAAATTACTAAAACACTATGTTCATATTAACAATAAAACGCAGAATCTTAAAACGTCATGTATATACTTTAAAAAAAATGCAAAATCCGAAAATGAACGCAAGGAAATGTACATATTTATAACCAATGTAAAAACGCCAGGTACAAACTTAATACAGCTATATGTAAACTAAAAACACCATGTACATATTTAGTACACCATATATTGACATTTAAGTTTAAAACACCATGTATAAAATGTTTATAAAACTGGGTGTTTTTGTATTATGGTGTTTTTCGGATGTTTATGAAACTAAGCGGTTTATGCCTTTATGGTCTTTTTAGTGTTCGAAAACACCATAAAATGCCCAGGTTTAGTTTCATTAATATCTGAACACAATAAACACCATAAAATGTTAACACCATAAATACAATAAAATATACTGAAAAAACACCATAAAAAATAAAATATCTTGAAAAAACACCATAAAACTAAGTTAAAAATCACCACGTATAAACTTAGGTGTTTATGGTGTTTTTGGTTTTCAAAAACACCATAAAATGCCATGTTTTGGTTTCATTAATTCACAAACACCAAAAATTATCATAAAATGTTTACAAAATAAACACCATAAAATATCTTTAAAAACATTATAAAACGTACATATACGTAAAAAAAACTACGTAAAAGATCAGTTTCATTTATATTGGAAAAACACCATAAAACAAACGGTTCGCAAAACTCAGTATAGGTTGTTATTTTAATTTATAAAAATATATTAGTATTATACTAATCAGAAAGATAAATAAATTCTCTATTTTATGATGTAATTTTTTTTTAAAAATAATATTGGCGTATAAAAAAGTTATGAACGTTTAAAAAAGGAGGAATATGCATGTGACTTGCATGTGCAGGTTTTTTGCTAAATTTTCCCATTTTACCCCTACTGTTGGTTTTAAATTATAAATGTTTACGAAAATACAACCATATTAATTTCAACCACAAAACCAAGTGATCTAATGATTGAGATCTCTTCATAGACTTTTTAAGGATTTTATCATTTTTAGCCAAACCTTGTATTATATATATATATATATATATATATATATATAGGAGAGGGATATTCTACAAAGGATGTAAACCCTAAAAAAGCCTAAGAAGTAATCTTAAACGTTGATCTTTGGTGTTTTACGAACTGGAATACGCGGTGGCATTATTGTAAATATCGTGGTGTTTTAAACGCACGGACTTGTGACTTATGGACATAAACATAATTTTACAATTTTTAAAACTGAAACAGAACGCGCAACATCCGTGGTTTCCTAAATTGACGTGAAAAGCCTAATCGCCTTCTGAAGCAAACATCATAGCATACAATGCCATCCGACGATCGATTCAAGATGAAGTATAACCGTTGTATTGTTAAATGCCATATAGTCATGTAAACACCATACTCTAACTTACGGGTTATAAAAGTCATTACGCAATTCATTAGACAACCATTATATAGTTAAACGCCTTAATACCTAAATTTAAAAAACAGGGTACCATGGATTAATTTCGAATTTAATTCATCATTTAATTGATTTATTACGTTTTATAATCATCAAGGTAATGATTATAGAGATTTTAATCTGACTATTAACCATGCATTCATGCTTCTTTCGGTTTCAATTTTGATCCTAGGTCGAATTTTAACTTTTCCAAGTAAAAATTGACATTTTGATGCAATTACAAGTGTAGTCCTCATAGTTTGGGTGTTTGTAAACTTGTTTTGTTTATTTTTGGTCCTTCTAGTTCGATTTTGAACAATTCCTGTTAGTTTTCGGTTAACGAAGTTAACCCGAAATGTCAGATTGTCACATCATCCTCATAAAGCACCCATGTACCATATATTTGTTGAGAGTGACTATGTGACAACTACATCGAAGGAACACGTCATCATGTGTGAAATACACGTTAATAGAACAATTGTGATTATCATGATTTGAAAGTACACGAAAAATCGTGAACGTGGGCGAAAACCGTGCGCGAAACGGAGTTCCAGATTCTTCAGAATCGAAAAATTAAGAAAAATTCGAAGTTATAACACTTCGGGAGTCTTCGCGGTACGCCAAGGCTAAAATGAGGATCCTTGGCGGTACGCGATGTCACACCCCACCCCCTCGGTCGCCCGTGGATGCTTGCCAGAGCTTGTGGCGCGTTGCGGAAGCGGTTTATAGGACGTCGGCAGGGGTGGGTGCGACTTGCTTTGACAACTCGGTCAGAACAAAAATGGTTTAGATATTATACCTGAATTTTTGGATCTTGAACGTCTCTGTAAAACTTAATGATATACCCCTGTGGTTTCCTGAAAAGGTTTTGGTTTTGGAAAGGATGTTTGTGCTGGTGAGTTCAAGTAATCACAAGTAGTTCATGCAACATGAGTCACATTACAATGAGATAACTTACTGAATAGAGACTGACAGATATGAATTCGCCAGATACTGAACATGTAATCTCAACCAACAGCAGTCAACAACCTGAATATAAATTCACTAAATATGCACCACAATAACACCTCATGCAACAGATATCACATGCTTGAATACTAATAGATACTTAGACACATCATGCATTTTGAAAAGGGTTTGGTAATGAATCCCCAAGTTTTAGAAACTGAAACACTAAAAAGGGGAGTATGAAAACTCACATATTAATAATAATATGATAACCATACTTCTCCAACCTGGAGCTGAATAAAGACGTGAGAGGCCCCGAGCCCCTGAAGTTGGCAAAACATCAAACCCATATTACTTAAACCATAATTACATTATCATAGCAGCGGAATATAGGGTAACTACATAAAATATCATACAGATCTAAACAAACTTTTACACATAACCCACGACTCTATGGTTCTATACGTAGCCAGTTTATGCTAGGGTAGTCTTCAATGAATGCCACGAAGCCTTACTGTCATTTTTCCTCAATACCATTCAACCTGATATGCATGCTAAAACAAGTCAGCTTTCGCTGGTGAGTTCTAAGTTAACTTTTCATAAAAATAAAATCTTTAATATACATAAAACATTAGCCTTCACTGCCGACCGAAGTCAACAGTCTCAATCATACTAAACATAAAACATTTCATACACATAACATACATGACATCATAACATCAATCATACAGTGCATAAATGTAGCCTGTCCTGTTGACCGAAGTCAACATGCTTGCACAAGACTTCTTAAACTATCAACCTGAAGTTGATAAGTTATACATGCATAAGATTTCCTCAACTGGCGACACACAGTCAGCAAGCCTGTTCTTTCACAGGACTTCTGCCTGTTCTTTCACAGGACTTCTTAAACCATCAACCGAAATTGACGGCTCATACCGGTACAAGACTTCTTGACATACATCATTCATACATAACATGATTTAAAGCGTTAAACCATCATAATCATAAACGGTCCTTCGCACTGTAGTGCTCAGGTTTTTCCCAACCGCATCCGGGACTTCAATATCACATTTCCTTCTCGACCTCGTTCGATGACTTTTTAAAAATCGTTTCCTTCTCAACCTCGGTTGAGAATTCAAACATTCGTTACGTCTCCTAAGAGACTCTTAAAATTATTTACTTCTCAATTATAATTGAGACTTAAAACATTCTTTACATTTTAAAACATTTCTTACTTGAAAACGTTCTTTGTCCTGAAAACATTCCTTACCTGATCATAATCAGGTTAAGATCACTTTCATATAATAACTTTACAACAGGCAAAACTTTACAACATGCATATCAGCCCAAAAACGTTAAAACAGTAAAAGAGGGCTCATAGAACTCACTTGATATCTTACAGTAGCAAGATTCCTCGTAAACTGGTACTAATGGTGTAATTCTGCATTCGTTTACACTTAATAAGTCATTTATGTTTTAACCTACTAATTAGATCTTTCTGAACGTTCAATGTTAAAGACATTGTCTTGAAAGTCATCAAATAGTTAATGTTGTTGATTATAATGCTAAAACAGTTCCTAAACAGATTAATGGCTTAGAAATGATAAATCCTTATCATTGATTACCCAGATATCATGAAATATCACAATGTAGTCTTGGAATAGGTTTAATAACCATGTTTAACATACTAATCTGATTGTTATTATAAACATCAGATAATCGTTCCAATGAGTATGTTAATGGTTGTGATTAGTTTGAAACACTTAGATTTAACCTTTGCATTTCAAAGATTAACCAAACTAATCATCTACATTGTCATAATCAAATGGATTAAACCATTATAACCATAGTTCTGATTTCATGCAAACTGGGCATTACAACGGATCAAAACAAGGATTTAACCGTTAGAACATCGTGTTCTTCATTTATAATCAATCCTAGCCATCATCTAGGCAATATTCAACAATCCTAACTATATTATTATGTTCAAAAATCAAGATCTAATCAATCAAAATCGAACTATAAGGTTAAAACGAATCATTACCTAATCTGATGGAGTTTTGACTGCAAAACAATGATCAGAACTTGTAAATACGTTCCCTGGTGTGATCCCCACAATCTGATGGTCTTAAACTGAAGGTTGGAGGTCCAAAATAGTTGTTCTTCGTCTGTAGGGTGAAGAGAGTTCGAGAGATATAAAATTTTAATTTTTCTGCGTGAACTTGATGAAGAAAACTGATCCATTGCACCGCCTCACTCATCGCGTACCGCGACGAGGGTCAAAACAAATCTTCGCGTACCGCGAAGAAATCCGGAGGATTTCAGATATTTTGGTCCATCGCGTACTGCGAAGGATCCTCAACCTTTTCGTCGCGTACCGCGACGATTCCAAAAGTTCCATACTTTGAAATTTTTCTTCTTTTCGCGATTCCGGACAATCCGTAACTCCGTTTTACGCACGGTTTTCGCCCACGTTCACCATTTCTCATGTACTATCATCCTGTAATAATTTCGATTGTTAATTCAACGTGGATTTTATACACGATCAAACGTGCTAATTATTCGGTTGTTACAAATCTACCCTCCTTACAATAGGTTTCGTCCTCGAAACCTGTTACGTTTCAAACAAATGTGGGTAGAGTCGTTTCATCTCGTCTTCAGTCTCCCATGTCGCCTCAGATCCTTTTCGGTGTTTCCATTGAACCTTAACTTGTCTAATCATCTTGTTACGTAATTGTTTTTCCTTCGTGTCAATTATTGCAACTGGTTCTTCTATGTAATTCAACCTTTCATCAACTTCTATATCATTTAAAGGCACATATGCTACATCATCCGCTAGACATTTTCTTAAATGTGAAACGTGAAATGTCGGATGAATTCCACTCAGTTCATCTGGTAGATCTAATCGGTAAGCTACCTTACCGACCCGTGCCATTATTCGAAAAGGTCCAATAAATCTCGGACTCAACTTTCCTCTCTTCCTGAATCGAATAACTCCCTTCCATGGTGAAACTTTTAATAGTACTTGATCACCTACTTCAAACTCTATTGGTCTCCGTCTTTTATCGGCATAGGACTTTTGTCGATCTTGTGCAGCTTTCATTCGTGCTTTAACTAGTTGAAGCTTTTCTGTCAAATCTAACACTGCAGCTTTACTTCCCACTTCTTTCTGTCCTATTCCTCCCCAACACACAGGTGTCCTACAACACCGTCCATACAATGCCTCGTATGATGGCATTCCAATACTAGCATGATAGCTGTTGTTGTATGAGAATTCAACTAGTGGTAAATGATCATCCCAACTGCCACCAAAATCAATAATACAGGCTCTGAGCATATCCTCTAAAGTTTGGATAGTCCTTTCAGACTGTCCGTCGGTCTGAAGATGATACGCAGTGCTAATATTGAGTCTTGTGCCCATTGATTCATGAAATTGTTTCCAGAATCTTGAAACGAATCGCGTGTCACGATCTGACACTATAGATACTGGAACTCCATGTCTTGTAATTATTTCTTTCACATATAGTTCAGACAGTTTCTCTCATGTATAAGACTCACGTATAGGCAAGAAATGAGCACTTTTAGTTAATCGATCTACAATTACCCAAATAGTATTATGACGTTTCGCCGTAAGAGGCAATTTAGTTATAAAATCCATGGTGATTTGTTCCCATTTCCATTCCGGGACTTCTAAAGGTTGCACATAACCATAGGGTTTCTGATGTTCAGCTTTCACTTGCGCACATGTCAAACATTTGTTTACGTACTGCATTACATTAAACTTCATACCTGGCCACCAATAATCCTTTCGGAGGTCTTGATACATTTTTGCTGCACCAGGATGAATAGAGTAACGTGACTTATGTGCTTCGTCTAGAATCCTTGACCTAATGTCCCCGTTTCGTGGAACCCACATTCGACCAAATCGAATCTTAATACCAAATTCATTTTCTTCTAGATTCTTGACTTGACCAAAGATTCTTTCGAACCCCACATTTTCTTCCTTCAATCCCTCCTTTTGTGCATCCTTAAGCTCATTTAGAAAATCTGGTGTTATTACCAAACTATAAGACTTAACTTGTATAGCGGAGTGTTCTGTTTTACGACTTAGAGCATCAGCCACCACATTGGCCTTGCCCGGGTGATACAAGATCTCACAGTCATAATCCTTGAGCAGTTCAAGCCATCTTCTTTGTCTCATATTCAAGTCCTTCTGTTCAAAGAAGTATTTTAAACTTTTGTGATCTGTGTAGATTGTACATTTCACTCCATATAGATAATGCCTCCAAATTTTTAAAGCAAATACCACAGCAGCCAATTCCAAATCATGAGTTGGATAATTAGCCTCGTGGGTTTTCAATTGTCTTGAGGCATACGCTATTACCTTTCCCCTTTGCATAAGTACACAACCCAAGCCTAGATAAGATGCATCCGAGTACACAACCATGTCTTCATTACCATCCGGTAATGCTAAGATAGGAGCTTCAGTTAATCTCTTTTTCAATTCATCAAAAGCTTGGACTTGAGTTGGACCCCAGTCATATTTTACTTCTTTCCTAGTCAATTTTGTCAACGGTGTAGCAATCCTGGAGAAATTCCTGGATAAATCTTCTGTAATAACCTGCTAATCCAAGAAAACTACGAACTTCTGTTGGTGTTTTCGGAGGATTCCATTTCATAACTGCTTCTACTTTAGCTGGGTCCACCATTATGCCTTCTGGACTAATAACATGACCTAAAAATTGTACTTCCCGTTGCCAAAAGGCACATTTAGAGAACTTAGCATAAAGCTTTTCTCTTCTTAGTATTTCAAGAACTTCCCGGATATGACACGCATGATCACCTACACTCCTTGAGTATATTAAGATGTCGTCAATGAACACAATCACTGCTCGGTCTAACATAGGTCTGCACACCCGATTCATCAAATCCATAAATGCCGCAGGAGCGTTTGTTAATCCGAAAGACATCACAAGAAACTCATAGTGTCCATAACGTGTGCGAAACGCTGTCTTCGGAATGTCTTGTTCTCTCACCTTTAGTTGATGATACCCTGATCTGAGATCAATTTTAGAAAACCAACTTGCTCCTTGCAATTGGTCAAACAGATCGTCAATCCTTGGTAACGGATACTTATTCTTTATTGTGAGCTTATTCAATTCCCTATAATCAATACACATTCTCATACTTCCATCCTTTTTCTTTACAAATAACACTGGTGCACCCCAAGGTGACACACTTGGGCGTATAAAACCTTTGTCTAGAAGGTCTTGTAGTTGGGTCATTAATTCTTTCATCTCTGTTGGGGCCAGACGGTACGGTGCCTTGGCAACAGGTTGAGCTCCTGGCACAACATCAATTTGGAATTCGATTTCCCGATCAGGTGGAATTCCTGGCAAATCCTCAGGAAATACATCAGGAAAGTTACACACCACGGGTACGTCTTCCAATTCTTTTACTTTAATTTCTTTATTAATAACATAAGCCAGATAAGCCCCACACCCTCGCCTCATAAATTCACTTGCCTTAATCATTGAAATGACTTTAGGCGCATTAAACACTTTATCCCCGTAAACCGTTACTGATCTCCCATTGAGAGCTGTTAAGAAAATCATATTTCGTCGACAGACAATGTTAGCCTCATGTTTGGCCAACCAATCCATACCCAACACTACATCGAAACCTCCTAACGTAATCACAAATAATTTAACAGGAAATCTATGACCTTCTATATCAATGTAACAATCATCATCAATAGCCTCCGTTACTCTAGTAGATTTACCAAGAGTAGTTTCTATGTTAAAGGCATTTTCTATCTTTTTAACATTTGCACACAGTTTATCACAAAAAGCAATAGCCACAAAGCTCATACTTGCACCAGAATCAAATAGAACTGAAGCAGGGATATCATTAATCAAGAATGTACCTGTCACCACATCCGGGTCTTTGGCTGCCTGATCTTTAGTCATAGTAAAGGCACGAGCTTTTGCCTTTTGCTTCTCCCCTCCCTAGCTACTTTCAGGTTTGATGGCTTCAGTAGGCATTATCTTTGGTTTAAAACAATTCCTGCTCACGTGACCGATTCCACCACAATTGTAACACTTTGGCATATTCGGGCAATCATAAGAGAGATGTCCATTCTTTCCACAACGATAGCACAAAGTAGTCCCCATCCTACATTCTCCCCCATGTTTCCTTCCACACTTAGGACATGTTTCAAATTCTTCCGTTCTGAAGCTTTTCATAGGGGGCCCTAGTTTGTCATTTCGATTTCTTTTAAATTTAGGTGACCACTTTTGCTTCGGTTCCTCCTTTGTTGGTTCAGTTTCAACAACATCATCCCAGACAATGCCGCTAATTTCTACGGCTGATTCAAAAGTTCTAGGAGCATGCGCCTTCACATGTGTTCGGACTTTAGGTGGTAGTCCTTCCACATATAACTTCAATCTGCGTTCCTCCGTGTTTACCAAATGAGGAACCAGTCTTGACATTTCATTAAATTTTGACGTATATTGCCGATGGTTCATACGTCCTGCTTTCAAAGTCAAAAATTCCCGTTCGATTTTATCAATTTCATTCTTTGGACAGAAGTGTTTTATAACTAATTCCTTCAAGTCCTCCCATTTAAAGCCCTCCACATCAGTAGTGGTCTTTGACTGCTTGACAGTGTTCCACCACTGTAGAGCTTCTTCAGTAAATGAATGAGCTGCAAATTTCACAGCTTGGCCTTCCCGGCATTCACTAATAGCGATGACCGCCTCCATAGTCGAAACCCAGTGACAGGTGGCCACAACATCCTTCTTACCATCAAATGAGGGTGGATTGCATCCTTTGAAGGCCTTGTAATCACAACCCTTCGTTTCTCTGACGTAGAATCACCGTTCTTAGTTCCGGTGATCACAACTTCCTCTTCTTTGGTGCTCTCCTTAGTTCCTTCAGACTTGTCTTTCAAAGTATCCTTCAGTATTTTTGTAACCAAAGCTGGTAGCTTATCATCCAAAACTTTAGAGACCTCATCAGAAATAGCCTTCACTACGATAGGCTCTAGAGTAAACTCGTCTTCATCTTCCGGTTGCTCGTTTTGCTGGTAGTCGTCTTCATTGACGGGTTCTTCATTCTCGATATGTGGTTCTTCAGGTTCCTGTGGTTGCTTACGTGGTCTACCCCTTTGTCCAGCCATCTAACTACCTACATAATGCAACAATTGATGAGTCAGTACAGGATTAGTTTAGTACGAAATAAGCTTTGTAAATCGTTAATGACGTTGATCAGGTGTTATTAACCATTTACCCAACTCATAGGCTCTAAACATTTCCCATCCCGTCACCCAACGTGCATGACTCTAACTACCTTTCTAACCTTACACCTACTTCTTAACTCATACATAACATTCAGCTCATGGCATCAAACTACCCTTGACTGGCATTCTTATCATTTTGTCACATTTTCAGTTTAAGTCCAGTCATTAGGGATAACCGGATCTCTCAAACTATGGCTCTGATACCAACTTCAGAGGCCCCGAGCCCCTCAGTTGGCAAAACATCAAACCCATATTACTTAAACCATAATTACATTATCATAGCAGCGGAATATAGGGTAACTACATAAAATATCATACAGATCTAAACAAACTTTTACACATAACCCACGACTCTATGGTTCTATACGTAGCCAGTTTATGGCAGGGTAGTCTTCAATGAATGCCACGAAGCCTTACTGTCATTCTTCCTCAATACCATTCAACCTGATATGCATGCTAAAACAAGTCAGCTTTCGCTGGTGAGTTCTAAGTTAACTTTTCATAAAAATAAAATCTTTAATATACATAAAACATTAGCCTTCACTGCCGACCGAAGTCAACAGTCTCAATCATACTAAACATAAAACATTTCATATACATAACATACATGACATCATAACATCAATCATACAGTGCATAAATGTAGCATGTCCTGTTGACCGAAGTCAACATGCTTGCACAAGACTTCTTAAACTATCAACCCGAAGTTGATAACTTATACATGCATAAGATTTCCTCAACTGGAGACACACAGTCGGCAGGCCTGTTCTTTCACAGGACTTCTATCTGTTCTTTCACAGGACTTCTGCATGTTCTTTCACAGGACTTCTTAAACCATCAACCGAAATTGACGGCTCATACCGGTACAAGACTTCTTGACATACATCATTCATACATAACATGATTTAAAGCGTTAAACCATCATAATCATAAACGGTCATTCGCACCGTAGTGCTCAGGTTTTGCCCAACCACATCCGGGACTTCAATATCACATTTCCTTCTCGACCTCGGTCGATGACTTTTTAAAAATCGTTTCCTTCTCAACCTTGGTTGAGAATTCAAACATTCGTTACGTCTCCTAAGAGACTCTTAAAATTATTTACTTCTCAATTATAATTGAGACTTAAAACATTCTTTACATTTTAAAACATTTCTTACTTGAAAACGTTCTTTGTCCTGAAAACATTCCTTACCTGATCATAATCAGGTTAAGATCACTTTCATATAATAACTTTACAACAGGCAAAACTTTACAACATGCATATCAGCCCAAAAACGTTAAAACAGTAAAAGAGGGCTCATAGAACTCACTTGATATCTTACAGTAGCAAGATTCCTCGTAAACTGGTACTAATGGTGTAATTTTGCATTCGTTTACACTTAATAAGTCATTTATGTTTTAACCTACTGATTAGATCTTTCTGAACGTTCAATGTCAAAGACATTGTCTTGAAAGTCATCAAATAGTTAATGTTGTTGATTATAATGCTAAAACAGTTTCTAAACAGATTAATGGCTTAGAAATGATAAATCCTTATCATTGATTACCCAGATATCATGAAATATCACAATGTAGTCTTAGAATAGGTTTAATAACCATGTTTAACATACTAATCTGATTGTTATTATAAACATCAGATAATCGTTCCAATGAGTATGTTAATGGTTGTGATTAGTTTGAAACACTTAGATTTAACCTTTGCATTTCAAAGATTAACCAAACTAATCATCTACATTGTCATAATCAAATGGATTAAACCATTATAACCATAGTTGTGATTTCATGCAAACCGGGCATTACAACGGATCAAAACAAGGATTTAACCGTTAGAACATCGTGTTCTTCATTTATAATCAATCCTAGCCATCATCTAGGCAATAATCAACAATCCTAACTATATTATTACGTTCAAAAATCAAGATCTAATCAATCAAAATCGAACTATAAGGTTAAAACGAATCATTACCTAATCTGACGGAGTTTTGACTGCAAAACAATGATCAGAACTTGTAAATACGTTCCCTGGTGTGATCCCCACAATCTGATGGTCATAAACTGAAGGTTGGAGGTCCAAAATAGTTGTTCTTCGTTTGTAGGGTGAAGAGAGTTCGAGAGATATAAAATTTTAATTTTTCTGCGTGAACTTGATGAAGAAAACTGATCCATTGCACCGCCTCCCTCCTCGCGTACCGCGACGAGGGTCAAAACAAATCTTCGCGTACCGCGAAGAAATCCGGAGGATTTCAGATATTTTGGTCCATCGCGTACCGCGAAGGATCCTCAACCTTTTCGTCGCGTACCGCGACGAGTCCAGAAGTTCCATACTTTAAAATTTTTCTTCGTTTCACGATTCCGGACAATCCGTAACTCCGTTTTACGCACGGTTTTCGCCCACGTTCACCATTTCTCACGTACTATCATCCTGTAATAATTTCGATTGTTAATTCAACGTAGATTTTATACACGATCAAACGTGCTAATTATTCGG
The DNA here is from genome assembly GCA_009363875.1 of Mikania micrantha. Lineage (NCBI taxonomy): Eukaryota > Viridiplantae > Streptophyta > Magnoliopsida > Asterales > Asteraceae > Mikania > Mikania micrantha. The sequence continues at coordinate 83,989,869 of CM018691.1, read as the reverse complement.
TTGTTACAAGACGGTAGTCCGGCTCTAGTCTGAACCTATTAGGAGTGCTTTTCTATTTAATATATTATTTATATTTTAAAACATATGAATAATAATAATAATAGAAATATAAGTATTTGCAATGCCAATAATTTTAGACAATTGGACATTACAACGACTTATAAGACTGAGGTTTCGTATACTTGTTTTGGATAGTCTCTGCTTATAAAAGTGAGGTTTTCAGGTTTAAAGTCGGGCAGAACCTCAACTTATATTTCTTCAGTTTCCTGAAAACAATTGGGCAGAATCTTTGCTTATAATTGTTTGTTTCCAAAAAAACTAGTCGGGCATAACCTCGACTTGTTTTTGATTAAATACAAACAATTATACATAATCCTATTATATAATAATAATAAGATCTAAAACAAGCATTATAACGAATTGAAATGATATGAAACGAGATTTTTACCTCACACAAGTTCGGCAGCACCTCGCGTTGAACACTAGATGATTGGAGGGGTTAAATGTGGGTATTTGGAGGTGTAGGGTCGGGTTTTGAGAGCTGGAAGGTCAATTTTCATAACCAGAGTCGAAATATGGTGGTCTGGTATTTATAGGCAAATTTTGGGTCTGGGGCGTAGAGCCTAGCCCCAACGTTTGGTTCTGGGCGGTACGCTTAGTTTTAGTGGGTTGCATGTCTACCACTTGTTGACACGTGGTGCCACGTGGCATGTCCTGGTGCCTCGTGGTGCCACCTGTTGACACGTGGATGCTGACCCACCTCTGAGATTGACACGTGGCGCTCGACCAATGAGGTTTTTCCACGTGTCTTTTGACGTGTCGTCTTTGAATGCGATCTGACTGTTTCTTGTTTTCGCGATAACTTGAGCATACGAACTTCGTTTTACGTGCGGTTTTCGGCTACGTTCACGGTTTTTCGAGACCTTTCCAATTGTTATAATTTCAAAACCTAAAGAGTTCAAAATAAATGATCTCTTATTTAAAGCTATATTCAACTTAGTGTATCTTGAAATCGGAGCCCCGTTTCGTATTTCGCTTACACTCATTATTTTTATTTCCGAGTTATGATTCTAGAAATGAAATCTGTTGGTCACCTATTTGAACAAGCATTAGGTGATGGATGTTTCTTTGCGATCTACTAACACCAGAATCCTGAGTAACTACAAGCCATGAACCCATGTGGGGCCGAACAGGGAACATTGATAGTACTATCGGCTGACAACCCATTTACTGGGATGATTGCATCTCCCCTTGTGTGAATGTTTATTACATGTTTCCGTTATCTTCTTAATGTTAGTGATAGACATTAAAATAATGAGGCACTAAGATATTTACCGACGGGTAGTATCTTCGTAGAACAGAACATCTTGTCCGAAAGGAACTAGATATGGGTCCCGTGGTTATCTTTGGAACTGTATATCAAAAGCTTGCATATCATATCATATTGTGTAAATCAATCATTAAGATCTCACCAGCTTTGTGCTGACTTTTCAAACTCAAACATTTGTGCAGGTAGACAATGATGACGAGTGAGATTGCACTGCAGGCACTTGTAATTAAAAAATTTAGTTTGTAAACTATAACTGTGATTGTAATAACGTTGCCTTGTAATGTAATATCTTTAAGTTAATTTGTGTGTTGTGATACCGGATCAAGTAAGTTGCACCCCATCTCTGAGACATCACCACTATGCTTCCACAACCTTCTTAGAGTGATCAGTGACATCATCACAGGTGACGAGAGGTAGTGGTGTGACACACTACCCTATCATGTTCATATCCAAATCAAAGAGCTTGCCTAATACTCATAATTGTAATAATGATAGATTGATCGTTAATCTTGGCTACAATAGTAGAAACTTCATTAATGATTTTCTCTTCAATTATTTTCCGAAGACTAACTGATGATGACTAGTGTAAGCATCATGAAGAACATATATAACATAATGAATTCTGGATTTGTTCTAAAAAATTGATGATGTCAATTAAATCCATTGCATCCTTTGTTGTATCCAAACAAGCATACATGCTGTGTTTAGGATTTTATCCCAAAACTATCTCCAAGATCCTTCACAAACTACTGGTAGTTAGAGGGTTGTAGAAAATGTATTACAAGACACTCAATCATCTGAATATAACTTGGTTATTCAAGTGATAATTTTGATGATTGTATGTTTTATTATTTGTTTTTGTTAAAATTCTTAAAATGTATTATTTATGTTTATTATATTCGGCACTAATTTATTCTTATTGAAGGAATGACAACATATATTGCTAGAAGACATGGTGTAGATGGTGGTGATCGACCTCCTCATAGGGATCCCTATAAGCTTCTTACGGGTTGTGAGTCTTGTAAGTTAGTTGTTTGTGTTAAATATATATCCTTATGCTAAATATATTTTTAATTGGTAACTTTTCAATTTCATGTGCCAATGTAGCACAAATAAAAAGGCGTTAAAAAAAACATCAAACTAATAAAAAATTTTGAAAACCATTGTAAGCCATTACCCATTGAGGTTGAAGATGATGGTGCACAATACAATTTTGTAGGAGAAAACTTCTCAGATTTTATAAGATTGATCACCAACGAAGTTTGAAAGGTTGATTCATTTCATTATACTTGTTAGCAAAATGTTCCTGATTAATTTAAAAAAGATATATGCCCCACATTTTTTGTGAGTATATAATGTAATGTTTTATTTGTATTTAAATTCAATACTATTAGATGTTTTAAATTAATTAATTTTTTGGAGGAATATTTTGATCTTGATAGTTTGAGAAACACAAACCAGCAGGAAGGCATAAGATTCAGAATCCATGCCGAGTGTCAAAGAGCTTACAAGGACATGAAGCAAGAATTTAAAAAACATTTTGATTCTGTTGGAGGCTATGAGAATGTTGAAAAGGCAAGAACAAAACCCCCATATGAATTGGACCAACAAGCATGGGAACAACTCATTAATCAATTGTTCCTAAATCCTGATTTTAGAAAACGATCAATGAAAAATACATTAAATAAATCCAAACAATTTTATACAAGTTTTCATGGGATCAAATCATATGCACAGAGACGCCATATGGAAGTAAGTAATATAATTTTAAGATCATCCAAAGATGTATTAAGTATTATATTAAAAGAGAAATAATAATATTTTTGTTGTTCATAGGGGACCGGTGGTATTGAAGTTATTAAAGATACCCATTACAAGCTTGGGAAGGGATAGGCTAACGAGATTGCAGAATCAGACTATATAAGTAAAAACCTTTAACTGTATGGTTTAGTGTGTTGTTAGTTTATAAAAGTCTTAAAACCTTTAGTTGTATGTCCTAGTATGTTGTTAGTATATAAAGGTCTTGAAGCCTTTAGTTGTATGGTTTAGTATGTTGTTGGTCTATAAAAGTTTTAAAACCTCTAGTTATATGGTTTAGTATGTTGTTAGTATATAAAGGTCTTAAAACCTTTAGTTGTATGGTTTAGTATGTTGCTGGTCTATAAAAGTCTTAAATCCTATAGTTGTATGGTTTAGTATGTTTTTAGTCTAAAAAAGTATTAATCCTTTAGTTGTATGGTTTAGTATGTTGTTAGTCTAGAAAAGTTTTAAAACCTTGGTTGAAAATTGGAAATATGGGAAATTCTTGGTTATTCATTTTATAGTCGTTATGCTGTTGACTTTTAATAAACATGATTGTATATTTGTGGTATTGTTTAACTTAGGAGATAATGCAAGAGGAGTTTAAAAGATATTCCCAAGAGTCTGGTGATTTAGAATCAGTTAATCAGATTGAGGTTATGGAGCGTGCTTTAGGTCAAAGACGTGGACACATAAGAGGTGTTTGTCATGTTGTGAGACATCCCACACTAGACGTATCTAGTACTTACCCCCCTCAACAAAGAAAATGGCAAGATCAGATGGATGGGAGAGTAGAACAACTTCAACAACAACTACAACAACAACAAGAACTTGACAGGGATAGGGATCGTGCAATGGAGGAAATGAGTCGTCAAAGGGAATAAATGCGTCGCCTTTGGGAGCGACAACATTGTCACGATCCGTTGTTGCATTTGGCTTGAATGTTGTGTTTAATTTGAACAATTTAAATGCCCTTTGTTAAAACTTAGAGGTTGTGTTTGGATTTGGTAAACTTTGGAATTGCTAAATTTTAGGTTTGTATGATATGTATGTTATGTCGTTTGTCTTTTGAATGCTAAGCAAGTTTTACATTTTTGAGAATTATATAATAATTATTGTTGGGAATATTAAAAAAAGAATGAGTTTTAAGTTAAATCCGTTTGGGTTCAAACGAGTGCGGGTTAGGATGAGTGTGGGTCAATATGAGTTTTAAGCAAAATCCGTTTGGGTTCAAACGAGTCGTTATAAAAAAAATCAATTTCGATTAAGTTAAAATGAGTTGTAACTAAACAAATAGTTTATTTGAATAATTTTAATGATTTTCCAATTAGATATATTATTGATCATTCTTACTCATTGAAATCCATTATGTTCACATGGTTTTTAAGTTACTTATCTTGACCCGCTTTGTCTTAAGGTGTTACCCATCTCAACCCATACTATGTCTTAATGTTACCCATTTCAAACCAAAATGCAATAATTGTTTACTCAATTTTATCCATTTATCTTGATATGGGTCAAGAATGTCAGGTATAAGTAACCATCCTGCAGCTGTTGTTAGCCCGGGAAATAGGTATTACAGGCTTCAAAAGGAGTAAATATAATAATGTTTTAGATACAATCAACAATGCTAACAATCTTTTAATAGGGTGCCGTGACCCCGAAGCCCCGTCGGCCCATGGGTGACAATGTGCAGCTAGAGACGGTTTTATCTTCTGTCAACAGGGAACCTATCATTCATTCATACTCCAATAGAATAATCAAAATGCATAAATTACATGAAATTTTCAATACAAATATAACAGACAATGCAAACAATTAATGTTGTAATCAAAAGAAAAATTAACAAAGCCCTATTTCAACTTTTTATGATACTGATTTGAGATTATTAATCTTTCAATAGATTTAGTTCCTTTCTATTTTTTTAAACGAATTGGTGAATTACCAATGATGTCTTGTTCTAGTGGTAAGATGGAGGTATGAGGGAAGTGATAGGAGTCCCAGGTCCTGGGTTCTATTCTTGATCCTATCCGGTTTTACCGGCCTTTCATCGTCATGCCTTTGGGCGGGTGCTTGGGTCGGGTTTTCCCCGGGAATAGGTGGCTGGTGGGCTAGGTGCTCCGTCCGTCTGGACAAGCAGCCAACTTGGGCATCCTTTAGCCATTGGGGGCCGCGTACGGAGTAACCGGCAATTTTGGTCGTTCAAAAAAAAATGATAGTAATTGTTTCAATTTTCTTTTCATTAATTCTCAAATGCAACATATTATTTAAAAGAGCAAAAATGAATGCGTTCCTAACCTAGGGTGTTCAGAAAAACCGAAAACCGTTTAAAACCGATAACCGAACCGTATCCGTAACCGAAAAAAACCAAACCGAATTCTGAATTCGGTTTTCGGTTCGGTTCCTAACCGTATCCGAATTCCGAATTCGGATTTTTGTTCGGTTAATGGTTTTAAAATTTTTTTGAATTCGGTTTGTTCGGTTAGTCCGGTTAACCGAACAAACCGAAGTCATATTTAAATTAACATTTTTATTAATTATATATAAGGTTGAATTTGGTTTATTTGGTTGAATTCGGTTTGTTCGGTTGAATTCGGTTTATTCGGATCGGTTTATTCGGTTTTAACCGGTTTTTTGGTTTTTAATCGGTTTGTTCGGTTGAATTCGGTTTGTTATGTTTTAACCGAAACCGAACCGAATAACCATTTCCCGAATTCGGTTCGGTTCGGTTAACGGTTAGGGAATTTTTTTTTGAAAACCGATTAAACCGAACCGATAAACCGAACAAACCGTTAACCGAACCGATTAACATCCCTAATTATCAGGAGACAAGTACAACATTAAATGAAAGTAGGAAAACTACTTCAACATGGAATAAAAGTTTGGAGACTAATACTAGTCCTAAACGCATGGAAACCAGAAACAGACAACTTGATGCGACAGTTAAACCCGTGGTTGACGGGCAATGTTGATATTTTTTTTATTTTTAAGAAAATTACCAAAATGTTCATTTAACAATAATTATACTTGATTTTGTTCATTTGATTTTTTTCATGCATCAAAATGTTTATATTCTTTACGGGCTTCGGCTCCCGTAAGTATAAAAAAGTCCGCCCATATAGCCAACCAAACAAAGTTTGTCACGTGTTCTGTACAGGCAACCACCCATATATAAAATTACAAGCGTCCGCCTGTAAAAATCAAGCATAATTTTACATGTGTCCGCCTATAGATTACAGGCACCCACGTCAGAGTTTACGGGCGTCGGCTCCCGTATAAAACACGTGGCAAGCTTTGTTTGGTTGGCTTTGTATGCGGACACCTATATACTTCCGAGCAAGTAGCCAACTTGGGCATCCTTTAGCCATTGGGGGCCGCGTATGGAGTAACCGGCAATTGATTAGTTGGTCGTTAAAAAAAATGATAGGAATTGTTTCAATTTTCTTTTCATTAATTCTCAAATGCAACATATTATTTAAAAGAGCAAAAATGAATGCGTTCCTAACCTAGGGTGTTCAGAAAAACCGAAAACCGTTAAAAACCGATAACCGAACTGTATCCGTAACCGAAAAAAACGAACCGAATTCTGAATTCGGTTTTCGGTTCGGTTCCTAACCGTATCCGAATTCTGAATTCGGATTTTGGTTTGGTTAACTGTTTTAATTTTTTTTGAATTCGGTTTGTTCGGTTTCTTCGGTTAACCGAACAAACCGAAGTCATATTTAAATTTACATTTTTATTAATTATATATAAGGTTGAATTCGGTTTATTTGTTTGAATTAGGATTGTTCGGTTGAATTCGGTTTATTCGGATCGGTTTATTCGGTTTTAACCGGTTTTTTGGTTTTTAATCGGTTTGTTCGGTTGAATTCGGTTTATTCGGTTCGGTTAACCATTTCCCGAATTCGGTTCGGTTCGGTTAACGGTTAGGGAATTTTTTTTTGAAAACCGATTAAAGCGAACCAAATAAACCGAACCGATGAACACCCCTAATTATCAAGAGACAAGTACAACATTAAATGAAAGTAGGAAAACTACTTCAACACTGAATAAAAGTTTGGAGACTAATACTAGTCCTAAACGCATGGAAACCAGAAACAAACAAGTTGATGCGACAGTTAAAGCCGTGGTTGACGGGCAATGTTGATATTTTTTATTTTTAAGAAAATTACCAAAATGTTCATTTAACAATAATTGTACTTGATTTTGTTCATTTGATTTTTTTCATGCATCAAAATGTTCATATTCTTTACGGGCTTCGGCTCCCGCAAGTATAAAGAAGTTCGCCCATATAGCCAACCAAACAAAGCTTGTCACGTGTTCTGTACAGGCAACCACCCATAAAATTACAAGCGTCCGCCCGTAAAAATCAAGCATAATTTTACATGTGTCCGCCTATAGATTACAGGCACCCACATCAGAGTTTACGGGCGTCGGCTCCCGTATAAAACACGTGGCAAGCATTGTTTTGTTGGCTTTGTATGCGGACACCTATATACTTTCGAACGCCAGCGCCCATAAAGAGATGGACAATTGGTATTCAGATGGACAAAATGGAAAAAGTATTTAGTCAAATGATGCAACATGACTTTGGTGGGGCCGGCCAATGGCGGAGCTTGGGCAAGAGGAGAGGGGGCGGAAATTTTTGAAACCCATAATGTATGTTAACTTTTTGAAGCGACGGGGGGCGAAACCACTATTTTTAACCAAAAATAAATTTCGGCCAAATAATTAACACTACAAACGAAAAAAGAGTAAGCTACGCCCCTGGGGCCGGGGATTGTGATATGAAGTGGAATGTTCAAATTTGCACCATGTGTCTTTATACCTGTTTACAAATGTCTTTTATCTGTCAAACGTTATTTTTGGCACAAGTAATATGGACCCATAGCTTTGCGTTTATCTTTGTTTGACTTGAGGTGTGAGTAAATCCAACAAATTAACACCATGTTGCAGCTGCTGTTAGCCCGGTAACTAGTGTCACACGCTTCAACAGGAGTAAATATACAAACAAACAAATCTATCCAGTTTAATCTCACTTTGAGTGGGTCTGAAAGAGATAAAAACACATCTTATATATACTTAAAAGGAGTAAATATAAATTTTTTAGATACAATCAACAATGCTTGCAATCTTTTAAAGTGGTTGCTTAGAATCGCACTAAAAATTCCCGCGCCATGCATATAGGATTTAGTTACCATCGCCCGATTCTCGAACCATCTCAACACATGCAAATGCATTATCTCTTTTTTGTATATATATCATAATTAACAAATGAGTGAATTGGTGGCGACCAATAAAATAAGAATTTTTTTTACAAGTGATGTTTTATTCAACCCATGCATCACAAGTAGTCTGCATAAATGGGTAGTTTGCCCCTAGTACAGGCGACATCCGATTATATTTTTGATTAAGGTGTTTAATTAAGTCAGAAATCGCCAATGATAGGGACGACTGCTAATGTGTACCGCCATCTCACCTGTATTCTATTCAAACAAAAAAAAAGAGTTTTTGAGATAACGCCCGTACTAGGAGCGATGTCTGACAAGCGATATGTACTTTTGGTACCTTCTCGTCAGACATCGCCCCTGGTACGAGCGATATCTCAAAAAACCCCATTTTTTCGTTTGAATAGGTGAGGTGGCAGTACACATCAGCAGTCATCCCTGTCAATGACGATTTCTGACTTAATTAAACACCTTAATCAAAAAGATTATCAGATGTCGCCCGTACCAGATGCGACGGACCAATTTTTGAAAAAAAAAAATGCATCCTACTTGTGATGCATGGGTTGAAAAAAACACTTATAAAAATAAATTCATAAAATACTCAAAATTGCATAAAATTACATGAAATTTTCAAATACAAATATGGCAGACAATGCAAACAATTAATGTTGTAATCAAAAGAAAAATTAACAATTAACAAACCCCTATTTCAACTTTTTAAGATACTGATTTGATATTATTAATATTCCAATAGATTTAGTTCCTTTCTACTTTTTTTTAACGAATTGGTATGACGAGAGTTAAGAATAAAGTATAGAATATTGTTTCGATTTACTTTTCATTAATTCTCAAATGCAACATACCATTTAATGGAGCAAAAATGAATGCGATCCAAACAATAAGGAGATCCGGCCATTTGACCTTTTTCATGCATTAAAATGTTCATGTTTTTTACGGGCATCCACCCATATGGTCAACCAAACAAAAAGCTTGCCACGTGTCCTTTACAGGCACATGCCCGTAAAATTACAGCGTCCGTCCGTAAAAATCAAACACTCTTAAGGTGTCCGCCCATAGATTCAGGCATCCACGTCAGAGTTTACGTACGTCGGCGCCCATATAAGACACATGACAAGCTTTGTTTGGTTGTCTTTATGGGCGGACACCTATATACTTACGGCACCGGCGCCTATAAAGAGATGAACAATTGATATGAGATGGACAAAATGGAGAAAGTATTTGGTTAAATAGTTATTTTAGAAATTGACTATATTTTTTTACAATACACAAGCCCTTGAACGTCAATGTCCTCAAGGACAAATGAAAGCACCACGAAGGTCGCCACTTGCGTCTTGTAGTCGGATCACTCATCGGTGATAAGGTCTTACCTGTGAAGGATGCATGCATAGCCTTCTTCAACATTAACCAAACGTCCACTAGATTTAATGGTTTGCTTAACGGTGTTTGTGTTAATGGAAACGGGGTCGATGATAGCGGTAATTAAAGTGCAGGGTCGTGGTTGGATCTTTTTGGTGGTGGTGGTTGGTGCCATGTTTGTTGATATGTTTGGCAAGTTGGGTGACGGGTCACAATGAGTGCGAGTCAGGATAAGTGCGGGTTAGAATGAGTTTTAAGCAAAATAAGTTTGGATCTAAATCAGTCGTTTTTAAAAAAACATTTATTTAGTTTAAGTTAAATAAGTTTTAACTTAACAAATAGTTAATTTAAATAATTTTTAATGATTTTCTCATCAAATACATTATTGATCATTTTCACATGTTTGTATCTGTTATATTTACATAGTTTTTAAATTTATCTTAAGGTGTTACTCATTTCAACCCGTTTTATGTTATAATGATACACATTTCAACACAAAATAAAATAATTGTTTAGTATACCCGAACCTAACTATTTATCTTGATATGAGTCAAGATTGTAAAGTATATTTGTTGAGTATGTTGCTATTGGCAACTTTATCGTTTTGGTAGGGATACAAATCGTTGGTTTGGTCGTGGTTTTTTGAGGGTGTGAAGAAGTAGGTGGCAATTTTAGGTTTGAGGTTAAGCAAGGGGAATTAACTGCAAACGGTGTAGAAGTATGGTGCTTCTTGTGGAGGTATCAATGATGGTGATTATTGGCGGACACAATAAGGTTTAATGAGGGTCGACATACCCATGAAAAAAAATTTATTCGTTATATATGTGATTTACCCTCGACTGACCCCAAGACATTTTACCACTAACCCCAATAAAATTTTGACGATCAAGGTAATGCTTAATTCTAAAGCAAAACTACTAATAATAAACTCCACAAATAACCTAATATGTATTACTCATAATAAAGCCTAAGTACCAATTAATAATTTAACTTAATATCCAGTCACTCATAATCTAATAAGTTTTGGACTTTTTTTCTTTGTTTTTTATTTGAGTAGTTTTCTATACTAATTGTTTTTTGTGAGCTTAAATATTTAAATAAAAGAGAAGCAACATCTTTACTTCAACGGTTTGCTAGTTAGACTCACTCTCTACTTGAAGCTTATTTGTGAGATACTTAAATTTTAATGTGATTTAGTCATATCACTCTAATCAAAAGTTGATGATTTGCCATATTTTTATTACGTCTTTTTGATTTTTGTTTTATGTTTATTATATTTTGGGTAACCTGATCTGATTCGAACCGGCTCAATAAAATGAAATATTTATTGATGAACAATAGCACAAAGTACAATACAGGAACCCAACAAAACAACATAGCATAGACACAAAGTGGCAAACCAATAATACTCCTAAATGTAAAGAAACCAGAAACAAAACGTTGATGCGATGATTAATGAGGATAATCTGTATCAAATCTGTATAGCTTTGTACTTCCTTCGAAAGGTTCTTGCCACCATTGATCAATTTTATGAGCCTTCCTGACACTCTCTGTCAAACTATCGTTCACCGTCAAATTCGCTGTCGGTAACAGATGCAACGGCACCGATATTCTCCCAAACGCTCTGGAAATTAGACTTATGATCGAATCCCTGGCAGCAATTCTCTCAACATCCCCCATACCGATTTCATTCATATTGACCCGATGCTGAAAATACCCAATGTACTCCGAACAAATCGGATCCTTAGGATTCACAAACATATTCGGCTTCCATTCAGATAACATTATAAACGCATCCTCTTCCAGATCCTCACTAGGACGCTTCACTATTATCGCAATTCCGGCCTTGATGATACTAGCCCAGATACGGACAACGCGTTTCAACGTTTGGTTTTTAATCAAATTCTCTATCGGAACTGAATTGAACGGGGGACTGAATAGATACGTTTCGAGGTATAACCCAGACTTTGCCAATTCCCTCCCGGCGAGCATTGCGATTGATGCACCTAACGAGTGTCCGGCTAAGCATACGTTTTCAGCTCCCGCCATTGTTACAGTTTCCCGAACAGCTTCTAAAGCTTTTTGAAACCGAGGACTTTCTTTGGGGTGACCATAAACGAATTTGAAATTCAGTTTCATGTCTTGGAATAAGGTTTGGAATCGTTTGATTGTTCCACGAAAAGCAATCACATATTTCAGAGCGTACTGATGTGCATCTTTGAATTCGTAAATAGCACCAAAAATCGATGAATCGTTATCATCAACAAGAACACGATTCAACCGAAAGTGAAATCGTTCCCACCAGGGAGGCGCGTAAGTGCCGATGCTTCCGCGTTGTCGATCCTTTTCCAAAATGTAAACACCATGAACAAGGCTCGCAACAATGGATTTTAGATCATTAGGGGCAGTCCTGAGAATTAGTGTGCCAGGACGAATCGGAAAAAAAAAAGCCTCTTAGCAAGCTCAAATATTAAAGCGGATGTGTTCAAAAAAACAAAAAAAAACGTTTAATATATACTGAAAACCGAAATGTATTCGTAATTGAAAAATTGAACCGAATACTGAATTCGGTTTTCGTTTTGGCTCTAGCTGTATCTAATTTCCGAATTTGGTTTTCGGTTCGGTAGCTAACCATATCCGAATTTCGGTTTCTAATTCCAATTTTTTTTTATAAATTTGGTTTGTTTAGTTAACCAATTAAACCGAATTCAAATTTAAATTTATTATCTTATTAATAATCTGTAAGATTGAATTCAGTTTACTCGGTTGAATTCGATTTATTCACATCGTTTTATTCGGTTTTTAATCGGTTTATTTGGTTTTAATCGGTCTGTTCGATTGAATTCGGTTTATTTGAATCAATTTATTCGACTTTTAAGCGTTTTATTTGGCTTTCATTTTGTTTATTTGGTTTTAACCGAAATTAGAACCAAACCACTTTTCGATTTCGGTTTTTTGATAAGGAGGAAAAAATTGAAAACCGATTAAACCAGACCGAATAAACCGTTAACCGAACCAATAAACATATTTAGTTTAAAGAGCATTAAATTAACTTCCTATACTTAAAAAAATGATTTTTTGCACCTGTTGAATAATGTGTTTATAAATACTTCTTTTTAGTTATTTTCGTCTTATTAGTTCTCATTTAAATGAATCTATATATATATATACATATATATAAAAAAAATTGAGACCCCTAAAAAATGGGCCTGGGACGGGGTCGGGTTTGCCCCTCCCCCGAGCCGCCCATGTCGATGATATATGTTTCGCCTGTAATTCAGAATCAAAGGAGTTATTGGATAACCCGCATATAAATTTTAAGTTTTGAACAAAGCATTTACGTACCAATCCAAAGAATTTAGCAGGTGCACAGGTCCTGAAACATCAAAATTTTGATTTTCGAGGGACGCCATTATCAGTGGATTTGAGCTTCTGTGAATTTGGTATGCAAATATTCCTGTATAACTTTTAAGTATTTATAATCCTAACAAATTTAGGGTTGACGTCGACTTTGAATATTCATACTTTTTATCCTTCTATGTGAGTGATCATTACCAAGTCTCAAGTTACAATCATATGAAAAAATTTAATTTTGATGATGCCAACCAAGAAAAAAAAGGCTCTGCATTAAATAATATTATATGATTGGAATCATATAATAACTCACCTTAATTCTATAAACTCGATTAACTACGACAAGATCAACTTAAATTTTTTAGTTTTTCTCATGATCTTTATTATACATGTACATTATTTTATGTGTTTGTGCAAATTTATGATTGTTTGAAATTTAAAACACATGTGAGTTTGCGTAACACTGTAAATATTTATTTCCTGTTGCGACCATTTACAATGACAGTGATGGATTTGCACAAACCTATAAGATAGTATAGGATTTTACATTATAATAAATATCATAAGAAAAAACTTAAGATTTAGGTTGATTTTTGTCGGATCATTAATCTAATAAATTGAGGGTTGACGTCGACATTGAATATTCATACTTTCTAAGTGGTTGATCATTACCAACACTCAATTAGTCAAGTTGCTTACAATCATATGAAGAAATTTAATTTTGATGATACCGACTAAAAAAAACGGACTACGTCTGCATTAAACAATATAAACCAATTAGTCTATAACAAAATGACTAAAATCTTTTATTGACTCTTTCTCCTGGTATAAACTCATGAAAACTTATCTGTATCAATCCATATATATATATATATATTATACTTAATAAATCAAAATAATTAGGAACACTTGTCATAAATCTAGAGCATTCTCACACAACTTTTCCTGCTTCTCTCTCCTAATAAATACACAACTTTATTAAATACTAATTATATAATTTTTTTTTACCTTTTTCAATTAAAAAAACTTCTTAATATTCAAAAAAATATATTACATAATAGTATTAAATACTATTGATATTATATATACTTTTTATAATAAAAAAGGATTTCTTAATATAATAAAAAAATGTTTTAATATTAAAAAGCACACTTTTAAAATATCAAATTATTATAAAATATGAAAATTTTCCAATAATTTATAACTCATAATATATTTTTGTAATTTATAAGTCATTATTATTAACTATTTATTTATTTTTATTTATCAACTTGTTTAATAATATATAAAACCCTATTATTTTGTAAGAAATGATATTTTTTAAAAACAACTTTTTTAATATAAAATGTTTAAAAACCAAACTTTGAAAAATGATTTTTTTTTTGAAAAATACAATATCTTTATTTTATTTTCTATGTAATGTTGATCATATTTTAAATCAAAAAAATCCTTTACTATTTTTAAATTTATATTATTGAATAATCATTAATTTTTATTCAACCTGTGTAACACACGGGATACTAACATACTATATATATATATATATATATATATCTTATAATCTTATAACTTGTAAAAACGGTTGCGGAATAGGACCTACCCGATTTGTGAAGATTAACCATTTCTGAACAGAGAAAAGTCTTGAAGATGGCTAAAAAAACATAAACAAGAATCTGATATGTAATGTAAACTGATGAACAAACAGATAATTTATAACAATAGTAGTTCAATCATTCAACAAGATTACATTACATATCCCTCTCATGCTCTCAAACTCCATGGATAAAGAATCCATGGAGTTCATGGGAGAGAGCTCTCTCAGGATTACATTGAAGCACACCCTCACACACTCTCTTGTCTGTGTTAGCCTGCTACAAATGAGAATAATCTCTATTTATAGTGTCACATTACCTAAAACCCTAAAAACAACAAAAACAACAAAATGATAATAAATAATAAATAATAAATTAAGCTCTATCATTTGTTGTGGTCTTCGGGTCTTTTGGTCATCAAGTGTCTTCGTAATCTTGAGTCTTTAGTGGCTCGTGCGGTGACTCGTTGCTCCCTAATCAACAAATACATAATACTTCATGTTTACATTTCATCTATCCAAATTAACCATTGGTTTTGACTTTTCTAGACCCAACAGTCTCCCCCTATTTGGTTAGATGAATGTAAACAAATGCAGAAGTATAATGAAACAAACATAAATAATAAGATTGAACTTGTGTAGAATAAATTCATGTTTATTTCACCGCAACAATATTGTGAAGGTTTCTTTATCCCACTTTTTAAACTCAAAACAATCTTCTTGAAGTTCCATGCATTTCATTTATCTTCTCCCCCTCTAATCAAGCTCCCCCCTACGATTAGCAATCTTAATCTTCTTTCCCACCACCAAAGGGTATCAGAATATAGGGTGTCAGTTCAAGTATAGGAATCACAACCTTCCTTGTAATGAACATGTGACAAATAAAGGTTCAAAGATGAATGTAAACCATATCCCAACAATTTGATTCTTGAGAGTCTTTAAAGTAGAAACAAGAAATCTTCACATCAATGAAACCAAAGTCTTCACTAATAAACCACTAATAACACTCTTGCCATCAGTTTCAATCCATCAATCTCCCCCTAGACTGATGTTGTAGATAACCGATGTGTGAAAACCCATCATGTCTTCAAAAACAAGTAGTGTTCTTCGGAAGCAATCATTGCTAACCAGCAATATGTTCCATGCAGCAAATCTGGAACACCAATTGGACTTATAGAATAGGCATCATTAACTTATTTTGATTTTCTGATGATGTATAAGTTTCAGCTCTATCATGCCAATGAGTAAAGTACTTCCAATGATGCAACCGAACGAGCGAACCAAAGGCTGATGTGTTTCAAAAGTGATGTCATATGTTATCAATTTCTAAAGTGTTGATTTGAGGATGCATTAGCACTTGGACATCACATAAATAAGCACTTAAGAAGTGGACATTGCATATCAAGAAAAGACATCACTTATGAAGCATTTTGTTAATTTCAAAGTGCTAATTTGTAGATGCATTAGAACTTGGACATCACAAATGAGCACTTAGAAAGTTAACATCTTGTCATACCAAATGAGGGAACCAAAGTTAAATGTGTTTCAGAAGTAAAATCATATGTTGTCAAATTCGAAAGTGTTGATTTGAAGATGCATTAGCACTTGGACATCATTCAAATTAACACTTAGAAAGAAGACATTACATATCAAGAGATGATGTTACTTAAGAAATATTTGGTTAACTTCATAAGTACTGATTTATAGATGCATTAGCACTTGGACATCATAAATTAGCACTTAAGAAGCTAACCTCCTTTTATACCAAAAACTTTGGTTCTTTAAATAGTTTAGTTAACTTCAAAAGTATTAATTTGTAGATGCATTAGAACTTGGACATCACAAATTAACACTTAAGAAACTAACTTCTTTACATACCAATAATACCTCTGCTCTTTGGAAGTAACTCTCGGAAGCAATAGTAATTCAATTTCGGAAAAAAAACTTCACTCATCAGAAGGAGATGTCTTCAGAAGATGCTTCGAAAGTAGTTTCCAATCGGAAGCAAATTATGCTTAGGAAGCATTTTATGCTTAAGAAGCAACTTGTGCTTTGGAAACAACTTGTGCTTCGGAAACAATTTCCAATCAGAAGCAGTAGCCATAGGAAGCAATAGCCATCGAAAGCTTATAATTTTAAAGAATATCCATGGTAAGCTTCCGAAAACCAATCATATAAAACCTTCTGAAAAACCCTAAATTCAAGAACGCCGTTGTCATCATTATGTTCTTTCTTGAAACAAACCCAGCTGCCCTAAAATTTTTCAGCTGCCTCCATTATTATCAAATGAACAAAAATTTGATAACTCGTCCGATAAAGATCAGATTTGGGTGGGGTTTTGACATATAATAGGGAGAGTCAAAACCCACTTGTGTTTACCATATCAAAACACAAAAAATATGACCCAAATAAATTGAAGAACGGAGAACCCAGAACAAGAACATCTTCAAAGAACTTTCACAAAAATTCACAAAATTAGGGTATTGAGCACAAGTTTGAGAGAATCAATGGTTAGAATGATAATCTCGAGAACTTGGCTCTGATACCAATTGTAAAAACGGTTGCGAAATAGGACCTACCCGATTTGTGAAGATTAACCATTTCTGAACAGAGAAAAGTCTTGAAGATAGGTAAAAAAACATAAACAAGAATCTGAGATGTAATGTAAACTGATGAACAAACAGATGATTTATAACAATAGTAGTTCAATCATTCAACAAGATTACATTACCTACCCCTCTCATGCTCTCAAACTCCATGGATAAAGAATCCATGGAGTTCATGGGGGAGAGCTCTCTCAGGATTACATTGAAGCACACCATCACACACTCTTTGTCTGTGTTAGCCTGCTACAAATGAGAATAATCTCTATTTATAGTGTCACATGACCTAAAACCCTAAAAACAACAAATACAACAAAATGATAATAAATAATAAATTAAGCTCTATCATTTATTGTGGTCTTCGGGTCTTTTGGTCATCAAATGTCTTCGTAATCTTGAGTTTTTAGTGGCTCGTGCAGTGACTCGTTGCTCCCTAATCAACAAATACATAATACTTCATGTTTACATTTCATCTATCCAAATTAACCATTGGTCTTGACTTTTCTAGACCCAACATAACTATTTATAATAAAGATAAGAGAGATAAAGAGGTATGTTCTTAAATTTAAGAAATGTATAATAAGGAGAGCCACATGTACAAGTCTTTATGCGCGGTTTAGCTACATGCACAAGTGATCTTCTACCCAGATCTTGTTCTAATCCTACGCCTCCCATCACCAAAGAAGCAACACTTTTCGTCTAGGGTTTTCACCCCTTGTGTTTGTTTCCATAATCAGTAGCAAAATCAATGGCTTCATTGCTTCTGAACGAGGACAATACCCGGGCATACGAAAGAGGTAGGCATCAATTCTTGGATTCTTCGCTTCTGAATCACAGAGGAAGTATGAGGTATTTGTCATTTCTTGGCTCCACATTCGAAATTTGAAATCACATATTTGTTTTATAAATCTAATCTCCCTCGCATTTGAAATCGCATACAACGATTCGAAACACCACAGGTCTTCAATCTCAGCGTTAAGAGCCTCGACTACGGTGACTTACAAAATTTTAACCTAATTTCTTATTTGGAAGGTATGCAACGGTTTAAACCAATTTTTTAGCCTAATAGTTTTAATATTTATGCTAGGATTTATAGTTTTAATCTGTATACTAGGTTTTATTCTAAATTGTAGTTTCTTATTTTCACAGTTTACTGGTTGTTTGTTTTGAGTTATTGGGTGAAGGAATATGTTCAACCAGAGGAATATAAAACAGACATACATAATCGTGGTTGTATGTTAGAAGGTAAGTGTCAAGGTTTATCCCTCCTAAGTTTGAATTAACAAGAACTCCAATTGTTTCTATTAGTTCTGAGTGATCTTTAAGACAATTTTTTGCTATAGCATCATTAGTTGAGTAGTTTTGATCTTTTTCTCACGGACATACATAAACTGATTTTACAAAATTTTTTAAACTAACGGGTGTAAATAAAATATCCTTCTGTCAGATTGGTTACATGCTAGCATCATGATCCATGTTGGAATTAAACATGATTATAATGTCAAAGGGTCTTATGCAAATGTGTGTAAAATAGAAGGTTATTAGTTGTAATTAAACAGTTATTTAACTACCACTGTAACTGTCAATTGTAAGGGTATAAATACCCTAGAAACCTCATTTGTAAATGTGTGAAATATAGAAGGAATCGTTGTATTCTGTTTCCTACAAACACACACATATTTTGTTTTATTCGTGAAGATCCACCAAGAATTGGCATCAGAGCCTAGGATTCAATTCAGTTTCAAGATGTTCTAATTTGTTCTTCAGATTGCAAGTAAGTCAACAATCAATTCGGAGGTAATATCGATTCAGAAGGACTAAAATTGATTCAGTAATAAATCAATTCAGAAAATAGTATAAAGAACAAATTAGAAGAAGCCTAAACGATTCAGTCAAAAATCGATTCCAAGAACAAATTCGTTTCAGATACAAATCGATTCACATCAAAGAAAACAAATCAATTCAGAGGCAAATTGATTTAAGGAGAGAAAATTGATTCAGTGACAAAATCAATTCAGAACAGAACGTACAAAATCAATTTCAGTAACAACAATTGATTCAGAGGAACACAAATCGATTCAGAAAAAAATCTATTCAGTTGAACAAAAATCGATTCAGTAATATCGATTCAGAGAAAAAATCAATTCAGAATTTAAATTGATTCAGAACAAATCGATTCAGATAAAATCGATTCAGAAACTTAGAATCGCGAAGCCAAGAACAAAAAGGGAGAAGTTTGTGAAAATCGATTCAGAAAAGGATAAAATCGTTCGTGTTAACAATCGATTCAGTAAAGTTCGATTCAGAAAGAAAACACCCGATTCAGAAGCAAAGGGCAAAGTACAAAACAAATCCAGGGAGAATCTTATGATGGTTTAATCGATTCTAGAAGAAATTGTTCAAAGAAATCAAGATCAAAAGAGAATAACATGCCTTTTGTGTTGTGTCTGATGACCGAGAAGACTGAAAGAGAAGAGATAGAAAACCGATTGAAGCATTGCTTGTGCCCTAATTCCACCGTACTCACAGAAGGACTTATCCAGAGAACTGTTATTGCTCATTTGGTTAAAATCAAAGTGGATTCCTTGCTTGTGTTGCGCATCAGAAAAGAAGAAGAAACAGAACGCAGAAGATCGTTAAGACTGAAGAAGGTGGTCAAGTTTTTGCCCTAATTTTGTTCTGGTCGTACACTTGGGAAAGAAAAGGTAACAGGTAAAAGGAGAAAAAAGGATCTAGGAATAGAAAATAAAAAAACTGAAAAACCCATGACATATTAGTTTCCGATAAAATCTAGAAAAGGAAAAAAAAACAAGAATAGTGATAAATAAATTAAAACAATTCTTGTTTTCATTTGTTTTAGCAAAAATTCAAGGAAAGTTATTTTTTGGGTTTTTATTATTATTGACCAGAAAAATTAAACAAAGATTAATTAAATTAGAATCAAAAGAAAGAAAATACCATGAAGCATTAACCCGGTTAAGAAATCTCAGAAAATATTTTTTTTAAATTCCAGATTATACCGTTATTTTATTTGGAATTTCAGTTTTATAAAAATAGAGTTATACTAATATTGATTCCCGTTAGAATCATTATTAGTTATTTATCCCAGTTAGGATAAGAATTTTAGAAAATCCCAATAGAAGTTTACCAGTTGAAATAATTCAGTTAAATTGTTAAGTAAACATGTCAGAAAAGGGATTAGAAGGAGTTAAAAATAATAAAGAAACCGTTATACATAAGGAAGGAGGATCTATGACACACTTTCAATGTCCTATTTTGAATGCCACGAATTATACTATATAGTCAATCAGAATTAAAACCATACTAAAGGCAAACGGGTTATGGGACATGATAGAACCTAGTGCCAATACTCAAACCGATGAAAAGAAAGATATGACCGCAACTGCATATCTATTTCAAGCATTACCAGAAGATATGATAATACAAATTGCAAATTGTAAAAGTGCAAAGGAAATTTGGGATGCACTTAAGACTAGGAATGTCGGTGTAGATCGAGTATAGAAGGCACGTCTTCAAACGCTAAAGACAGAATTTGAAATGCTGAAAATGAAGGAGGAAGATACTATTGATTCGTTCACTGAAAAACTGAACGGTATTGTTACAAAGATGAAATTATTGGAAGATTAAAAGCTTTTCAAGAAAGGACTAGTTTGTTAAACGAAGATTCAGAAAATAATCAAGGAAAGCTTTTGTTTTCACAACATGATAAGAAGTCAAGTCAAGAAAAACACTTTGAACGAAGAAGGTATAATTCATCACAAAGAAACAAGGGAAAGTCCAGACAAGAAGAAGAAAATGAAAGTCAGATAAACTTCAGAAAAAATAACAGTGATTTTGATGAAAGAAAAAGGAATTCAAGAAACCGAAACAAGTTTGAGTTTGAAATAAATAAGGTAAGGTGTTATAACTGCAATAATTTTGGACACTATGCCTCAGATTGTCGTAAGTCAAACCATGGAGGAAAACAAGCAAATCTCGTGCAAGAAGAGCAGGAAGATGATGAACCAACTCTCTTAATGTTACAAATCGATGACAGTGATACTCAAAATATTTGCGAAGATATTGAAGAGTATGTTCATGTTAAAGAAGATAGAATCAAGAAAGACGAGATTCGTGAAAAATGATCAAAAAGTCAAGTGAAGATTATGAAGGCCATAATCATGTTTAGGGGTGTGATTGTTGGAATTAAATATGATTATAATGTCAAAGGGTCTTATGCAAATGTGTGTAAAATAGAAGGTTATTAGTTGTAAATATAAGTTAGTTAAACAGTTCTTTAACTACCACTATGACTGTCAATTGTAAGGGTATAAATACCCTAGAAACCTCATTTGTAAATGTGTGAAATATAGAAGGAATCGTTGTATTCTGTTTCCTACAAACACACACACATATTTTGTTTTGTTCGTGAAGATCCACCAAGAATCCATTTGTCTATGAGGCTCTGTTTAAAAAGGGAAGCATAAAACAAACATCATATTCTTAATCAAGTTGATAAGGAGTTTTTAAGGTAACAATTTTTAATAATCCATTTATAATTTAGGCATTGTATGTGCTAAAGACAAAACCATGGCATGTAAATATTCATTATGGCCTGAAATCTATACTACAAAATAGGTAATTGTGTTTGATGCATGCAATGACCTGCAACAAAAACTTTTGTTGATGCATTGTTCTTTTGAATTATTTAAAGGTGAAATTTGTTATGGACATCCATTTTTTTTTTATTTTAGAGTAAAAGAATTGCTTAATTTGTTGTTGAAACACAATGATGTGCTGCTTCTGTTGATGCAAGCAGTTTCATTTTTTTTTTTCCTTTGAATTTCTGAAATAGATTATTATAGTTGTAAAGCTCTTGTAAAACTCTTATGAATGTATGCTGACATTTATGTATGTATGTATGTATGTCGTATGTATGTCTTTTATTTATGTATGTTTGTATGTATGTTTCCAGTTATGAATAAAAGGAAACAATTTTTTATCCAGTTAAGAATTTCATTTAATGGATGTGAACCCATATTCTTAATAAATAAAAGAAAACAATTTGTTTCTAATTGCTAGGTTTTAGTATGTGTATGTGTATGTAATCAGGTATGTATATGTATACAGTTATATGTATGCTGATGTGTGTGTATACATGTTGTTAATGCGTGCAAAGGGCTGTTGTGGTAGCAGGAACTGGACAAGGCACAAAATTAATGGCGGTCTGCTTAAAAACATAAGCATTAGCCAATGTTGTAATCAATGATGTACCCAATTTGTGGTCTCCTTAAATTTGAACATCAATATACGTAGATGGACCAGGAATGAGACTAGCAGAAATATCAAAATGAACAGGTGTTGGTTTTTTTTAATAACATTCAATTTTTTTTGGTTTCATAATGTGAAAATTTTATATCAATGGGTTAATTAGCAACCTTCCTTAATTCCTAGGTTTTCCCTTGCTTATATAGTTTTGTAAAAGAAGGTTTTTCTCTCGATATTGACTTTGAAGAGCCTGAGTCACAAAAGTTAATTTGATTATTACCATTTTTAAGATTTGTGATTTTTAATAATTAGAAATGTGATAACCGGTTTATAGAGTGTTACATATCTTAAGGAGTTCAAATTGTTATTAGTGTTTATATATATATAGGGTATATTGCAACCAACCCACCACACTACTAATACTTTAATAGCATACAAAACGCCTACCAAGCTAACATAAACTTAAGACATGTTTCAATAGATGTGGAAGACTTTGACTAGTTTTTAAGAATTTTCTTAGTATAGAGGTTCTAAAGTTCTAAACATTGAATCTTTGTAGCGAAGTTTGGTAGCTAATTTGTTTTTGGATAAAATAATGAGGTATAATACACAAACATTTGATTTCTATATAACCATTGATAGTGATGATAAATCATTATCACTAATCTTAGCCATAATATCATTGAGTCGTGGAATATAAAACAATTCATCTAAAAATCAATAATACGATTGCTATGAACTTGTTGGGGATTTTATATGGAATCAACCATACTTAAATTCCGTAATTTCAAGTCATGTCACTTTATTGAAATTATAAAATGTATGAAATATAATAAGAAATAATCATGTGACCAAGGAAGATGAGGACATCATAATTATCGAGACAAAGAGCAGTGATTCTCAGTAGGGAAACTAAAGGGTTGTGCCTTCAAAGCCTTCAAAGGATGCAACCCACCATCCTTTGATGGAAATAAAGATGCAGTGGCCACCTACCACTGGATTTCGGCATGGAGGCTGTCATCTCTATTAGTGAGTGTCAAACCGATCCGGCTGTGAAATTTGCAGCCCATTCTTTTACTAAGGACGCACTCCACTGGTGGAATATAGTCAAACAATCAAAGAGTGTTGTATGCATGGAGAAAATGAACTGGGAAGAATTGAAGGAGTTGGTCACGAAACACTTCTATCCAAAGAATGAGCTCGACAAGGTGGAAAGGGAGTTTTTGGTGTTGAAAGCTACGAGTCTGAATCATAGACAGGTCACATCAATGTTCAACGAAATGGCAAGTCTCGTTCCTCATTTGGTCGGCATAGAGGAGCGAATGGTGAAGTTGTACATGGAGGGTTTGCCTCCAAAGGTTCGAATTCATGTTAAAGCGAATGCTCCTAAAACGTTTGATTCTACAGCGGAGCTTAGTGGAATAGTTTGGGATGATGTCATGGACGCTGAACCAGTCAAGGAGGAATCAAAGACAAAATGGTCCCTCAGAAGCAAAAGAGGTCGAACCAATCAAAGATGATTTCATGGCAAAAAGCTGAAGAAAGAAGAAACAGGTTAGTGCAGCAAGCGCGAAAAAAGTCACACGGGGCAGTGCTTGGTGGGCACTAATTTGTGTTTCCGATGTGGGAAGACGGGGTATTTTTCTGTCAATTGTCTGAATGCCACCCAATGTTTCATCTGCAAGGGGTATGGACATATGTCCAAGGACTGTTAAAGGCCAAAGGCAAGAACATCAGGGCAGATGGAAGGAAAGAGGAATGAGAAACCGAAAGTTAAAGCCCGAGCTTTTACAATGACCAATGATGATGCTATTAAGGACCCCGACGTGGTTACCGGTACCTTTTCTATCAACAATATTCCTACATCAGTATTGTTTGCTTCTGATGCCGGTATGAGTTTCGTATCTTCTACCTTTTGCAATGGATTAAGTGGGAAGGTTAAGAAGATAGAATGGGTATTTGATGTAAAGGAAGCTATTGGTAAGATGACCACGATGACGAAGGCTATAGATGATTGTTACATTGAGATAGAGGGTCATAGTTTCCCCGTACAGTTATTCCTTATAACCTTGGGAGGTTTCGATATGGTTTTGGGTATGGAGTGATTAGCTAGACATGAGCATAACATCATGTGTGGACGTAAGATGATATGCTTACGAGCGTTGGATGGGAGTTTGGTGACGATCTATGGTGATAAAGCAAAGTATGCACAGAAGATCATTTCGATGATCAAGGCTGATGATATGATGAGGCGAGGGTGTGGATCCTACTTGACATATGTGATTGAGGAACGTACGGATACGAGGACGATTGATGATGTAACCATGGTGTGTAACTTCCATGATGTATTCCCTGAGGAATTTCCTGGATTACCACCTGAGCGGGAAATTAAGTTCCAAATCGACTTAGTGCCGGGGGCTCAACCCGTCGCCAAAGAAACTTATAGTTTGGCTCCCGCTAAGATGAAAGAAATGATGACACAACTACAAGAACTTCTTCGACAAAGGTTTTATACGACCAAGTGTTTCCCCTTGGGGAGCACCGATTCTGTTTGTAAAGAAGAAAGATGGAAGCATGAGGATGTGCATTGATTACAGGGAACCGAATAAATTGACCGTAAAGAATAGGTATCCTCTACCTAGAATTGATGATTTGTTCGATCAATTGAAATGTGCAAGCTGGTTCTCCAAGATAGATCTATGATTAGGTTACCATCAGTTGAAAGTTCAAGAGCAGGATATTCCAAAGACTGCGTTCCGAACACGTTATGGGGATTATTAATTTCTCATTATGTCGTTTGGATTGACGAATGCTCCTGCAGCATTTATGGATTTGATGAACCAAGTATATCGACCGATATTGGATCGATCGGTGATTGTGTTTATTGACGATATTTTGATTTATTCAAAGAACGAGGGAGATCATGCTTGTCACTTACGAGAGGTATTGGAGACCCTGAGGAAAGAGAAAATTTATGCTAATTTTTCCAAATGCACCTTCGGGGGGAATGCAGTTTCTGGGTCACGTGTGACATGGTGGAAGCTCCGTGGAATGCATGGCTGAACCGCGAGTGGAAGAGGTGGCTGAAGATGTTGTGGAAAATTGCGTTTTGTGGAGAAACGGTCCACTTCAAAATCTAATTTTTCAAGCAAGGAAAAAAACACGGGAAGAGGATAAAAGAGGGTTGTTTAGATCTGCGTGAAAAATAGGCTGGGAAGACCTTTTTTAATGAATAGTCTTTCAAAAAAAACCCTCCTATATCTGGGTGTTATCTACGTAAAGCAGGCAAAAGAGGCCAGGAAGATCTTTTTTGAAAAAACAAAGAACACCTAAATTGATAAATCCTAATCCACTCACCTATATCCACCTTTTAATGCAAAAACCTAATTTTCTTTTAAAAAAGCTTCCCTCCTATAAAAGTTTATACTCATTTATCTAGTTAATATAAGGCCGAGTCAAATCCAAATAGGTTTTTACATTTATTTAAAGTATAAACTACATTGGTTATAATATTCTGTGACACATGGCAATTTCAGGTAAATTGCAACACTTACAATTTCTTAGTTCACATTCATGCTTCTTACATTTTATTTAATTAGGATAAGTTAAATCAATCAAACACAAACACAATTGCAAAACGATTGTTCGGGGAATTATCAAATTGTACATTACACATTGATTATGATTGATCAAGTGCGCAAACATTTTGTAAAGATGAACACTAACAATCACGAATCGGTAATTCGAGGAATTACGGAAACACACAAAAGTCTTATTACACTAACGTTGGTGAACAAACAAAACAACAAATTGAATGAATAAATGTGTCATTATGTTTTTATGTGACTTACACGAACTAAACGATTATAATAAACGTTACGAAGCAAATGCAAACGAAATCCAATAAACAAAAATTAAAAATCTGCTAAGTAAACCCTTCACGGTACGTGAAGCCTAGGTGGGAATTTTGAATTCAGCCAAAACACTTGGTGGTATGCCACGAACGATCATTTCCCACCTTGGCGGTACGCGGTGTGTCTTGGTGGACAACCCGACTAAGTTGTCCTTGGCCAGACGCCGAGAGTCACGGAGGACTCTCTTAGTAGTACGTGACGAGAAGCAATCCCTTTCCTTCACTTCCGTTTCTTTCACCCCACAAACGAACTCCTTTGCATACTGTAACACCCCGTTTTATAGATATAAATAAAATACTCTTATTTATTATTAAAATATTATTATTTAAAAATATAATAATAGAAACAGTTAATCGAATCATAACGTCTCGTTTAATGATTAAAATAATTCATTTTATAAGATATGATTATTCAAGAACACAAGATTAGAAATGAGCGTTCAAAATATTTGGCGTTCGTTTAACCGAATAGGTTGGATAAAACGAATATAAGAAATATTTGATGTTTAAATAATCGTTAAGTTTAGTCAAAGGTCGTTTAAATAATAATAATAATAATAATAATAATAATAATAATAATAATAATAATAATAATAATAATAATAATAATGATAAAATATATTATATTGGATCCTGATCCGTTTTTAACGAAACTTAGGTTGAAACGTAGATAAAAATGAGTAAGTTTTAACCATATATTCATAATTTTATAAAACATGAAATTTAAAAAGTTATATCAGAAAAACAAAACTTGAGCAAATTTAATTATAAAAATATAATAATTGTTATTATTAAAAAAAGAAAAAAAAAGAATAGAAGTGCACATGTGATAGTGTAGGGATGACAGTGCAATATATGTAATCTTCAAAGTGAAGATTCACGAATTCAACATAAGTCGGTTAACATAAATATATATTTATGAAGATATTATTTGTGCCGAGTTCATTTCACACTTTATATGGACCGTAGGAATTTAAAACATATCTTGGGTCAGAAGTATGTGATAGAATTGTAATAACCCGTTAGGTTAAAGCTTTTCACTTCAAGAGTCATATGAGAAAACTAACCCATTTTACTACAAATACAAATCGAATCAAAATTTACGGTTTTAATTACGAGATGAAATTCTTCAATCTACTTAATTAAGGTTAATTAAACTAAACATCTTGTAAACCACAACAACTTTGATAAAAAAAAGTTCTCAGTGTATGATGTTCTAAATTAACTCAATTGTGAGCCACGTTCATGATGTAGGGTAGTCATGCAAGGAAAAGTTTGAACATCAAGAACAAACGGCTAACCAGGAAAAGAAGGCATTCGATTTCAAGACATTAAGAAGTCAACTTGATTAGGTACGTATCTTGATTTTAAGTTTAAGTTTAATTACACAATTAGGGTTAAGATCCGACCCTATGTATACAAATAATATATTGAAGTTATGATCTATTTTAGGAGAAGAAAATTAAACATCTAGAAACATCATTTGAAAATAGTTATAAAGATAGATTAAGCGGAGATGCTGACAAATTGTATTAAGAAGTTTTAAGTTGTCATCCAACCAACCAAAGATCCACGTGAATACATTTAACTTCTTTTTAAATTGAAATGCATTTTTTTGAGCATGGTTTGTTTAAACATTGACGCATAAAGTGATACTACGTGACCAGCATTTAGGCCATTAGTATACGTATGATTTGCAAATTGTATCCACTATGGGTGAAATTCCCATACGTGGTTGGTAGTGTGGGCTGGAAGGTTATACGTAAGACGTACTCCGCAGGCAACCTAACCAGTGACGGGCTGTGGGCTGGAGGGAACAATTGTAAGACGCACTCTGCTGTTGTTCCTAACCAGTGACAGTACAAGCCAGGGTATGAAGTGGTTGTATCGATCAATGAAATAACCTGCTAAATGTGTAGTATTGCCACTATTAATTATGGTTAAAGGACCGAACATGCTATGCTGACATATCGAGTCTGTTATTTGGATTCACCAACATTATGTTGACGTTTTATTTTTAAAAAACTTTTCAGGTTATAATAAAATGTAAAAGAAAGCAAGATTAGAGATTCTTGGTCTATGATGCCTTGAATAGGATCTTGTGGTGAGACCATAGAGCTATTGGAGCTATGCCTCCAAGTCATATATACACCGGATATTATAAAATGATTTGAAATTATGTGTTGTGAAAATCCGGTTTACAATAATATGAAATGACGATGTTCATACCTATGCGTATAAAATTTTGTGAAATCCTGAAAAGTTATTTATGAAAAGTTATTTTATAAATTGTGACAATGAGTTTTCATACCCATGCGTATGAACTATTTATAAATCATGAAAAATGGTTTTTCACATCCATGCATGTGAATTATTTGTAAAGTTATGAATTTAATGAAACAATGCTCCCGCTGAAACATATGAAAAAGAGTAATGAACTCTAACCGAGACTGTAATTATCAACGAAACCAATTCGGGTCATAGCACTGGGTCACCGAGAGCCCGGGGTGTGACAGGTTGGTATCTGGTTTTAGCGAAATAGATACTAATGATAGTATCTAAGCTTTAACCAAATTGAGATAAGTGCATATCAAAGGAATAGGTAGAATAATATTCTTGAAATAATAAGAATGATTGAAATAAGAGGGTGAATACTGATGATAGCTTATAAGCTACATTATGATGAATTATTTTTTAGACATTGTCGAATATCCTATTTGGTAGACCACGTCTAGAAATATAAACAATAGCGAACCTTCTACAAATACACGTGGGCGAAAGAGAACATACATATATTATTGAAACCGTGACTCAGAATACTGATATACAATGGATGATTGCAGAATGAATAAAAGATGCGATTCTGTCAATAATCGCTATAAAAAAAACAAATGAAAATTCTAATCTCACGAAAACAATAACAAACGAAAACAATGTGTCACACCCCCACCTCTCGTCACCTGAGATGATGTCACTATATACTCTGATATGGTTGCGGAAGCATAGTGATGATGTCTCAGAGATGAGGTGTGACTTACTTGAACCGATATCACAGCACACAGATTCACTTAAAATAAATATATTACAAGGGTTCGTAAATACATCAACTTAACAGCTAGGTTTATTACACAATCTAGTACATTTTAGTTCAACTAAGTGAAGTGCATCCTCACCATGTCGTCACCGTTGTCCTGCAAAAATGTTGAGTTTAAAACGTCAGCACAAAGCTGGTGAGTTCGACAGTTTATTTAAACAATATGATATGATATGTAAATTCTCAAAAAGTTCAGTTCCAGATAACCATGGGACCCGTATCTAGTTCCTTTCGGACAGTTGTACGTTTCACGAAGATACTACCCGTCGGTAAATATCTTAATGCCTCATTATCTTAATGTCTATCACTAACATTAAGAAAGTGTTTTGGAAACAGGTACCAAACATTCACACAAGGGGAGATGCAATCCTCCCAGCAAATGAGTTGTCAGCCAATAGTACTATCAATGATTCCTGTTCGGCCCCACATGGGTTCACTAGATACAGTTCACGAGATGAGGACTTTTGATACTGTGATAGAGTTACTAACGGCAAAATCCCATGAAATCACACAAAAGTCACATGAAATCACACAGATATCAGTGATGCATATCATATGTTCAGAAAACAGTTTGCAGAGTTACCCCGATGTTTGTAAGACAGTAAAAAGAAAAAGGGTTGTACGAAACTCACCTGATGATATAAATGTAGCAAAATATCTCGAAGCTGATAACAAAGAGATGATTCTGCATTTAGTTATATTTAATGAGTTATTTATGTTCTAGTTTATTGATTAGATCTTTCTGAACGTTCAATATCAAAGACATTGCTTTGTAAGTCATCAAACCGATATTAAATGTTTAATTGGTTACTTTAGTATTATATCATATAATGTATGATAATGTAGGAACCTACATTGCATTAGATTCCTAATACAAGGTTGATGAAACTCTTGATTAATCAGAATAATCTCGGATCAATCAAATAGTTAATGTTGTTGATTATGATACTGTAACAGTTTCTAGATAATTTAATGGCTTAGGAATGATCAATCCTTGTTATTGATTACCCAAATATCATGAAATATCACAATGTAGCATCAGAATAGGTGTAATAACCAGGTTTAACATACTAATCTGACTATTATCATAAGCATCAAATAATCGTTCCAATGAGTATGTTAATGGTTGTGATTAGTTTGAAACACTTGGATTTAGCCTTGCATTTCAAGGATTAATCCAACTAATCACCTACATTGTTATAATCAAATGGGTTAAACCATTATAATCATGGGTATGGTTTCATGCAAACCGGGCATTACAACGGATCAAAACAAGGATTTAACCGTTAAAACATCGTGTTCTTCATTTATAATCAATCCTAGCCATCATCTAGGCAATAATCAACAATCCTAACTATGTCATTACGCTCAAAAACAAGATCTAATCAATCAAAATCAAGCTAGATGGTTAAAATGAACCATTACCTAATGTGACGGATATATGCGGTTAAAACAACGATCAGAACTTGTAGAGATGATCCCGGGTATGATTGGTGACTTCTGGTGGCCTCAAGTTGGTGTTTTGATGGTGGTTTGATCGAGTTTTTGGTCTAAAGTCGAAGAGAGTTCGAGAAAGTAAAATTATAACTTTATGCATGAAATCTGATGAAGTAGATCAGATTATTGCACCGCCACACCCGTCGCGTACCGCGACCAGAAGCCAAAAAGAGCTTCGCGTACCGCGAAGATTTCCGGAGGAATCTTAGATATTTTGCATGCATCGCGTACCGCGGAGGACTCTCAACCCCTCCATCACGTACCGCGACGAGCCCATTCGATCAACACTTAGAAAATTTTCTTCGTTTTTCGATTTCGGACAATCCAGGACTCCGTTTTGCGCACGGTTTTCGCCCACGTTCATCATTTCTCGCATAATATCGATTGTAACAATGTCAATCATTAAATTAACGTGGATTTCTAGAACGATCAAATGTGCTCACATCATTGATGACGTAATTCTCGTATTCAACTGTCACACAATGCATCTAAAATGAACAATGAAAATTAAGAAACTTTTATTTTGAAACAATCTGAAACAAAGGAATGTTAGTATTAAACATTCCAATCTTGTAAACCTCCTAAGTTCACTGGAACGAAAGGAGATGTTATAGCATTAAGATGCACTGAAAAGATTGAGACGATACTTGCTATCAGCAAATGTGCCGATGAATATATGGTTTTATATACTTTGAATTTCATTTAAATATGTATCTTTAGAATGGTGGAATCTCATTATTCAAACCATAGGAAGAATCAACACTTATGCTATAACTTTGGAAAGTTTTGAGATCTAGTGACACGAAAATTTGCTCAACAAATGAAAAGGAACAAATCGTGCGAAAAAAAAATCTTAAACATCCCATGGTCGGTGCTAGGCATCAGGAAGACACTTCTAAGTATTTTGAATATACTCAATTGGTGCTGCGCATTGTGACACCAGAATCAAATCTTTTTCAGTCATTATATATGGGGGTTAGTAAGTGAAATCCGTGACAAGGTTAAGGTTGCTATGCCTCAAACAATTGATTCAGCCGTTGGGCTGGCATGGTCATAAATTGAACAAATTAAGTGGAATTAGCAGGGTTAGTGGTTTAGGAGCAAAATCGGATCCAAATGCAAAGAAGACGACTCGATCTTTTAGTTTTTAATGCTAAGGATGCTACAGACATGCGAGATGTCATTACTTGTATGTTTCTTATCAATAATGTTAATGCTAAGCTTTTGTATGATTCAGGAGCAAATCAAATCTTTATTGATTAAGAATTATGTAAGCTTCCAAATGAACCACTAGTGAAACTAGATAAACCTTATCCGGTAGAAACTACTAATGGTGATCTTGTTAAGATAAAAGAGGTTCTAGTAAACTGTAAGATCACTTTCTTTAACACATGATATTCTAGTAAAAATATTGCCTATGGTACTATCTGGTTTTGATGCGATTATCAGAATGGATTGGTTTGTTACAAACCAGGCATGTATCTTATGCGGTACCAATTCCATTGAAGTTTATACTCTAATGAGAAGAAAATTGATCATCAAGTGTGATAAGCTAATAAATCATGTTTGTCTATATGATTAAAGCTACTAAATGTTTGAACAAAGGTTGTTTAACTTACATAATCTCAGTTACTAGTAATGATTAAGAAAAGAAGAAACTGGAAGATATACATGTTTTAGCTGATTTTCTGACGTGTTTCCATATGAATTGCTTGGTATACCACTAGAACGAGTGGTATAATTTAATATCAATCTGGTACCAAGTATGACTCCAATTGCTAAATCGTCTTATAGATTGGCACTAACTAAGATAAAAGTTCTCAAGAAACATTTAGACGAGCCATTGGCTTAATGGTTTTATTCGACCTACCTCGTCACCTTGAGGAGCTCCAATATTATTCGTTAAGAAGAAAAATGGGTTGATGCGGATGTGCATTGACTATAGGGAGCTAAAGAAGGTGACTATCAAGAATTAGCATCCACATCTATGAATTGTTGATTTGTTCGATCAACTTCAAGGAGCTTGTCATTTTTCGAAAATCGATCTCTAAACATGATATCATCAATTGAGGGTTGAGGAAGAAAATATTCCTAAAACTGCATTTCATATAAGGTATGGGCATTATGAGTTCACTGTTATACCTTTTAGACTTACTAATGTTCCAGCTACCTTTATGGATATGATGAACCGTATAGGTAAACCTTATCTGGATAAATTCATCATTTTATTATTGATGATATTCTTATTTATTCAAAAACACCCGAGGATCATGCTAAACGTCTTAGAACCCTACTTGAATTACTAAGACATGAGAAATTATATGCTAAATTCTCTAAATGTGAATTGTGGCTCACCAGTACAATTTATGGAGTATGTTATTAATGCTCAAGGTATTCAAGTGAATCTATCTAAAATAGGGGCTATTACCAAATGGGAGAACCCTAAGTCACCAACAAAGGTGCGTAGTTTCCTAGGTTTGGCGGGTTATTATCGTCGATTTATTTAGAATTTCTCTCGAATGGTTTGTTTAAACTTTGACGCATAAAGGGATACTACGTGATCAGCATTTAGGCCATTAGTATACGTATGATTTGCAAATTGTATCCGCTATGGGTGAAATTCCCAGACGTGGCTGGTAGTGTTGGCTGGAAGGTTATACGTATGACGTACTCCGCAGGCAACCTAACTAGTGACGGGCTATGGGCTGGAGGGAACAATTTTAAGACGCACTCCGCTGTTGTTCCTAACCAGTGACAGTACAAGCCAGGGTATGAAGTGGTTGTATCGATCAATGAAATAACCTGCTAAATGTGTAGTATTGCCACTATTAATTATGGTTAAAGGACCGAACATGCTATGCTGACATATCGAGTCTGTTATTTGGATTCACCAACATTATGTTGACGTTTTATTTTTAAAAAACTTTTCAGGTTATAATAAAATGTAAAAGAAAGCAAGATTAGAGATTCTTGGTCTATGATGCCTTGAATAGGATCTTGTGGTGATACCATTGAGCTATTGGAACTATGCCTCCAATTCATATATAAACCGGATATTATAAAATGATTTGAAATTATGTGTTGTGAAAATCCGGTTTACAATCATATGAAATGATGATGTTCATACCTATGCTTATAAAATTTTGTGAAATCCTGAAAAGTTATTTATGAAAAGTTATTTTATAAATTGTGACATTGAGTTTTCATACCCATGCGTATGAACTATTTATAAATCATGAAAAATGGTTTTTCACATCCGTGCATGTGAATTATTTGTAAAGTTATGAATTTAATGAAACAATGCTTCCGCTGAAACATATGAAAAAGAGTAATGAACTCTAACCGAGACTGTAATTATCAAGGAAACCAATTCGGGTCACAGCACCCGGGTCACCGAGAGCCTGTTTCGAACCCACATATAATATAAATGTGTTTACTTGCTATCAATCGATATTGCATTGTAATAATATGTAGTCCTCAACATTTACTTTACACATTTATTGTTTACTGCTAATACAAAACTTGTGCTCTCATCAACCTTTGTGTTGACATTTTACTCACATGTTTTCTCAGGACTAGGATGCTAGGACGAGGTCTCATGCAACTACCAGGTGTCTTAGGCTGTTGAGAACACTTTAATTATTCATTTTTGTTATGTAGTGTTTGAACAACTTAAAACGCTTACGCAACTTATGTTTTTTACTGTTTTGAAAACAATTAACTAAGCTTCCGCAACTCTGATTTACAAAACTGTTTTATCTATAATATTGGATGTATGTATATAAATGAACATATAGGTCTCGCAAGTGTGACCGGAGACCACGATCATGCGCATGACTGACGCCAGTCACGTCGCGCCCTCGGCGGCTAGAAAAGTCTGGGTGCAACATATTCTTAATCTTATTTTTAATAATATAATTTTTTTTAGCCAATAGGCACCGCATTATTGATATAATTTTATGGGGGAGAAGGCAAGCCATATTGAAAAAAGGCGCAAACGACCAAGCACTAGCGATCACTTCAACCATTATCAACGAATACAAAGGCTAGCTATATAATTATGTTATCAAGAAAATAAACAATAGCTAACATAGAGCTCGTGTGACATAGGGTGCTTACAACTGGAATTTACATCCGCAACAACCATCACTATCAACCCAACAATTCCAAATTTGAAAACATACCTAACTAGATAAAGCCCACTATTAAATAGTTTCAAGATTTATTTTCCTCTCTATAAAAATATCACTAATATATACATATTCCCATGAATATTTAACAAACTCCCCCAGCCATCTAACATTTTGACATTAGAAAACATGTCACGATCGCAACCTTATTAAGTGATGAAATTAAACAATGGATGAACAATCTAATTAATAATAATAACATTGAGATAATATAATCGTATTAACACATAACATATATCAACAGGGACGTTATACTTGCATTGTCACCATCCAAGATATACATGAATATCATGACTGGTACTATGTGCTTTGTCTAGAATGCAAAAACAAGGCTTATCCACATGGAAACAACTTTAGCTTTGTGGACCATGAGATCATTGGCGAACCAATATTCATGTAAGCCTAAATATTAAATAAAACAAGCATATCCTAAGGAGCATAACCATGTTCTTCATCCATTGAGGATGTCTTCTTCAACAAAGCAATAACCAATATCATTAACACCAGCTATCCTGATATGGTCATGCTATATGGAAACAAAAACTCGAAAGTGTTAGTAGACATAATTCATTCCATCAAAGGAACTTCGAAACTACTACACGTCAATATGAAAAGAGATAGAACGATCACTGTAAACAGTGATGAAAAATCACCCACTTCACCTCCATCCACAACACCCAGATTTTACTACAAAGATGCTCACAATTAAGAGAGACCTTTGCATGAACCACCTCGTACTTTCTTTAATTGAAAATCAAACATCCTAATTTCAATTCAATATGAAAGTAAAATAAATCCAAAATTATTGAATACCTTTGATTTAAATAAACATAAATTCAAGAATATACGTTTATTCTTGCCTCATTACATTTTTCCTTATTCGTGATTGTAAGAACATAGGAGAACTTGATTACATACAATGCTACAAACTTTCTTTAATCATCAGGTTTAACTAACAATTTTATGTTTTTATTATTGCATATTACAGCTTTTGAACTTCACCCATGACCTCTAAATACCCCGGTGACCCACATCCAGCAAGTCAACATTCTAGGCAATAAACACTTGTAAAACAACAGACCTTTTTGTGAAGGCTGGACCTTGTGATGTTGTGATTCTGTATTTCTGTTTAATGTCACGTTTGTAAATTACATCCCATCTTAGATAAATATTTCACTTTATTTTTATCCTTCAAAACAGAATAGTCAAACTAACACGCACCGACATGGGTCTAATTTGTAGCTATACCTTTTTAGTAAACTCAATGACCAATTTTAGGCTACTAACCAAGTCTCATACTGTTGTTCATTTACTACTGATTCTAAATATTTTAACAAAAATTTTCAATGAGCCGATCGTAATTGCTTTGTTTGGTACCAATATCTTTGTTTCCATATCTTTTTTATTACATTTACTACTTACGGTAATTACAAAATAGACATTTCACCTTCTTTTAGTTATAATGCATAACAAGATTCAAAAAAAAAAAATCCATGCCCAATTCAGTTTTTTAAATAGAATCACCCCCTTAAGAAATTTTTAATTCTTTAAATTTCATGTCTTTTTCGTTACTTTTTTTTTATATTTTGTTAAACGGCAGAGGGTCCCGTCATGCTACCTTCAGTTATCCTGATGATTGGTAACTAAGATCGATTCCTCGATCGACGACTGTGATACCGTACCCCATGATGCGCTGAAACCCTTGGAATAGGTAAAATGTAGAAATAATAAGCTAGATAATCAAATTATATGTTATAAACATGTTTTTAGAATTTTAGGTTTAACTAACTTGAAATGTTTGTATTGGTTATGAAAGTTTCAGGTTGTTGAGGGACTTGAGGTGTAAATATTAAAAGGTGAAAGCATATGTGAAAGATTCTATATCCTCAAGGGTTTATCTGAAAATATGAGTATATAAATATCTATAGGTAGAGTTTCTAAGAGAAGGTTTTGAGTCACTGCAGAGAAGGGCACTTCTACTTCTACTTCTTCTTCTCTGCTTTTTCTATATCTTCAATATGATTATATTCTTGATAAAAAAAAACTCTTGTTTACTTAGTCTTCTCTGTAAATCGGTATCTCTATATCTCTTTGTTCTTCTGGTTATATTGTATTCAGATCTAATTTCTGTTGAGTCTTAGGGTTTTGAGTATTATTCTTAAATCGAGTTGTAATAGATTAGGGTCATTTGTGAGTTAGATTTTTTGATTTTGTTATTGATTAATCACAGATTTAATTGAATCTGTAAGTTGTTGATATTGATTCTTTTGACATAAACCCTCGCCCTCCATTAGTTCAGAACTCGAGATTAAGCTAAAGATTTATCTCCTCACCTGTTATTTGTTAAAGTGTTTCTAGTGAGACTTTACTTTTACTAAAAGTGAGTACTCGGGAGTTTACAAGATTTAAAGAAAGTCATGTTTAACTCAACTTCTTAAGAAAATCAACCCTTATGATACTTTTAATTATTCAACTTAAAGTTAAAAAAAAAAGATTTTGATTTAATAAGGTTGAGGACGTCGTGACTAAGATAAAAGCGTCTTCTTATTTTTGGATTAAAAATAGGTCTAGATACAAATGTCTAGAGTGGAAGGTTTGGTGTGATTTTCCTCTTATTTTGATGTAAATTTCGGTTTTCCTTGTGGTCCTTGTTTTGAGGACTCATAAGTTGTTTTTTTGGGTGTGAATGAAAGTTATTCTTAAAAAAAAAAAGCAACTGACTAATATAGTCAACAGGAGGACATCATCTCCATTTCTCATTTAATATTCATACATAAATTTCATGTCGTAGGTTTCCTGACGATTTTCCGACATTAATTTCAAAATTATTTTTTCATACAAGTTTCTTTCAATTTAATATTTTAGAAATGTAAATTTTGTTTCACAAAAATAGAAAGACTTTTTGTCATGGGAGAATTGGGTAGCAATAAAAGATATAAACGACTTGAAAATTAACGAGGGAATGATCAACACAACCCTCTTTGTTTTCTCTCCTTGCTCACGGAGCGACATACTAAAAAAAGATGATCGCGTCATAGCAGTTAGAATCAACCAATGCTTCCATAGATTCGATCAAGAGAATCATTGGTGTTATTTAGCCTTTCGTTTCAACGACAAAGAAGTCATCTTTAACGATTTCCCATTTCTTCCCTACCGAGCCGCCTCCCTTTGCCATTCAATGTCTTTGCCTTCCCTTTCTATAAGATAGCCAAGCCCTCCTTTACAATCACTAAGAAAAAGAAAAAAGAAATACCAATCAAAACCCTATTATATCAATACGTCTATGTGCCACCATCGCTACACGTATTACGAAATGTACATGCACGCCGCAACGCGCGACTTTATTACCAGTTATAAATAGAAACAAAAATAGTATATATTAAATTGACTAAAGTATAATTCGAAAGTTTAAAAATTATCTTATTAAGAAATACAAACAAATAAAGTTAGTAACACACAAAATAAAATCAGTAAAATATTTTATTTATACAACTTTTATATAAACAATATGTAACAATTAATTACACAAAATTATAAATAGAAAAAAAATATAACGCTAAAATTGAAAGTTGCATTTATCTTTGTTTGACTTGAGGTGTGTGTAAATCCAACAAACTAAGGCATTGGTTCAATGGTACCCTAAGATTCTTCTAAATGGAAGGCCTTGTGTTCAAATCCCTTCCGCAACAAAAAAGGGGTCTGAGGAGGGTAGGGGGTTTTCCCAGTAGGGTTTCCTCCTGAGGTGGTTGTGGTGGCTAATGGGAGGTCCAAGTAACAAGACATTGGTGACATAGCCTGGAAACAGAGGGTTCACCCGATTGAGACCTTCGTCGTTAAAAAAAACCATCCTACAGCTACTGTTAGCCCGGTAAATAGGCGTCACATGCTTCAAAAGGAGTAAATATACAAATAAATGAACAACCAGTTTAATCTCACTTTAAGTAGGGTATGGAAGATACATAAAGACACATGTTACCCCTATTTAAAAAAGAGTAAATATAATAATGTTTTAGATACAATCAACAATGCTAACAATCTTTTAAAGTGGTTGTTTAGAATCGCACCAAAAATTCCCACTCCATGAAAATCGGATTTAGTTACAATCATCCGATCCTCGAACCATCTAAACACATGCAAATGCATTATCTCTTTTTGTATATAGGGGTTGGATCCAGTAAGAAGAGATTTTTGCCTAAGAAGAGTAAGAAGCAATAGAAATTTGACACGTGTCATCATAAAACAGTAATACAGTACAAAAAACGAAATACAGTACAAAATTAACAAAATCCAGTACAAAAAATCAAAATTCTAGTAAAAAAATCCAGTACAAAAAAATATAATATAATACAAAAAACAAAAATCTAATACAAAAAACCATAAAAATTCGGTATAAAAAATATATATAACAAATCTAGTACAAAAAAATAAAAATGTAGTATAAAAAACAAGATTTTATACCTAAATTATGTGACACGTGTTAAATTCTTATTAGTTCTCACTCTTCTTAGGCAAAAAGCTCTTCTTATTTGATCTTTCCCCTTTGTATATATATCATAAACAAAAATGGGGGTGGCAATGTGTAGCTAGAGACGGTGATAGTAGAGATCTAATATGAGTGCATCGGTGCTGACCAATAAAATAATCAAAAAGCATAAAATTGCATGAATTTGTCAAATACAAATATGGCAACTTAAAATGCAAACAATTAATGTTCTAATCAAAAGAAAAATTAACATTTAACAAACCCCTATTTCAACTTTTTAAGATACTGATTTGAGATTATTAATATTCCAATAGATTTTGTTCCTTTCTACTTATTTTTTAATTGAATTGGTACGACCACAACTAAGAATAAAGTATAGAATGATAGTAATTGTTTCAATTTACATTTCATTAATTCTCAAATGCAACATACATGCAATAATTAATGGAGCAAAAATGAATGCGATCCTAGCAATCAGGAGACAAGTACAACATAAAATGGAAGTAGGAAAACAACTTCAACATTGAAAACCAGAAACAAACGTTGATGCAACAGTTAAAGACATGGATGACATGTGTTTACTGTCAATGAGGATATTTTTTAGAGAATATTACATTTGATCATATTTACACCCCATTTTGTCCATTAGACTTTTTCATGCAACAAAATGTCCATATTTTTTATGGGCGTCGACGCCCGTAAGTATACAGGCGCCCGCTCATCTGGTCAACCAAACAAAGCTTGTCACATGGCCTATACAGGCATCCGCCCCTAAAATTACAAGCGTTCGCCCTTAAAAATCAAACGTACTTTTACAGGCGTCCGTCCATATATTACAG
Source organism: Mikania micrantha (assembly GCA_009363875.1). Lineage (NCBI taxonomy): Eukaryota > Viridiplantae > Streptophyta > Magnoliopsida > Asterales > Asteraceae > Mikania > Mikania micrantha. Next base: position 83,949,302 of record CM018691.1, on the reverse strand, counting down.
GCACTCACGTCAGATTTTACGGGCGTCGGCTCCCTTATAAGCCATACAAGACACGTGGAAAGCTTTGTTTGGTTGGGTTTGTAAGCAGACACCTATATACTTATGGGCCTCGACACTCATAAAAAGATGTACAGTTGATATTCAGATGGACAAAATGGGTAAATTATTTGGTCAAAATGGGGTCCGTGATAGCGCGCGGTAATTGAAGTGTAGGGTCTGGTTGGATCATTTTGGTGGTGGTGGTTGGTGCCATGTTTGTTGATATGCTTGGCAATATGGGCGGGTTGGATTGGGTATCGGGTCAGAACAAGTACGAGTTAGGATAAGTGCGGGTTAGGATGTATTTTAAGCAAAATAAGTTTGGGTTTAAATGAGTCGTTTTTTTTGAAAAAAAACATTAATTTATTTTAAGTTAAATAAGTTTACCTAAACAAATAGTTTATTTAAATAATTTTTAATGATTTTCACATCAAATATATTATTGATCATTTTTACATGTTTGTATCTATTATATTCACATAGTTTTTAATTTACATATATTGACCCACATTATCTTATGTGTTACCCATCTCAACTCGTTTTATGTTATAATGATACATATTTAAACACAAAATACAATAATTGTTTACCCATACCTAACCATTTAAGATGGTAAAGTATATTTGTGGAGTATATATTGGCAACCTGAATCGTTTTGGTAGGGATACAAATCGTTGGTTTGGTCGTGACCTTTTGAGGGTGTGAAGAAGTAGGTGGCAATTTTAGGTTTGAGGTTAAGGGAGGGGAAATAACTACAAACGGTGTAGAAGGATGCACCGTCTTGGGGAGGTATCGATGATGGTGGTCATTGGCGGACACAAAAAGGTTTTATGAGGGTCGGCAGATACTCATGAAAAAAAATGTATTCCACATATAAGCGATTTAACCTCGACTGAGCCCCAAGACATTTTATCACCGATCCCCATGAAATTTTGATGATCACGATAATGGTTAAGTCTATATCAAAAGTAATAATACTACTCCACAAATAACCTAATATGTATTACACATAACGAAGGCTACTTACCAGTTAATAATTTAAGCAAATATCAAGTCATTCATAGTATAATAAGTTTTAGATTTTTTTCATGTTTTTTTAGTAGTTTTCTATACCAATTGTTTTTTGTGGGCTTAGATATTTAAATTGAAGAGAAGCAACACCTTAACCCTAACAGTTTGCTAGTTAGACTCACTCTCTAAGTAAATTTTAATGTGATTTAGTCATAGATTTGACATATTTTTATTACGTCTTTGTGATTTGTTAATGTTTATTGTATTTTGGGTAACCCGATTCGATTCAAACCGGCTCAATAAAATGAAATATTTATTGATGAACAACAGCCCACAAAAATTTTCCATCTTGCATGAAAAAATTTCAGGGTCCGCCATTAATGCGATAAAAAGGTTACATTGGGCTCGTTTTAAGCGAGGTGTCGATGTTGGATTTCAAATATGGTAGCAACAAGCCAACAATATCGAGCTCGGCTATGAATGCGCATTTTTGATTGATGAAGAGGGAGACAACGCGAAGCAGGAAGTTTGCGCAAATTGGTCGCCTTAGGCTGTAACAAATTACAAGAGTTGTTGTGTTTAGCAAGTTTTTCTACTATTGTCGACAAGAATGAAAACACCAACTCTTAAAGACAGATTCCAGTTGATCAATCTTTTCATGAATTTAACCTTTTCATATATATAAAAACTCTCAAGAATAAACACTCATAATTAAGATGGTAATTTCAAGTACAACATAAATTTAAAACCTAAATTTAAAGGAGCAAAAATGCATGTGATCCTAACAAAGGGAGACTAGTGCATCATGAGAAGAATGGAATGAAAGTGGCGAACCAAGCCAATACAACAACACGTACCAAGTGTAATTCTATTTTGTGAGGTTTGAGAGAAGATAGATGAAGACATACATTACTCCTACCTCAATGAGATAGAGAGGCTGTTACGTAAAAGACCTCCGGTTCAAAATTTTTTTTTGGGTAAATATATATAAATAGACATATATACTATAATTATTATTATTATGGTTATTATTACTATTATAATTACTTGTTTATTTATTTATTACTGTTATTATTACTACTTTAATTTTAATTTTATATTATTTAATGCAGGAAGGCAACAAAACAGCATAGTCTAACAAGTTTTGGATTTTTTTTTCTTTTTTTTTTGAGTTGTTAAATAAAAGAGAGGCAACATATTTACTTCAACGGTTTGCTAGTTAGACTCACTCTCTACTTGGAGTTATTTGTGAGATACTTAAATTTTAATGTGATTTAGTCATATTACTCTAATCAAAAGTTGATGATTTGCCATATTTTTATTACGTCCTTTTGTTTTTTGTTTTATGTTTATTATATTTTGGGTAACCTGATCTGATTCGAACCGGCTCAATAAATTGAAATATTTATTGATGAACAATAGCACAAAGTACAATACAGGAACCCAACAAAACAACATAGACACAAAGTGGCAAACCAATAATACTCCTTAATGTAAAGAAACCAGAAACAAAACGTTGATGCGATGATTAAAGACGTGGGTGACATGGGTTGACTAGTAATGAGGATAATCTGTATCAAATCTGTGTACTTCCTTCAAATCTGTATTAAAAACCTCACTTTTGGACTTCACAATTTCGAAAACACCTAAAATTCGAGAACCTCATCTTGGACTTCACAGATTCGAGAACCACAATCCATTGAGGGACTTTACCAATTTGAGAACATATATAACAAATTAGAGAACCCTTTTTAAACACCCCAAATTCGAGAAACCCCAAGAGTGGTTGAGAACACCACCATTCTCAAGCATATATGCCGAGAACACCCAACTGATTGTATTCGAGAAACCATAGGGGGTTTGAGTACAACAGGTTAAGACGTTCTCATTTATATTATTCAAACTTTAGATTAAAAACATAGATAAACCTTTAAACAAGTGTTTGAATCATAAACAATGGTTTAAAACATGTTAAAGGTTTATAACTAAGTTGTAGTTGGTCAAGGTAACAAAAGGTTTCTTATAAAAAGAATTAGTTAAAATTTATTACAAAGTTAGTGGGTTTACTTTAACTAAGTATATTCGATATAAATCACAACAACCTGATAGTTGTTAAGTGGTTATGAGTTTCAAAGAACTAAAGAACTATGATGATGACTAGAGGGTTTAAGAAATAACTAAGTATGGGCATGTTGATCTTAGATATCAACTTCCAACACTTAGTAAATTTCACGCTTTGGGTAACCAACCTAGGTTGTTTAAATAGAATAATTAAAGGTAAGGATTAACTCAAGAAGGAACATGAACAAGATTGTAACAAAGAACTATTAAGGAATTTGTTGTTAATCTAGCAAGATTAACTTGTGACAACCGGTACCAGATCGTCCGGCAAGTCTGTACGGTGTGTGTATCTTCACCATTTACTGTGTGTAAATACAGTGCGTAAACAGTTGTGTGATAACAGAACTCAGAAAACAAACCACAGTTGTATGTGTTTAAGTGAAAACTTAAATACAGTAAATACAACAACTCACGAGAAACAACAGTGTTCAAACGAATAGCAAAAACAAATCGGTTGCGATCTGATATCCATAGATGACAGGAATCAGATGGCTGACAAATCAGTGAGAAAACAATGTGATATCAGGAGGTTTAGTTGAGTCCGATAGTGAGGAAACACAATTACTTAATTTACAGTGTCGTTTCAGAATAACGAACTGACAGCGTGTTTGTGTGGGTGATGATTCACACAAACATATTTGTGAGTTTAACGTTCTAAACGATAACTGATAAGTAGAAAACCAAATCAGAAAGTGAAACGTACGATCGTGTTCGTACAGTTAGCGCTCTGTACGAAGACGCGCGTAAGTGACGCGATCTGACGAAACGAAAACGAAAACACGACACGAACGATAATAAATTTAATAAAATAAAATAATTAACATTTTACAATTTTGAAACTCATCAAAATAATTAATTTAACTTCTTTTATATATTACAATTAAATTACGCGTCAAGTTCCGGATACGCGACGAAGACGCGAACCGAGCAACCGAAACAAACCCGAACTCTCTCGGGGTATAAAAACCCCCTCACAAGCATTGAATTCATTATTTCAATCACCTACTCACATCTCTCTCTCAAAAATCGGATTCCACCATTTCTCACCACATTCAAGCTTTAATCACCCATATCTTACTCGTTTGTGGACGGGTTTGAGTGTTCTTGGTGCCCACACGAAGCTCTCGACCTCCTCTACAAGGAAGTACAGCATATCTAAGCATTTACTCAGCTGAATTCAAGGTATGAGCAAGAGAAAGCTTCGGGAATTAGGGTTTTATCTAGTTTTTGTTCGAGCAGCTCATGTAACCGAGTTAGCACTCTTGTAAACCAACCACTCCGCTTTCGAAAGTCGACCTGGTTCACCCTTGGTGTGAGGACTTCACCATGGTTCGACACTTGTTCGATGATGAGTGTGGGATTGAAACAGGTTCGTGGCCTTGGCCGAACCCTCAGTCCTAGGCGAACCTTTCATGTAGGACACCAGTGGCCGAACCTTGTTCCATACTAGACGAACCTTGTGCCATCTAGGGCCGAACCCTGCGTAACAGTCAACACCCCAAGACCACGAACCTACCTATGCCGAACCTTCATGCTGGTGACCATCAAAGACGAACCCTGGACCTGACCGAACCCCTGCACGGTTAGCCAGCCGAACCCTAATGTACTGTTTGGCCGAACCCTCAAACTGGGATGCGAACCTTAGCTGAACTTGAGCTTGGCCTGCGAACCTTGTGACCATGGCGAATCCATGCTGGCGACGACCCACGTTGGTTGTTTGAGCCCACATTTTCATGTTCAGTTCAATTGCAGGCCTAACAACCAGTATTACAGCCCACCTATTATTTTGCTTAGCCCATGACACAAACCATTCGGCCTAACAGGCTCTAAGAAGCCCACAGAGTGGTCGGCTGAACTCCTTTGTGGCCCAACCGGCCCAGAACCTTTGTATGACTCGGCTCAGTGATGAATGACTAAACCAACAGAAAACCTTTAGCCCAATAAAGTTAATGCGGCCCAAGATGCATGTGTTAAATTCATTATTGTTAAATAGGCTCATGAACAACCGGATTAGCCCATAGTAATGACATTCGGCCAACATGAAAAATGGTTTATCCTAACACCTAAAAAAATCAATAACCACACTTAGTATGTAATTAAAGTGTGTACTAGGTATCTTTAATAAAAGGTGGTAAGTGGGAGATGTTAATACAAATTGGAAGACAATAACACATAGTTAAATTCATGACATTTGAGATTGAGAATCTTGCATGTAAAACCTAAGTTTTATACGTAGAATTCCTAATAATAACACATTGAGTTGAGAAGAGCATAAAATCAATAACGAAGTACATTAGCGTCAATTTAATGTGGTTAAGTGTTATCAAGAAACCATTATCAATACACCGGGCCGAATGAAGACCACTACTAAGACTCACGAGTGTTAGCCAATTTTAGGCTAACACAAAAGCGCACACAAAACAATTACACTCAGTATCTACAAGTTAAATACAATGTGAAATCAGTACAGGATCGTGAAAACAAACCCAAGTTCAATCAAGAGCGCGTGCATTCTTCGTTTAAGCTAAGTCAACCACTTCAATAACAAGGTGAGTTCATATGCCCCTTTTCCAATCTTTACTGATTTCAAAGCTCGGGGCTGAGAAACATGCTAAACTTTTATTTACTTAAAAGTTTATATTCACATATTGCTTATATCATAATTTAGATAATAATTGTTTATCTTTATTATCGCTTATCATTATATGCTTGCTTGTTTGATATTATCATACTTGAGACAATTAGGAAGATACATGCCATTATAGCTTCCTGACACATGTATACACTAGAATAATATAAGTTGTTAAGAATATATCTTGCAACTGTTTATTATTCTTACACGATAGAACAACGGGGAAAACCATGGGATAACATGCCAATAACAATTACAAATGACAAGAATGATAATCATGATAAGGTAACTTCATGATAACAAGATCATTCACACATTACTAACATTGTGTATAAGACAAGTTCTTATAACACTCTGTTCAAGTTAGTAAGAACACTCAACATTGAGATAACAGTTGAGACATTTACTTGTGATATCGAGGATGATATCGCAAGCACACGCTTTTGGGATGGCATTCCCCACACATACTATCATTACTTACTAAGACTCTATTTAGAGTACATCTTATAACCGTCAGAGGATGCCGGTCACACAACCATAGATCAGTTGGGTAGATCACAAACACTAATCACTAGGGCTTGGGGTAATTTAATGAAATCACACCGAGCACGAGAGGTGCTATCATTCAAATTGATAACATTCATAAACTTCATTCCAATAGATATTGTGGGAGGATATCTTACACGCCGGGCTAATCCGTAAGGAATAGCTAACAGAGACGATTACGTCTCTTACTTTATTTAAAGGACACTTTACACACCGGGCTGAATGGGGGTGACCGCTACTGGGACAACTATGTCCCTATCAAGATATTGAGTATGATATCTTACACACTGGACTGGTTAGTACTGACAGTCACAGTGACTACTAGGTCTCGCTCTAGATATCGAGTATGATATCTTACATGCCGGGCTAATCCGTAAGGAATAGCTAACAGAGGCAATTATGTCTCTTTATTCAATTGTTTGGGTATTCTACACGCCGGGCTACTCAGTAATGATTAGCTACAGAAACTATTAAGTTTCGCTCTAGATATCGAGGATGATATCTTACACACCGGCTAATCCGTAAGGATTAGTTAACAGAGATGATTACATCTCTTACTTTATTCATTGGGTTATCTTACACACCGGCTAATCCGTAAGGATTAGTTAACAGAGATGATTACATCTCTTACTTTATTCATTGGGTTATCTTACACACCGGCTAATCCGCAAGGATTAGTTAACAGAGATGATTACGTCTCTTATATTATTCAATGGATTATTTACATGCCGGCTATTCCATAAGGAATGGTTAACAGAGATAATTATGTCTCTCTCTCTTTTTCATTACTGGGGTAAACATACCGGGAAATCATGGGTGAAATGAAATGGGTATCCATCATTGTATTACAGGTAGTGTTGATTTCAGTTGAGCATGTGGTGGGATGGCGTCTGGGCTTGACCCTTTCGTATGCCCTATATATAAGCATGCTTGATTGGATGATACCCTATCTGTAAATATAACCATGGAGAGGACATTGTGTGAAACATGGGATTCGATTAACATTACAACTTGTGTGAAACTCTGTGATCATGATTAACAAGAATTCAATGGTTTTCAATTACTAAACTTATGAACTCACCAACCTAGTGTTGACTTTGTTTTAAATGCATGTTTTCTCAGGTGACGGACATGCCTAGTTATCAAGCATCAGTGATTAAGCTAGAGGACTTTTAGAAGACCTAGCTTACTTTTGGATGCATACATTTTGATGGCATTGTGAATCTATTTTGCCTATCTTGTACAGCTACAAGATAGAAACTACACGATTCTTTTGGAGTAGATTTACTTTAAATTATGAACACGTACTGTGTAATTTAACTTTGTAATTCTATATTATATGTCATGTTAGCATTTCTCATTATTTATCATGTGCCATGTAAACAATCTGATCATTTCGATTATCACACAATGATATCGCGCCCCGGGAACCTTCCGCTCGACGGGAAAACCCGATCCGTTCCCGCCGGCCCGGGGTGTGACAGATTGGTATCAGAGCCATGGTTATAGAGAAATATAGGTCATATTATTTAAACGGTTTGGCCTAGACTATATCCTAGGGACCCTCATGTAGTGAACATACAACATAGGATTCTATTTGCATATGTCTTCTGCTTCTGATCACTGCACTAACCGATTTTTTTTCGGTTATGATCAGAATGCCGCCGAGAAGACCACCAGCTATACTGCCACCACCACCACATGATTTAGCACCGCACTCATCGACACCGTCACCGGTTGACTCTCCTACACAACCACCTCCACCTCCTCCTCCGTCCCCACCTGTTCATCAGCTAGATCCTGCTACTGTGGCATTGGCCACTCTCCTTACTAGTCAACTGAGGGATGTGATCCCGGAGATGATGAACATGATCAACACTAATAACAGCAACAATATCGCCAACTCATCTGGAGAAGGCAACGGGAACACCCGACAACAACAGGACTACTCCTACAAGAACTTTGTCGGATGCAAGCCACCAACATTCAGTGGCACTGAGGGAGCCGTCGGTTTGATCCAATGGATCGAAAAGATGGAAACGACTCTCGACATCAGCGGTTGTCCTGATCAACACCGCGTGAGGTATGCTGCGGGATCGTTTGAGAAACGAGCACTAACCTGGTGGAATGCCCAGGTTCAAGCCCGAGGAAGAGACGAGGCATTGGCGATGCCTTGGGAGGACTTTAAGACATTGTTGAGGGGCGAGTTCTGCCCGAGGAATGAACTCAAGAAGGTTGAGACTGAACTGCTCAACCATGTGATGATTGGTGCTGAACATCTGGCTTTCACCACCAGATTTCATGAATTGGCAACATTGGCACCGGATATCGTGCCGACACTCGAGAAAAGGATTGAACGGTATGTCGGTGGACTACCGCCATGCATCCGAGGGCATGTGATTGCCGCACACCCAACCACACTAGAGATGGCCGTCACGCTATCAGCTTCACTGACTGATGTAATGGTTGCCTCTGGTGCACTCAAGAGAGGATCTGGAACTACAGAGGATCTGGAACAACTCTCCACCAAGAAACGAAAGATTGTTAAGAATTTTGCAACGACCACCCCTACCAAACAAGCAGTGCCTACACAACCACAGCTGAACCACAAGTCTTACTCTGGCACGGCTCCGTTCTGCAATAAGTGCAACTATCATCATCAACCTGACACAGGGTGCAGGCAATGCACTTATTGTGGAAAAATGGGGCATTGGGCCAAATTCTGCAAGAGTCAAGCGACACAACACAGGGCAACCCAAGCAGTGGCACAAACCGCTGTACACAACGATCGCATTTCCTGCTACACCTGCGGGGAGCCAGGACATTATGCGAAAGACTGTCCAAAGAGGGTGCTACCGAGAGGGCAAGCACCGAGAGGACGTGCATTTCAGATAGGGGCTGCTGCCGCTCGCCAAGACACTAACACTAACACTGGTACGCTTTCATTCCAAATCCTTGCAGTCGTATTATTTACTACTAGCATAGATTATCATTGCCTCTTCAGAGTTAGTTTAGAACTTAATCACAATTGGGGCAACACTCGGATATCCCTTACACTAAATGACATGAACTTAGTGTTCACTTACCTTTAGTGAACAAACACATACCATGGAATTCAAAATGATGGACACGAGTGATGTCGACACCATCATCAGAATGGATGCTTTGTCCCTGGTAGGGATGAAGTCATCTAATTCAATAAAACCCTTTTTCATGTCATTACAGTGAACGACAGAGATACACTCATAAATCTCATTATTGGGTCCGTCAATGTTGTCCTATCAGACAACATACGAATCCATCCTAACAAGGGGAGAAACGAGGGGATTCTCCTAACAGGAATAACATGCGAGCATAAGAATCATAGTGAACATTATAGATCACGAAATTATGTAACATCATGAGATACCATCATGGGAGTGTATACAAACAGCTATGGAGTATGATGCCAAGCTACCTTACACTTCCAGTAGACTTGATGTTCTTGAATTGATAGGAACAATGAAATCAAGTCTGCTCATTTCATAACCATACACAAAATCCTAGGCTCTCTAACAAGGACTAGGTCACATACTAACAATATCTTTCCAAGCAACATAAACATTTCGGATTGTACAGTCAAGAGACTGAAAACGAATCCGTATCACATAGAACAAACTAGGGGAAACCCTAAATACAACATCGCATAAACATGAGAACATGAGAAACACATGATATCATAGCACCTCCACCTATGCAAAGAAAAAGTAGTACCCGACAATGACGCTTAAATTTCGGGACGAAATTTCTTTAACAAGGGGAGACTGTGACAACCAGTACCAGATCGTCCGGCAAGTCCGTACGGTGTGTGTACCTTCACCATTTACTGTGTGTAAATACAGTGCGTAAACAGTCGTGTGATAACAGAACTCAGAAAACAAACCACAGTTGTATGTGTTTAAGTGAAAACTTAAATACAGTAAATACAACAACTCACGAGAAACAACAGTGTTCAAACGAATAGCAAAAACAAATCGGTTGCGATCTGATATCCATAGATGACAGGAATCAGATGGCCGACAAATCAGTGAGAAAACAATGTGATATCAGGAGGTTTAGTTGAGTCCGATAGTGAGGAAACACAATTCAAACTTAATTTACAGTGTCGTTTCAGAATAACGAACTGACAGCGTGTTTGTGTGGGTGACGATTCACACAAACATATCTGTGAGTTTAACGTTCTAAACGATAACTGATAAGTAGAAAACCAAATCAGAAAGTGAAACGTACGATCGTGTTCGTACAGTTAGCGCTCTGTACGAAGACGCGCGTAAGTGACGCGATCTGACGAAACGAAAACGAAAACACGACACGAACGATAATAAATTTAATAAAATAAAATAATTAACATTTTACAATTTTGAAACTCATCAAAATAATTAATTTAACTTCTTTTATATATTACAATTAAATTACGCGTCAAGTTCCGGATACGCGACGAAGACGCGAACCGAGCAACCGAAACAAACCCGAACTCTCTCGGGGTATAAAAACCCCCTCACAAGCATTGAATTCATTATTTCAATCACCTACTCACATCTCTCTCTCAAAAATCGGATTCCACCATTTCTCACCACATTCAAGCTTTAATCACCCATATCTTACTCGTTTGTGGACGGATTTGAGTGTTCTTCGTGCCCACGCGAAGCTCTCGACCTCCTCTACAAGGAAGTACAGCATATCTAAGCATTTACTCAGCTGAATTCAAGGTATGAGCAAGAGAAAGCTTCGGGAATTAGGGTTTTCTCTAGTTTTTGTTCGAGCAGCTCATGTAACCGAGTTAGCACTCTTGTAAACCAACCACTCAGCTTTCGAAAGTCGACCTGGTTCACCCTTGGTGTGAGGACTTCACCATGGTTCGACACTTGTTCGATGATGAGTGTGGGATTGAAACAGGTTCGTGGCCTTGGCCGAACCCTCAGTCCTAGGCGAACCTTTCATGTAGGACACCAGTGGCCGAACCTTGTTCCATACTAGACGAACCTTGTGCCATCTAGGGCCGAACCCTGCGTAACAGTCAACACCCCAAGACCACGAACCTACCTATGCCGAACCTTCATGCTGGTGACCATCAAAGACGAACCCTGGACCTGAACGAACCCCTGCACGGTTAGCCAGCCGAACCCTAATGTACTGTTTGGCCGAACCCTCAAACTGGGATGCGAACCTTAGCTGAACTTGAGCTTGGCCTGCGAACCTTGTGACCATGGCGAATCCATGCTGGCGACGACCCACGTTGGTTGTTTGAGCCCACATTTTCATGTTCAGTTCAATTGCAGGCCTAACAACCAGTATTACAGCCCACCTATTATTTTGCTTAGCCCATGACACAAACCATTCGGCCTAACAGGCTCTAAGAAGCCCACAGAGTGGTCGGCTGAACTCCTTTGTGGCCCAACCGGCCCAGAACCTTTGTATGACTCGGCTCAGTGATGAATGACTAAACCAACAGAAAACCTTTAGCCCAATAAAGTTAATGCGGCCCAAGATGCATGTGTTAAATTCATTATTGTTAAATAGGCTCATCAACAACCGGATTAGCCCATAGTAATGACATTCGGCCAACATGAAAAATGGTTTATCCTAACACCTAAAAAAATCAATAACCACACTTAGTATGTAATTAAAGTGTGTACTAGGTATCTTTAATAAAAGGTGGTAAGTGGGAGATGTTAATACAAATTGGAAGACAATAACACATAGTTAAATTCATGACATTTGAGATTGAGAATCTTGCATGTAAAACCTAAGTTTTATACGTAGAATTCCTAATAATAACACATTGAGTTGAGAAGAGCATAAAATCAATAACGAAGTACATTAGCGTCAATTTAATGTGGTTAAGTGTTATCAAGAAACCATTATCAATACACCGGGCCGAATGAAGACCACTACTAAGACTCACGAGTGTTAGCCAATTTTAGGCTAACACAAAAGCGCACACAAAACAATTACACTCAGTATCTACAAGTTAAATACAATGTGAAATCAGTACAGGATCGTGAAAACAAACCCAAGTTCAATCAAGAGAGCGTGCATTCTTCGTTTAAGCTAAGTCAACCACTTCAATAACAAGGTGAGTTCATATGCCCCTTTTCTAATCTTTACTGATTTCAAAGCTCGGGGCTGAGAAACATGCTAAACTTTTATTTACTTAAAAGTTTATATTCACATATTGCTTATATCATAATTTAGATAATAATTGTTTATCTTTATTATCGCTTATCATTATATGCTTGCTTGTTTGATATTATCATACTTGAGACAATTAGGAAGATACATGCCATTATAGCTTCCTGACACATGTATACACTAGAATAATATAAGTTGTTAAGAATATATCTTGCAACTGTTTATTATTCTTACACGATAGAACAACGGGGAAAACCATGGGATAACATGCCAATAACAATTACAAATGACAAGAATGATAATCATGATAAGGTAACTTCATGATAACAAGATCATTCACACATTACTAACATTGTGTATAAGACAAGTTCTTATAACACTCTGTTCAAGTTAGTAAGAACACTCAACATTGAGATAACAGTTGAGACATTTACTTGTGATATCGAGGATGATATCGCAAGCACACGCTTTTGGGATGGCATTCCCCACACATACTATCATTACTTACTAAGACTCTATTTAGAGTACATCTTATAACCGTCAGAGGATGCCGGTCACACAACCATAGATCAGTTGGGTAGATCACAAACACTAATCACTAGGGCTTGGGGTAATTTAATGAAATCACACCGAGCACGAGAGGTGCTATCATTCAAATTGATAACATTCATAAACTTCATTCCAATAGATATTGTGGGAGGATATCTTACACGCCGGGCTAATCCGTAAGGAATAGCTAACAGAGACGATTACGTCTCTTACTTTATTTAAAGGACACTTTACACACCGGGCTGAATGGGGGTGACCGCTACTGGGACAACTATGTCCCTATCAAGATATTGAGTATGATATCTTACACACTGGACTGGTTAGTACTGACAGTCACAGTGACTACTAGGTCTCGCTCTAGATATCGAGTATGATATCTTACATGCCGGGCTAATCCGTAAGGAATAGCTAACAGAGGCAATTATGTCTCTTTATTCAATTGTTTGGGTATTCTACACGCCGGGCTACTCAGTAATGATTAGCTACAGAAACTATTAAGTTTCGCTCTAGATATCGAGGATGATATCTTACACACCGGCTAATCCGTAAGGATTAGTTAACAGAGATGATTACATCTCTTACTTTATTCATTGGGTTATCTTACACACCGGCTAATCCGTAAGGATTAGTTAACAGAGATGATTACATCTCTTACTTTATTCATTGGGTTATCTTACACACCGGCTAATCCGCAAGGATTAGTTAACAGAGATGATTACGTCTCTTATATTATTCAATGGATTATTTACATGCCGGCTATTCCATAAGGAATGGTTAACAGAGATAATTATGTCTTTCTCTCTTTTTCATTACTGGGGTAAACATACCGGGAAATCATGGGTGAAATGAAATGGGTATCCATCATTGTATTACAGGTAGTGTTGATTTCAGTTGAGCATGTGGTGGGATGGCGTCTGGGCTTGACCCTTTCGTATGCCCTATATATAAGCATGCTTGATTGGATGATACCCTATCTGTAAATATAACCATGGAGAGGACATTGTGTGAAACATGGGATTCGATTAACATTACAACTTGTGTGAAACTCTGTGATCATGATTAACAAGAATTCAATGGTTTTCAATTACTAAACTTATGAACTCACCAACCTAGTGTTGACTTTGTTTTAAATGCATGTTTTCTCAGGTGACGGACATGCCTAGTTATCAAGCATCAGTGATTAAGCTAGAGGACTTTTAGAAGACCTAGCTTACTTTTGGATGCATACATTTTGATGGCATTGTGAATCTATTTTGCCTATCTTGTACAGCTACAAGATAGAAACTACACGATTCTTTTGGAGTAGATTTACTTTAAATTATGAACACGTACTGTGTAATTTAACTTTGTAATTCTATATTATATGTCATGTTAGCATTTCTCATTATTTATCATGTGCCATGTAAACAATCTGATCATTTCGATTATCACACAATGATATCGCGCCCCGGGAACCTTCCGCTCGACGGGAAAACCCGATCCGTTCCCGCCGGCCCGGGGTGTGACAGATTGGTATCAGAGCCATGGTTATAGAGAAATATAGGTCATATTATTTAAACGGTTTGGCCTAGACTATATCCTAGGGACCCTCATGTAGTGAACATACAACATAGGATTCTATTTGCATATGTCTTCTGCTTCTGATCACTGCACTAACCGATTTTTTTTTCGGTTATGATCAGAATGCCACCGAGAAGACCACCAGCTATACTGCCACCACCACCACATGATTTAGCACCGCACTCATCGACACCATCACCGGTTGACTCTCCTACACAACCACCTCCACCTCCTCCTCCGTCCCCACCTGTTCATCAGCTAGATCCTGCTACTGTGGCATTGGCCACTCTCCTTACTAGTCAACTGAGGGATGTGATCCCGGAGATGATGAACATGATCAACACTAATAACAGCAACAATATCGCCAACTCATCTGGAGAAGGCAACGGGAACACCCGACAACAACAGGACTACTCCTACAAGAACTTTGTCGGATGCAAGCCACCAACATTCAGTGGCACTGAGGGAGCCGTCGGTTTGATCCAATGGATCGAAAAGATGGAAACGACTCTCGACATCAGCGGTTGTCCTGATCAACACCGCGTGAGGTATGCTGCGGGATCGTTTGAGAAACGAGCACTAACCTGGTGGAATGCCCAGGTTCAAGCCCGAGGAAGAGACGAGGCATTGGCGATGCCTTGGGAGGACTTTAAGACATTGTTGAGGGGCGAGTTCTGCCCGAGGAATGAACTCAAGAAGGTTGAGACTGAACTGCTCAACCATGTGATGATTGGTGCTAAACATCTGGCTTTCACCACCAGATTTCATGAATTGGCAACATTGGCACCGGATATCGTGCCGACACTCGAGAAAAGGATTGAACGGTATGTCGGTGGACTACCGCCATGCATCCGAGGGCATGTGATTGCCGCACACCCAACCACACTAGAGATGGCCGTCACGCTATCAGCTTCACTGACTGATGTAATGGTTGCCTCTGGTGCACTCAAGAGAGGATCTGGAACTACAGAGGATCTGGAACAACTCTCCACCAAGAAACGAAAGATTGTTAAGAATTTTGCAACGACCACCCCTACCAAACAAGCAGTGCCTACACAACCACAGCTGAACCACAAGTCTTACTCTGGCACGGCTCCGTTCTGCAATAAGTGCAACTATCATCATCAACCTGACACAGGGTGCAGGCAATGCACTTATTGTGGAAAAATGGGGCATTGGGCCAAATTCTGCAAGAGTCAAGCGACACAACACAGGGCAACCCAAGCAGTGGCACAAACCGCTGTACACAACGATCGCATTTCCTGCTACACCTGCGGGGAGCCAGGACATTATGCGAAAGACTGTCCAAAGAGGGTGCTACCGAGAGGGCAAGCACCGAGAGGACGTGCATTTCAGATAGGGGCTGCTGCCGCTCGCCAAGACACTAACACTAACACTGGTACGCTTTCATTCCAAATCCTTGCAGTCGTATTATTTACTACTAGCATAGATTATCATTGCCTCTTCAGAGTTAGTTTAGAACTTAATCACAATTGGGGCAACACTCGGATATCCCTTACACTAAATGACATGAACTTAGTGTTCACTTACCTTTAGTGAACAAACACATACCATGGAATTCAAAATGATGGACACGAGTGATGTCGACACCATCATCAGAATGGATGCTTTGTCCCTGGTAGGGATGAAGTCATCTAATTCAATAAAACCCTTTTTCATGTCATTACAGTGAACGACAGAGATACACTCATAAATCTCATTATTGGGTCCGTCAATGTTGTCCTATCAGACAACATACGAATCCATCCTAACAAGGGGAGAAACGAGGGGATTCTCCTAACAGGAATAACATGCGAGCATAAGAATCATAGTGAACATTATAGATCACGAAATTATGTAACATCATGAGATACCATCATGGGAGTGTATACAAACAGCTATGGAGTATGATGCCAAGCTACCTTACACTTCCAGTAGACTTGATGTTCTTGAATTGATAGGAACAATGAAATCAAGTCTGCTCATTTCATAACCATACACAAAATCCTAGGCTCTCTAACAAGGACTAGGTCACATACTAACAATATCTTTCCAAGCAACATAAACATTTCGGATTGTACAGTCAAGAGACTGAAAACGAATCCGTATCACATAGAACAAACTAGGGGAAACCCTAAATACAACATCGCATAAACATGAGAACATGAGAAACACATGATATCATAGCACCTCCACCTATGCAAAGAAAAAGTAGTACCCGACAATGACGCTTAAATTTCGGGACGAAATTTCTTTAACAAGGGGAGACTGTGACAACCAGTACCAGATCGTCCGGCAAGTCCGTACGGTGTGTGTACCTTCACCATTTACTGTGTGTAAATACAGTGCGTAAACAGTCGTGTGATAACAGAACTCAGAAAACAAACCACAGTTGTATGTGTTTAAGTGAAAACTTAAATACAGTAAATACAACAACTCACGAGAAACAACAGTGTTCAAACGAATAGCAAAAACAAATCGGTTGCGATCTGATATCCATAGATGACAGGAATCAGATGGCCGACAAATCAGTGAGAAAACAATGTGATATCAGGAGGTTTAGTTGAGTCCGATAGTGAGGAAACACAATTCAAACTTAATTTACAGTGTCGTTTCAGAATAACGAACTGACAGCGTGTTTGTGTGGGTGACGATTCACACAAACATATCTGTGAGTTTAACGTTCTAAACGATAACTGATAAGTAGAAAACCAAATCAGAAAGTGAAACGTACGATCGTGTTCGTACAGTTAGCGCTCTGTACGAAGACGCGCGTAAGTGACGCGATCTGACGAAACGAAAACGAAAACACGACACGAACGATAATAAATTTAATAAAATAAAATAATTAACATTTTACAATTTTGAAACTCATCAAAATAATTAATTTAACTTCTTTTATATATTACAATTAAATTACGCGTCAAGTTCCGGATACGCGACGAAGACGCGAACCGAGCAACCGAAACAAACCCGAACTCTCTCGGGGTATAAAAACCCCCTCACAAGCATTGAATTCATTATTTCAATCACCTACTCACATCTCTCTCTCAAAAATCGGATTCCACCATTTCTCACCACATTCAAGCTTTAATCACCCATATCTTACTCGTTTGTGGACGGATTTGAGTGTTCTTCGTGCCCACGCGAAGCTCTCGACCTCCTCTACAAGGAAGTACAGCATATCTAAGCATTTACTCAGCTGAATTCAAGGTATGAGCAAGAGAAAGCTTCGGGAATTAGGGTTTTCTCTAGTTTTTGTTCGAGCAGCTCATGTAACCGAGTTAGCACTCTTGTAAACCAACCACTCAGCTTTCGAAAGTCGACCTGGTTCACCCTTGGTGTGAGGACTTCACCATGGTTCGACACTTGTTCGATGATGAGTGTGGGATTGAAACAGGTTCGTGGCCTTGGCCGAACCCTCAGTCCTAGGCGAACCTTTCATGTAGGACACCAGTGGCCGAACCTTGTTCCATACTAGACGAACCTTGTGCCATCTAGGGCCGAACCCTGCGTAACAGTCAACACCCCAAGACCACGAACCTACCTATGCCGAACCTTCATGCTGGTGACCATCAAAGACGAACCCTGGACCTGAACGAACCCCTGCACGGTTAGCCAGCCGAACCCTAATGTACTGTTTGGCCGAACCCTCAAACTGGGATGCGAACCTTAGCTGAACTTGAGCTTGGCCTGCGAACCTTGTGACCATGGCGAATCCATGCTGGCGACGACCCACGTTGGTTGTTTGAGCCCACATTTTCATGTTCAGTTCAATTGCAGGCCTAACAACCAGTATTACAGCCCACCTATTATTTTGCTTAGCCCATGACACAAACCATTCGGCCTAACAGGCTCTAAGAAGCCCACAGAGTGGTCGGCTGAACTCCTTTGTGGCCCAACCGGCCCAGAACCTTTGTATGACTCGGCTCAGTGATGAATGACTAAACCAACAGAAAACCTTTAGCCCAATAAAGTTAATGCGGCCCAAGATGCATGTGTTAAATTCATTATTGTTAAATAGGCTCATCAACAACCGGATTAGCCCATAGTAATGACATTCGGCCAACATGAAAAATGGTTTATCCTAACACCTAAAAAAATCAATAACCACACTTAGTATGTAATTAAAGTGTGTACTAGGTATCTTTAATAAAAGGTGGTAAGTGGGAGATGTTAATACAAATTGGAAGACAATAACACATAGTTAAATTCATGACATTTGAGATTGAGAATCTTGCATGTAAAACCTAAGTTTTATACGTAGAATTCCTAATAATAACACATTGAGTTGAGAAGAGCATAAAATCAATAACGAAGTACATTAGCGTCAATTTAATGTGGTTAAGTGTTATCAAGAAACCATTATCAATACACCGGGCCGAATGAAGACCACTACTAAGACTCACGAGTGTTAGCCAATTTTAGGCTAACACAAAAGCGCACACAAAACAATTACACTCAGTATCTACAAGTTAAATACAATGTGAAATCAGTACAGGATCGTGAAAACAAACCCAAGTTCAATCAAGAGCGCGTGCATTCTTCGTTTAAGCTAAGTCAACCACTTCAATAACAAGGTGAGTTCATATGCCCCTTTTCTAATCTTTACTGATTTCAAAGCTCGGGGCTGAGAAACATGCTAAACTTTTATTTACTTAAAAGTTTTTATTCACATATTGCTTATATCATGATTTAGATAATAATTGTTTATCTTTATTATCGCTTATCATTATATGCTTGCTTGTTTGATATTATCATACTTGAGACAATTAGGAAGATACATGCCATTATAGCTTCCTGACACATGTATACACTAGAATAATATAAGTTGTTAAGAATATATCTTGCAACTGTTTATTATTCTTACACGATTGAACAACGGGGAAAACCATGGGGTAACATGCCAATAACAATTACAAATGACAAGAATGATAATCATGATAAGGTAACTTCATGATAACAAGATCATTCACACATTACTAACATTGGGTATAAGACAAGTTCTTATAACACTCTGTTCAAGTTAGTAAGAACACTCAACATTGAGATAACAGTTGAGACATTTACTTGTGATATCGAGGATGATATCGCAAGCACACGCTTTTGGGATGGCATTCCCCACACATACTATCATTACTTACTAAGACTCTATTTAGAGTACATCTTATAACAGTCGAGGATGCCGGTCACACAACCATAGATCAGTTGGGTAGATCACAAACACTAATCACTAGGGCTTGGGGTAATTTAATGAAATCACACCGAGCACGAGAGGTGCTATCATTCAAATCGATAACATTCATAAACTATAGGGAACTTATTCATTCCAATAGATATTGTGGGAGGATATCTTACACGCCGGGCTAATCCGTAAGGAATAGCTAACAGAGACGATTACGTCTCTTACTTTATTTATAGGACACTTTACACACCGGGCTGAATGGGGGTGACAGCTACTGGGACAACTATGTCCCTGTCTAGATATTGAGTATGATATCTTACACACCGGACAGGTTAGTACTGAAGTCACAGACACTACTAGGTCTCGCTCTAGATATCGAGTATGATATCTTACATGCCGGGCTAATCCGTAAGGAATAGCTAACAGAGGCAATTATGTCTCTTTATTCAATTGTTTGGGTATTCTACACGCCGGGCTACTCAGTAATGATTAGCTACAGAAACTATTAAGTTTCGCTCTAGATATCGAGGATGATATCTTACACACCGGCTAATCCGTAAGGATTAGTTAACAGAGATGATTACATCTCTTACTTTATTCATTGGGTTATCTTACACACCGGCTAATCTGTAAGGATTAGTTAACAGAGATGATTACATCTCTTACTCTATTCATTGGGTTATCTTACACACCGGCTAATCCGCAAGGATTAGTTAACAGAGATGATTAGGTCTCTTATATTATTCATTGGGTTATTTACATGCCGGCTATTCCATTAGGAATGGTTGACAGAGATAATTATGTCTCTCTCTCTTTTTCATTACTGGGGTAAACATACCGGGAAATCATGGGTGAAATAAAATCGGTATCCATCGTTGTATTACAGGTAGTGTTGAATTCGGTTGAGCATGTGGTGGGATGGCGTCTGGGCTTGACCCTTTCGTATGCCCTATATATAAGCATGCTTGATTGGATGATACCCTATTTGTAAATATAACCATGGAAAGGACATTGTGTGAAACATGGGATTCAATTAACATTACAACTTGTGTGAAACTCTGTGATCATGATTAACAAGAATTCAATGGTTTTCAATTACTAAACTTATGAACTCACCAACCTAGTGTTGACTTTGTTTTAAATGCATGTTTTCTCAGGTGACGGACATGCCTAGTTATCAAGCATCAGTGATTAAGCTAGAGGACTTTTAGAAGACCTAGCTTACTTTTGGATGCATACATTTTGATGGCATTGTGAATCTATTTTGCCTATCTTGTACAGCTACAAGATAGAAACTACACGATTCTTTTGGAGTAGATTTACTTTAAATTATGAACACGTACTGTGTAATTTAACTTTGTAATTCTATATTATATGTCATGTTAGCATTTCTCATTATTTATCATGTGCCATGTAAACAATCTGATCATTTCGATTATCACACAATAATATCGCGCCCCGGGAACCTTCTGCCCGACGGGAAAACCCGATCCGTTCCCGCCGGCCCGGGGTGTGACATAACTTAAGTTCTAACATGTTTAACTTACATTTTTCATAACGATAACTTATGTTTTACTAAAATGTAATGATTTGTAACATGTGAACATAGTTTTATAAAAATCATCATAACTTGTTTTACTAAAACATTTAAAAGTAATTTAAAGGATTTTTGTACTTAACTTTTATAACTTAAATAATATTTTTATAAATGATGATCTATTAAAAGGGTCAAATCTTTTACTAGCATAAACCTTATGTAAATAAGGTTTAGTGGTTATCAAATAAGGGATAAGGGTTCATAGAAGATACATTACTTAGAATAATTAGAGGAATTCTAGTAACACATTAGTAAATATTAGGACACAGTTGCACACCGAGACCGAAACTCTATATACGTCAAGTCGAAATACTTATGACATTCGAATTATAATAAATCAACACATGTGATGAAGATACATAGTTTACAATCAATGAGCGCGCATATTTACTTGGTACATTTCATAGCAACACAGGTGAGTTCATTGCCCCTTTTCTAAACATTTTTGTTTTATAAATGCGGGGTTGAGAAGCATGTGTAAATTATTTTCCTTGGACTATATTTTACTTAAATTCTTTTACGTCAGATATGTTTCATATGTATAATTGTTATCCTAGATTATGTCTAGGTAAACTTATTTCAGGTTTAAAAAAGGATTATTTACTTATCATAAGTAGATAATTGTTTCATTTCAAGTAAACACGTTCAACGATCTATTTTCAACGAACTATTTTCAAAGATCTATTTTCATAGAACTATTTTCAACGATCTATTTTTGAAGAACTATACTCAACGATCTATTTTCAAAGAACTATTTTCAAAGATCTATTCTCGACGATGTATTCTCAGAGGAATATCTAGGAAATATCAAAGATAGCATGTGCCAAAGAACTAAACGGTCTAAACGGAACAAGAATGATCAAGAACGAACTTGACGATCTATAAAATCCTATACTTCATGAAGTCCTTGCTAGACTGATTGATTATAGGTCGCATGTTTGATGATATTTACAAAATCCTCTAACCTCTAAGAACCTTTATTGCTATACTAGTCTACTCAAGTTGACCAAGGCCCAATCATTAGGACTTAGTTTTATATTAAATGTTTATCTATTCATTTATTTAAGCATTTTAATTATTCATTCAAAACACTTGCCATGATTTTGTGTGTGTGACGGAACTAACGGAACTAATGGAACATTTGGTGACGGAACTAAAGGAACAATTGTGACAGAACTTACGGAACAAGTGAAAGGTTGAGAGTGAAACGCTTAATTATCATTAACAACAATATTCTATGTGGTTAGGTATGTGGTGGGCTGGCGGCTGGGCTTGACCCTACGTATGCCCTATATATAAGCATACTTGATTGGATATAGGTGGTTGTTAATGAGGTTAAGGTTGGCACTTTGTCAGGTTTGAGCAGATTCTTTTTTCAAAAACAAAACTATATGAACTCACCAACCATGTGTTGACTTTTGTTTTCTTGCATGACTTCTCAAGTGACGAACATGTTTAACTAAGAAGTTCGTGCTTTTGACTAGGATGCCCAGATAGAGGACCTAGTATTTTGGACGTACATATTTTGAACATCATTATACATATTATTTTGCCCAGATAGTAGATTTACATTATTAAATTATGAATGATACTGATATAATTTAACTTTATAACTCTATTTCATTTAGTGATTTTCTCAATTTATATCATGTGCAATGTAAACAATCTGATCATCTCGATTATCACCCGATATCGCGCCCCGAGACCATTCCGCCCTACGGGACAGTCGATCTAGCCCGCCGGCTCGGGGTGTGACAATGCGTATAAACAAACAATAAAGGAAGACCCACACGAAAATGGACACGAAATTACTCCTAGTTTACGAAGCCAAAGTACACGAACTCCGCTTCGTGAACTCCATTTCGTGAACATATATCGTGAAATTGGTCTATATATAGTAGCGCCTTGGGAAACGTGATCACCTTTGGCTGGAATCACTTTCTCTCAAAGTACTCGAAGTTGGGAACATGAAAACAACTCTAACTCGATAAAAAGGAGGCGAAAACACAAGGAAAGTTACAGGAAGGTTCATCAAACAATAGGTAAGGGTTTGATTCGTGGAAGTTTTGATTTTTATATAAAATGGAAACTTATGGATAAACCTTATACCTTTATGCATAAAGTTCGTTCCTTTTTAGCTTCTAGGTGTTGATAAGGCCATTGTGCACCTAGAACTAGCCCCACGAGTCTTGAGTAGAATTCTAAGATGTTTTATGAAGAAAAGAAGGGTATTCGAAGAGTACACGAATTAAGAGTATCCAAACCTCAAGTTCATGAACCTGATTTCGTGAACTTCATTGATTTCGTGTACTTTGGGAATTCGTGAACTTCATGGATTTCGTATACCTAGAGAGTTCATGAACTCCAGATTTTTGAATATTGTGTTAATTTTGAGAGCTTAAGGGTTTTTGAATACTGTGTTAATTTGGCAGATAACACTAAATTGATGATCCTAATCCACTCACATGATATCCATCTTTTAATGCAAAAATCTATTTTTCTTTTTAAAAATATTCCCTCCTACAAAAGTTTATACTCATTCATCTAGATAATATAAGACCAAGCCAATTCCAAATAGGTGTTTACATTTATTTAAAGTATAAACTACATTGGTTATAATATTCTTTATCTTATTTTTAATAATATATTTTTTTTAACCAACAGGCACCACATTATCGATACAATTTTATGGGGGGAGAAGGCTACACAGATTGAAAAACGGCGCAATCGGCCAAGCGCCAGTGATCACTTCAACTATTGTAAACGAATTCAGAAGCAAGAAAGTAATAACAATAGCTAACATAGACCTCGGGTGAAATAGGGTGCTTACAGCTGAAATCTACATCCGCAACAACCAGTCAACCACCATTATCAACCAAATAATTCCAAATTTGAAAACATACCTAACTAGATAAAGCCCACTATTAAATAGTTTCAAGATTTATTTTCTTCTCTATAAAAAATATCACTAATATATACATATTCCCATGAAGCTGATTCAACAAACTCACCCAACCATCTAACATTTTGACCTCAGAAAACATGTCACGGTCGCAACCTTATTAAGTGACAAAACAAAGGATGAACAATCTAATTAATAATAACAACATTGAGATAATATAATCGTAATAACACATAACATATATCAACAGGGATGTTATACAGGCATTGCCATCATCGAAGACATACATGAATATCATGGCTGGTACTATGTGCTTTGTCCAGAATGCAAAAACAAGACTTATCCACATGGAAACAACTCTACATGCGTGGACTATGAGATCATTGGTGAACCAATATTCATGTAAGCCTAAAAATTACATAAAACAAGTATATCCTAAGGAACATAGCCATGTTCTTCATCCATTGAGGATGTCTTCTTCAACGAAGCAATAACCAATATCATTAACACCAGCTATCTTGATATGGTCATGCTATATGGAAACAAAAACTCGAAAGTGTTACCAGACACAATTCATTCTATCAATGGAACTTCGAAACGTTAATATGAAATGAGATAGAACGATCGTTGTAAACAGAGATGAAAAATCTCCCACTTCACTTCCATCCACAATAACCAGAGTCTACTACAAAGATGCTCACAATCAAGAGACCTTTGCATGAATCACCTCGTACTTTCGTTAATTAAAAATCAAACATCCTAATTTCAATTCAATATGAAAGTAAAATATATCCAAATTATTGAATACATCTGATTTAAATAAACATATTCAAGAATGTACCTTTATTCTTGCGTGATTACATCTTTCCTTATTCGTAATTGTAAGAACATAGTAGTCCTTGATTACATACAATGCTACAAACTTTCTTTACTCATCATGTTTAACTAAAAATTCTATGTTCTTATTATTGCATATTACAGCTTTTGAATTTCACCCCATGATCTCTAAATACCCTAGGTGACCCACATCCAGCAAATCAACGCCCTAAGCAATACACACTTGTAAAACGACAGACCTTTTTGTGGAGGCTGGACCTTGTGATGTTGTGATTCTGTATAATGTCACGTTTGTAAATTATATCGCATTTTAGATAAATAATCCATTTTATTTTTATCCTTCAAAACAACATAGTCAAACTAACATGCACCGACGTAGGTCTAATTTGTAGCTATACCTATTTTGTAAACTCAATGACCAATTTTAGGCCACTAACCAAGTCTCAAACTGTTGTTCATTTACTACGGATTCTATATATTTTAACAGAATTTTTCAATGACCCAGTAGTAATTGCTTAGTTTGGTACCAATATAACTTTGTTTCCATGTCTTTTTTTATTACATTTACTACTTACAATATTTACAAAATAGACATTTCACCTTCTAATACTTATAATACATAACAAGATTCAAAAAATAAAAAATAAAAAATCCATGCCTAATTCAGTTTTTTGAATAGAATCAACCCCTTAAGAAATTTTTAATTCTTTAAATTTCATATATATTTTGTTACTTTTTTACTATATTTTTTTTGAACGGCACAGGGTCCCGTCTTGCTACCTTCAGTTATCATGGCTGGTAACTAAGGTCTATTCCTCGATCGACGACAGTGAGACCGTACCTCTGATGCGTGAAAACCCGTGGAATAGGTAAACCCTCGTCCCACCGATGAGACTTTACTTTTACTAAAAGTGAGTACTCGGGAGTTTGCAAGATTTAAAGAAAGTCATGTTTAACTCAACTTCTTAAGAAGAATCAACCCCCTTATGATACTTTTAATTATTCAACTTAAAGTTAAAAAAAAAAAGATTTTGATTTAAGAAGCAACTGACTAATATAGTCAACAGGGGGACATCATCTCCATTTCTCATTTAATATTTGTACAAAAATTTCATGTCGTAGGTTTCCTGACAATTTTCCGACATTAATTTCAAAATTATTTTTTCATACACGTTTCTTTCAATTTAATATTTTAGGAATGTAAATTTTGTTTCACATAAATAGAAAAACTTTTTGTCATGGGAGAATTGGGTACGTAGTAATAAAAGATATGAACGACTTGTAAATTAACGAGGGAATGATCACCACAACCCTCTTTGTTTTCTCTCCTAGCTCACGGAGCGACATGCTGAAAAAAAGATGATCGCGTCATAGATAGCACTTAGAATCAACCAATGCTTCCATAGATTCAATCAATAAGAGAATCGTTGGTGTTATTTAGCCTTTCGTTTCAACAACAAAGAAGTCATCTTTGACGATTTCCCATTTCTTCCCTACCGAGCCACCTCCCTATGCCATTCGATGTCTTTGCCTTCCCTTTCTATAACATAGCCAAGCCCTCCTTTACAATCACTAAGAAAAAGAAAAAAGAAAAAAGAAATACCAATCAAAGCCTTATTATATCAATACATCTACGTGTCACCATCGCTACACGTATTACGAAATGTACATGCACGTAGCAATGCACGACTTTATTACTAGTTATAAATAGAAACAAAAATAGTATTTATTAAATTGACTTCAGTATAATTCGAAAGTTTAAAAATTATAAGAAATACAAAACAAATAAATTAGTAACACACAAAATAAATTAGTAAAATCTTTTATTTATACAACTTTTATATAAACAAAATGTAACAATTAATTACACAAAATTATAAATAGAAAAAAATATAACCCTAATATTGAAAGTTGCATTTATCTTTGTTTGACTTGAGCTGTGTTTAAATCCAACAAAGTAAGGCATTGCTATAATGGTACTCCAGGATTCTTCCAAATAAGAGGTCTTAGGTTCAAATCCCTTTCGCAGTAAAAAGGGGTCTGAGGTGGGTTAAGAGGTTTTCCCGGTGGGGTTTTCCTCCTGAGGTGGTTGTGGTGTCTCGTGGAAGGTTCAGGTAAGTAGACCTTGGTGACATAGTGTGGAAACAGTGGGTTCACACGATTGAGACCTTCGCTGTTAAAAAAAACCCATCTTACAGCTACTGTTAGCCCGGTAAATAGGCGTCACATGCTTCAAAAGGAGTAAATATACAAATAAATGAACAACTAGTTTAATCTCACTTTAAGTAGGGTATGAGAGAGATAAAGACACACGTTACCCATATTTAAAAAAGAGTAAATATAATAATGTTTTAGATACAATCAACAATGCTAACAATCTTTTAAAGTGGTTGCTTAGAATCGCACCAAAAATTCCCACTCCATGCAAATCAGATCCTCGAACCGTCTAAACACATGCAAATGCATTATCTCTTTTTGTATATATATCATAAACAAATATGGGGGTGGCAATGTGCAGCTAGAGACGGTGATAGTAGAAATCAAATATGAAATTGCATAAAATTGCATGAAATTGTCAAATACAAATATGGCAGCTTAAAATGCAAACAATTAATGTTGTAATCAAAAGAAAAATTAACAATTAACAAACCCCTATTTCAACTTTTTAAGATACTGATTCGAGATTATTAATATTCCAATAGATTTTGTTTCTTTCTACTTTTTTCTAAACGAATTGGTACGAAGACAACTAAGAATAAAGTATAGAATGATAGTAATTGTTTCAATTTACTTTTCATTAATTCTCAAATGCAACATACATGCAATTTAATGGAGCAAAAATGAATGCGATCCTAGCAATCAGGAGACAAGTACAACATGAAATGGAAGCAGGAAAACTACTTCAACATTGAACAAAAGTTTGGAAACTACTATTAGTCCAAAACGCATGAAAACCAGAAACAAACGTTGATGCGACAGTTAAAGACATGGATGACATGTGTTTACTGTCAATGAGGATATTTTTTAGAGAATATTACCTTTGATCATCTTTACACCCCATTTTGTCCATTTGACTTTTTTATGCATTAAAATGTCCATATTTTTTATGGGCGTCGACGCCCGTAAGTATACAGGCGCCCGCTCATATAGTCAACCAAACAAAGCTTGTCACGTGTCTTGGGGAGGTATCGCTAATGGTGGTCATTGGCGGACACAATAAGGTTTTATGAGGGTTGGCCGATACTCATGAAAAAATATTTATTCGTTGTATATGTGATTTAATCTTGACTGACCCCCAAAACATTTTATCACCGACCCCCATGAAATTTTGATGATCACGATAATGGTTAAGTCTAAATCAAAAGTAATAATACTACTCCACAAATAACCTAATATGTATTACACATAACGAAGGCTAATTACCATTTAAAAATATAACCCAATATCGAGTCATTCATAGTCTAATAAGTTTTAGATTTTTTTTCTTGTTTTTTTAGTGGTTTTCTATACCAATTGTTTTTTGTGGGCTTGGATATTTAAATTGAAGAGAAGCAACACCTTAACCTTAACAGTTTGCTAGTTAGACTCACTCTCTAAGTAAATTTTAATGTGATTTAGTCATAGATTTGACATATTTTTGTTACGTCTTTGTGATTTGTTTATGTTTATTGTATTTTGGGTAACCCGATCCGATTCAAACCGGCTCAATAAAATGAAATATTTATTGATGAACAACAGCCCACAAAAATTTTCCATCTCGCATGAAAAAATTTCAGGGTCCGCCACTAATGGTGGTAGTGGTGGTTTATTGCTCACAGGTAGAGGTGAAAATATTTACTCATATCAAAAGAAATGGGTTGGTTTGAGTAAACAATTGTAGTTTAATGTGTTGAAATGTGTAACATCATAATATTGAATGAGTTGAGATGGATAGCAATTAAACACAATGTGGGTCAAGATGGCTAACCAAAAAACTATGTAAATGCAATGGATTCAAACATTAAGAAAGATTAATAACATATTTGATAAGAAAATCACTAAAAATTATCCAAATGGACTATTACTTATAATCCGTTCTGACCCGCACCCATCCTGACCCGAACACATTTTGACCCGTTCCCGACACAACCCGCCCATTTGCCAGGCTTACTCACATGCGATAGGAAGGTTGCATTGGGCTCGTTTTAAGCGAGACATCGATGTTGGATTTCAAATTTTGTACCAATGATATCGAGCTCGGCTATGAATGCGTGTTGGATCGGGTTGCTTAATCTAAACAACACTTCACAAGTATTTCTTATACAATCTAACAGATGCGGAATGTTCTGTTAGACTAATCTCACAAGCACTCAAAATGACAAAGTAATAATCCTTGAACACTAATAGGAACACAAGAGTAATTTCAAGCTCAAGGATATATTTCTCTCAAAGTAAGAAGCGTACAAGCACAAGCACACATAGTGAGTTTACAATGGGAGGTTATATAGCCGAGGCTACAACCGTATACACTTAGGAATACAAGTTGGGTATACTAGACAAGTACATAAAGTAAAGCTTATTCTAGTATGTTGAGTGTCTTAACAGGCTAAGACACTCAGTCATAATCATTATACAAATAGACATTGACTTTAACAAAGACTACTAAATACAAAAGACATTTAATGTTGATGATCTTTAAGGCTTCAGATGATCTTTTGCATTTAATGCAGCATGGGAGAAGTAAGGTAACTGATCTGACTCATTACATGTTGTCTCTATCTGTCATCAGACCAGCATGTCTTGTGTCAGTACCTTTTGTACTTTGAAAGTGTTCAGCTACAGTCTTTGATGAAGGAATCTCTTCGGAAGTCATTGTCTTCCTGAGGAAGTTGCTGAGAAGAGACTTCAGAAGCATTTGATATTCGGAAGCTCTGAACTTCTGAAATCTTCTAAGTGTGGATCTTCCGAAGCAATAGTCTTGTACAACCTTTGGCAGGATTAAGTTATCCTTCGGAAGCAATGTTGCTTCCGAGGAGTAACTTCCTCCTTCCGAAGGATGTTATTCTTTGCGGCATTTGTACTTGGACAAAATAGGAGGTTTGGTGAGCATCAGCCTTTATTAGTCTTTACAATTGTAAAAACGGTTGCGGATTA
The DNA here is from genome assembly GCA_009363875.1 of Mikania micrantha. NCBI lineage: Eukaryota > Viridiplantae > Streptophyta > Magnoliopsida > Asterales > Asteraceae > Mikania > Mikania micrantha. The sequence continues at coordinate 83,919,019 of CM018691.1, read as the reverse complement.
GGACCTACCCGATTTGTGAAGATTAACCATTTATGAACAGAGAAAAGTCTTGAAGATGGGTGAAGATGTTGAAGAACACAACCAAGAACAAATCTAAGATGTAATGTAATGACTAACAATGTAAAGAAATAAGATTCATTAGTCAACAAGATTACATTACCTACCCCTCACATGCTCTCAAACTCCATGGATAAAGAATCCATGGAGTTCATGGGGAGAGCTCTCTCAAGATTACATTGAAGCACACCCTCACACACTCTCTTGTCTGTGTTATTTTAACAAAATAGAGAACATCCTCTATTTATATGTCACATGACCCAAACCCTAGAAAATAAATAAAGTGCAACAAATGATAATAAATAATAAACAAATAAATCGTATTATCATTTGCTAAAGTCTTCGGGTCATCTCGAGTGTCTTCATAATCTTGAGCTTTTCAGTGGCTTTCGCGGTGACTCGTTGCTCCCTAATCAACAAATACATAATACTTCTTGTTTACATTCCATCTATCCAAATTAACCGTTGGTCTTGACTTTTCTAGACCCAACAGTCTCCCCCTAGGCTGATGCTACCAAAACTTCTAAGGAAGAAACCTTGGCTTCCATGTACCCCTAGGTACCTGTGCCCTTTTTCTTATCCACCTGACCCCTGTCCTTCCATCTGCTCCATTATCAGGATTGTTGAGAGGGAGTTTATCTAAATCAAGGACATAGGGTTTGGCCAACACCATCAGCTGCACAAGATTCACCAACTTTATTTCTCCATTGTAGTTGGTGAGTATGAATGTATTTTCTTGTGCATTGAAGCTCCAGTTTACTAAAGGGATATATGAATGCTCATGCATTAGTCTACGGATATCCCTTATATCTTCTCTGGATTGTATTGTTTCTGGAGCTGCTTCTGGTGTGACTTCAGGTACTGAGATTATTGCTTCAGACTCAGAGTCAGAGGAGATAGCAGATGTTCTTCTTTTCCTTCTGGCCATTCGCTTTCTTCTTCCTGGTCTTGGTTTGTCTTGAGCAGTGGCCTGACTCCTTAGAACTCTGGTCTGTTGGGCTTCCACAGTTGATTCTACTGCTTCACCTGTTGTTGCAGTAGGCTGTGACCCAATATCCTCAGCACTTGAGGGTTTTGTTCTCCTCTCATCAGCCTGTGAATGTCTCTCAGGATCAGGGTTTGGTGTTGATTGTTTGCTTTTAGTTTGCTTACCCTTTTTGATCTTGATCACTGAAGAGATTGGCATGTTATCCATTGATGGACTTGATGGAGGAGATATTTGTTCTTCCTTAGGGTTTAGGGGGAACATATTGGGAAACATGGCTTTGGTAGATTCCCCACACATAACTTCTTCTCCCTCTCTGATTCCTGCACCAGAGAGGGGAAACTCTATTCTTGCTCCTCCCCCTAAACCTAAGCCTCTCATTAGGCTTTCCTTTCTTGCCCTTATCTGTTCAATTGAAGGTAACTCACCTCTGGCAACTTTGGCTTTTATATCTCTGATATGCATATCCATGGTTGAGTTCTTCATTGGGCCTAGCTGCCGAGCATGGAATCCATACTCCAGAAGAAAAGCTTTGCACGTGTCTCTGTAAGCCTTGTTCTTCTGAGTCTTTGTTGTAGCAATCTGGACTTTGGATGCAGCAGCTTCCTGTTCCTGCTGCTGCATTTTGTCCAGCTCGGCAGCCATTCTAGGTACCGACCAGTTAAAGACTTCATCAAAGTCATACCCTCTCTCTTCGAGCAAAGCGGAGAGTCTAGCTCGCTCTTCATCTAGAGAGGTATTTGGTCGGCCCTTAATATTCTTTGGTCTTCTCTCCTCCAGTTGTGCTTCCTCCTCTGGGGTTAGCTTCCTTTTTCCTTTGTCATCAACTGTTACATTTATCCCAGAGGAGATTTCTCCTGTAGCCTCACCAATTGGTTCATCGGAAGATAGCTCCTTTGTGGAGGAGTCATCAATAATGACTGGGCCTTTGGAAACAGCTGCAGCTTCGGAGTTAGCCTCAGCATTCACTGTCTCCTCCAGTTGACCAATCACCTTGGATGATTCCTTATTAGTTTCCACAAAGGGCTTAGGAGAGGAAGAGAGAGCTTCAGCAGCTTCTGTCCCAGAAGGGGACACAGCTTCAGCAGCTTCTGTCCCAGAAGGGGACACAGGTTCCATGGATATTGGTTCTTTGGGTATGGATTCTTCCATGGCAACCTGAGCTGCAGTCTCAGAAGGAGACTTAGTCCCAGTAGGGGACTGAGGTTCCAAAGAGACATTTGATGTTTGCTGTTCAGTCTCTTTGGCAACCTCCCTTGTATCCCCAGAAGAAGAAGAGGAAGTAGAAGAAGAATCTTGAAAATAAGTACCCAAGAAGTCATCCCATTCAGCAGTCAAAGTGACTATGGATGGAGTAACTTCCTGTGCACCCTCCTCTTCTCTTGCTTCTGATCCTGACCCTGCAGTTGGTACATTCTCCCCCTTTTTGGTAGCATCAGGGGAGGTGAAAGTGGTAGTAGCAGGATCAGGGTGAAAGGGATGTAGAGTGACAGGGGGACGCCTCCTGAGGTCCAGAATAGTGGCATCTTTGGTCTGGACCTCAAGCCGCAGGGTAGTCACCTCAGCTTCTAAATGGGCTACCCTGGCTTGGAGGGAAGTTATTGTAGCCGTCAATTCCTGTGTGGTTGTGCCCTCTTCTACCGGAGTAGAGTCATGGGGCGATGGAGTACTGAGCCGAGCTCCTGCACCTCCACCACCAGATGTGGTTTCTTGGCACCCTGGATTCCCTTCATTGAGAAGAACTTCAAGGAAGTCCGCCCCAACATAGGTTGCCGCAGGTGAGGTCCTAGTGCCTGTACCACTGTCCTGTGGATCTTGATTAAGATCAACAGTAGTGGCAGCCTCACCTGCATTGACCCCTTCAAAACTACTGGGGCCAACCTCTGATATAATAGGCTCTGGGTCAGGAAACCTTGCCTGTAACTGTGTCACCACTCTCATTAAAGTTTGGGTAGTGGGAGAGAGTGGTTCCTCCACAGGTACGGCAGAAGTTCCAAGAGCCGGGGTAATAGTATGGGAGGGGGGCATATCTGGGTGATAAGAACCTGGAGACCTGGGAGACAGTCTCTGATCTAAGGGAGTAGCTTCATGAGAAGCAGACTCAACTATGGGTGTATCCCTTTGTATATTCTCAGTTATGTGTTGTGACATAAGCTGAGGGCTTGCAGGCTGGGTAAGGGCAGCCACAGGTTCCAAAGGAAGAACCTGTGGACAAACAAGGGGTGTGGCTTTCACCTTAGGTAGAACTGTGCCCTGAGCAGTTCTTTTAACCTTTTTCATTTTGGGTTCAGAAGAAGGAGCCTGAACAACTGTAGAGAGTTGCACAGGGTTTCGTTTGCGTTTGTAAGTGATTTTGATGGGGTGAGGAACAGAAGTGGAAGGTGTGGGTTCAGCATCTGTGGGGTTAACAGAGCTGTCACCTTCTGAAGTATGGGAAACCATAGTGGGAAGAAGGGGAGTGAAGTTCCCAGAGAACTGGGCACCCTTCTTCTTAAGTTGTACAAAAACCTTGGACGAGACCAAGGGCATTTTATATGTATTCCCAGTTAGAGAGAGGAAAGTGCCCAATTCCTCATTGAAAATCTGTTGCAAAAACCTGGGAAACATACAAAATTTCTTTGGTGACGAAATATTGTCAACCAAATTATTGAAAATAAAAGCAGAAAAATTAAATAGTTTGTTAGAGATCAAACCATGAATAGCCGAAGCTAAGTCAGATGGTATTTGATCCCAACCACCAGTTTTATTGGAAAGACAGTGTAGGAACAAATGTATGAGGTACTTGTGATTGTAGGACACTCTACCCTTCAAATAGGTTGTTGAAGGGAGAGGACCTTCGTACCCCATCGACTGAAATGTCGATGCTACCTCATCCTTTGTGAATGAGACCTTTCCACCGGCATCATGTAGTTTGAGATGCCGACAGATGGTCTCCACAGAAATAGCAATAGGATGAGCATCAATGGTGGCAACAAGAGACCGACCATTGGGAGACGAAGAAACAGAACAAGATGCCCAAAACTGTTGGTGATGAGATTCATACACCAAGGGCTGAACGGTTAGTGCAAAGAAATACTTGCTCCTTTGAAGAAAGGAGATTATTGGGGCGAAGTCAGCATCATGTTCCGCTGATAACTCCGCTGGTACGTTGTGAGCAGGTTTGAAAGCAAGAAGATCCATGGCAGTTGGTGATTCTAGGGCACAATTTGGGAGATCAAAGAAAAGAAGAGTTCAAAGTGAAACAGTTTGTGAGAATTTGAAAGAGCGGGAGACCTTTATATACCTTCGGATTTCAGCATTAAATATAGAAACACATTTAATTTTGAAATCCGGATGTCAGAAAAAGCTTTTCTGATGACAGCTGGTTTCATAATAAATGTAGGAATTTTCATTAAGTGCAGAAATGCTTCCGAAGATATGGCTTTCGGAAGGAGTGAATTAGACCAAAAAGTTTTCTGAGGAGTTTTACTTCCGAAGAATAAGATTTATACTATCGGAAGCACTGCTTCTGAAGATCAGAAGCAATAATTTAGAAGTATAAATTTAATACATCGGAAGCAAGTGCTTCTGAAATGTTGGATAATTCATCAGGTAGAATGTTCTTCGGAAGACACCTTCTTCTGAAGAGTACCTTGAGAAGCCTATGCTTCCGAAGATAATGTATCGGAAGAGTATTACCTCAGAAGGTAATTTAGCTTCTGAAGTGTGAGATCTTCCGACTAAGGAAGAAATAATGCTTCCGAAGACTTAACCTATCTTCTGCTGAGTAGTTACTCATCGTAAGATAATTTAAGTTTATCTTCCGAAGGATTATATATTCCTTTTTAGTTAATTTATTCAAAGTTAATCATCCCAATATATGTTATTAAGTACCTGAATCTTCCTTCATCAAATGCCTTGGTGAAGAGATCTGCCAAATTGTGTTCTGAATCAACTTTGACCAAATGAATCAACTTCTTTTCTGCACAATCTCTGATGAAATGGTATCTGATGTCTATGTGCTTGGTCTTGGAATGCTTGACAGGATTATTGGTGATGGAGATTGCACTGGAATTGTCTATCTGAATAGGAGTATTGAACAGATCTACTCCATAATCCTTCATCTGATTCTGAATCCAGATGACTTGTGCACAGCAGCTAGAAGCAGCTATGTATTCAGCTTCTGCAGTAGAAGTAGAAACACATGACTGTTTCTTGCATTGCCAAGACACAATTCTGGATCCAAGAAACTGGCATCCTCCTGATGTGGATTTCTTGCTGATGTTGCACCCTCCATAATCACTGTCAGTGTAGGCCATGAACTGAAAGTCTTCATTTCTAGGATACCATAATCCTAGACTTGATGCTCCTTTGAGGTATCTAAAGATTCTTTTCACAGCTAGCATGTGTGAGACTTTGGGATTGGCCTGAAATCTTGCACATACACAAGTTGCAAACATAATATCTGGCCTGCTTGCTGTGAGATACATCAAAGAGCCTATCATTGCTCTGTACTGGTGCTGATCAACATCCTCCCCCTCAATATCAGGGCTGAGAGATGTTGTTTTGGACATTGGGTGCCCAGAGCTTTGCAATCAGAAAGTTTGAATCTTTCAAGAATGTCCTTGACATATTTCGATTGACTAATGAAAATCCCTGTAGGAGTTTGTTTCACCTGCAATCCAAGAAAGAAGGTGAGTTCTCCCATTGAACTCATCTCAAATTTGGATTTCATTAGAGATTCAAATTCCTTGCAGAGAGATTCATTAGTAGAACCAAAGATGATGTCATCAACATAGATTTGAACTAGCATGATGTGTTGATTAGACTTCTTGAAAAAAAGAGTTTTATCAATTGTTCCTCTCTTGAATGTGTTTGCCAACAGAAAAGAAGATAAAGTTTCATACCATTTTCTGGGAGCTTGATGCAACCCATAAAGAGCCTTATCAAGCTTACAGACATGATCAGGAAACTTTGGATCTTCAAATCCTGGAGGTTGACACACATATACTTCTTCATCAATTTTTCCATAAAGGAAGGCACTCTTAACATCCATCTGAAACACTTTGAAATCTTTTGCAGCTGCAAATGCCAAAAATATTCTGATAGCTTCAATTCTGGCAACCGGTGCAAAGACCTCATCATAGTCAATGCCTTCCTCTTGAGTGTATCCCTGAACAACCAATCTTGCTTTGTTCTTGATGACAACACCTTTGTCATCCTTCTTGTTTCTGAACACCCATTTGGTTCCAATGGCATACTTTCCCTTAGGCAACGGGCAAGTCTTCCAAACTCCTTGTCTTTGAAATTGAAGAAGTTCTTCTTGCATAGCTTCTACCCAACTGTTATCTTTTAATGCCTCTGCAACCTTCTTCGGTTCTATTTGGGATAGAAAACAGGAGAACAAGCAAACATTTGCTTCATGCATGGAACTCCTAGTTCTTACACCCTCTTCTACATTGCCAATGATATTCTCAACTGGATGAGTGTTGTGAATTCGAGTTCTTGGAATCACATCCAGTTGAGAAGCTTCATCCATGTTGAGTGACTCAAGATTAGGCAATACTACCTCAAGATGGATTTCTGGCAGATCTTTTGAATTCTGAATTTGGACTGTGGATGGTTGGTTTTCTCTGGGAATGATGATCTGCTGAGTATTTGCCTCTGCTGAAGGGCTTCCTATTTCTTCTGAATGTTGTAACTCAGAAGTAGATTCAATTGACGGACCTGCCTGAGATGTAATTACTGTTTCAGATTGTGACATACTATTTTGTGCTGAAGCGGATTCTGCCAAGATTTGTCTTGAAGCTATTGGCAGTTCAACACGAAAGTCATCTTCTCTTGAGCCTTTGGAGGTGTCTGTGGTAGCTGACTGTGAAACTGGAACATACTCTTTCACCAGATTAAATGCAGATGTAAAACTATCGAGATCAAACAACCAATCAGGGCCTGTTCCAGGTTTATTGAGAGTATGTTCATTGAACTGAACATTTGCAGACTCTTCAATAACTCTGGAAGCTTTGATGTACACTCTATAAGCCTTAGCATTTGAAGAGTACCCAACAAAGTAGCCCTCTGCTGATTTCTCAGCAAACTTGGCTAAGTAATCTTTAGTATTCAAGATGGTGCATTGACATCCAAATGGTTTGAGAAATCCAATGAATGGTTTTCTCTTATGCCAGATTTCATAAGGAGTCATACCATGTGACTTAACTACCAATATTCTGTTTTGGACATAACAGGCAGTGTTGACTGCTTCTGCCCAAAAAGTTATTGGGAGTTTGGCATCTGACAGCATGGTCCTTGCAGCCTCAATTAGTGTCCTATTCCTTCTCTCAGCAACACCGTTTTGTTGTGGAGTCCTAGGAGCACTAAATTGTCTTGTGATACCCTTAGATTCACAAAAAGAATTTAAAATCTGATTCTTAAATTCTGTTCCCTGATCTGACCTGATTATTTTTACATGATGATCACTTTCATTCTCCACCCTAAGTATAAATGACTTTAGGATCTCAGCAATTTCATCCTTGGTATTCAAGAAAAATACCCAGGTATACCGAGAGAAATCATCAGTGATCACCAAACAATATGACTTTCTACCGAGACTTTTAACACTTGTGGGACCAAACAAGTCCATGTGCAGTAAATGCAGGACTGTTGTAATTGAATTTATCTCTTTGTCATGATGAGATGATTTATGTTGCTTACCCTTTAAGCATGCAACACATTTATCAATACAAATAAATTCTTTTGTTGGTAAACCAGTTACTAAGTTATTTCTGACAAGTTTATTCATATTTTTGAGGTTTACATGACAAAGTCTTCTGTGCCAAAGAGATGATTCATCAAGTGAAGCTTTTGAGACAAAGCAACTTATATTACTAAGAGGTGCAGCTGTGCTCATATCTAGCATATACATGTTATTTCTTCTAGGAGCTCTGAGTAGAATTTGATCATTTGGTATCACAAATCCTGGTTTCAGGACAATGCATTCATGCTCAGTAAACAAAATGTTGTGCTTTTGATCACACACCTGTGAGACACTTAGTAAATTGTAGTTAAGTTCTTTTACAAAATGCACATTCTCAAAGCTTACCTTACCATTTGTGATTGTGCCCCTACCTGTTATGTATCCTCCTACTGGATCACTTCCAAAAGCAACAGATCCTCCAAAAAATGGTTCATATTTGTGCAAGAGGGTCTTGTTTCCTGTCATGTGCCTGGAGCAGCCACTATCAACTATCCACAAGTTGCCTTTTGATTCCAGCTGTCCCTGCACATGACCAGAAATGAGTTAGTTTCTGATGGGAACCCAAGCCCATGTGGTCTTGGGTTTACCATTTGCATCATTGTAAGTAAATTTCTTTGATATCATCTTAGATGGGACAGATGATGTGCTTGCTTCTGATGGAAGTGATGGCTTATCAGTTGATTCCTTCTTCTTCCATACTTGTTTTGCCTTTTGAGTTGTCGGAAGACTTGGTTTCTTTTGATGGTCATCGGAAGCTGTTTTTCTTTTTCCTTCCGATGATCTTCTTCCGAAGAAAGATGATCTCTTTTGTTTGTTGAAAGCATTCTTTTGATGAGCTTCCGAAGTTCCTTTTCTATCGGAAGCTTCCTTTTTCTTTGCTTCGGATGCTTTCTTTTCAGAAGCACTTTTATTTTGTTTCTTCCTATTATTGGAGGTACTTGCTTCCGACACCCTCTTGACTGAATTTCTTCTCTGTTCTTCCGAAGAAGTAGATGACTGACTCTAACTATTCTTTCTTCCTCTTCCTTTGCTTGAGGAAATTCTGCTTCTAGGATTATAAAAGCAATCAGCAGCAAAATGATTCTTTTCACCGCACATCAGACATAGAGTTTGACTGTTGGGAGAGTGTTGCTGCTTATTCCTTTTAACGAAGTCTGAGCTTTGATCCTTAGAGAGTGATGATTCGGATGTTCCAGCATACTTGTTAGTCTGACTTTGCCTGTTTCCCTGGAGAATTGATCTTTCTCTCCATTGATCTACCTCTTTTTGACTTGTCAGATGGACAAGTCACATACTCATCTGAGGAGATATTTTCTGTGGTTTTAGCTTTAATAAAAACTGTTGAATGTTTCTTAGTTTTCTTATTTTGTTTCTTAAATTTCAAAGCTTGTTTTCCTTTTACTGATTTAATAGGAACATCATCCTCATCTGAGCATGTTGAGGTACTTGGATTAGAGAGATTATCCTTTTGAACCACCTTGTGTATATCCAAATCCTCATTGTACACAAGGTCAACTAGTGATTTACACCTAACATCTGTTATGGAAGTATAAGCAGATGGAGGTTCCACTTTGTTATATCCCAAACCAGAGAGGGAGAAGAAGTTATGTGTGGGGAATCTAACAAAGCCATGTTTCCCAATATGTTCCCCCTAAACCCTAAGGAAGAACAAATATCTCCTCCATCAAGTCCATCAATGGATAACATGCCAATCTCTTCAGTGATCAAGATCAAAAAGGGTAAGCAAACTAAAAGCAAACAATCAACACCAAACCCTTCTGGGACAGAAGCTGCTGAAGCTGTGTCCCCTTCTGGGACAGAAGCTGCTGAAGCTCTCTCTTCCTCTCCTAAGCCCTTTGTGGAAACTAATAAGGAATCATCCAAGGTGATTGGTCAACTGGAGGAGACAGTGAATGCTGAGGCTAACTCCGAAGCTGCAGCTGTTTCCAAAGGCCCAGTCATTATTGATGACTCCTCCACAAAGGAGCTATCTGCCGATGAACCAATTGGTGAGGCTACAGGAGAAATCTCCTCTGGGATAAATGTAACAGTTGATGACAAAGGAAAAAGGAAGCTAACCCCAGAGGAGGAAGCACAACTGGAGGAGAGAAGACCAAAGAATATTAAGGGCCGACCAAATACCTCTCTAGATGAAGAGCGAGCTAGACTCTCCGCTTTGCTCGAAGAGAGAGGGTATGACTTTGATGAAGTCTTTAACTGGTCGGTACCTAGAATGGCTGCCGAGCTGGACAAAATGCAGCAGCAGGAACAGGAAGCTGCTGCATCCAAAGTCCAGATTGCTACAACAAAGACTCAGAAGAACAAGGCTTACAGAGACACGTGCAAAGCTTTTCTTCTGGAGTATGGATTCCATGCTCGGCAGCTAGGCCCAATGAAGAACTCAACCATGGATATGCATATCAGAGATATAAAAGCCAAAGTTGCCAGAGGTGAGTTACCTTCAATTGAACAGATAAGGGCAAGAAAGGAAAGCCTAATGAGAGGCTTAGGTTTAGGGGGAGGAGCAAGAATAGAGTTTCCCCTCTCTGGTGCAGGAATCAGAGAGGGAGAAGAAGTTATGTGTGGGGAATCTACCAAAGCCATGTTTCCCAATATGTTCCCCCTAAACCCTAAGGAAGAACAAATATCTCCTCCATCAAGTCCATCAATGGATAACATGCCAATCTCTTCAGTGATCAAGATCAAAAAGGGTAAGCAAACTAAAAGCAAACAATCAACACCAAACCCTGATCCTGAGAGACATTCACAGGCTGATGAGAGGAGAACAAAACCCTCAAGTGCTGAGGATATTGGGTCACAGCCTACTGCAACAACAGGTGAAGCAGTAGAATCAACTGTGGAAGCCCAACAGACCAGAGTTCTGAGGAGTCAGGCCACTGCTCAAGACAAACCAAGACCAGGAAGAAGAAAGCGAATGGCCAGAAGGAAAAGAAGAACATCTGCTATCTCCTCTGACTTTGAGTCTGAAGTAATAATCTCAGTACCTGAAGTCACACCAGAAGCAGCTCCAGAAACAACACAATCCAGAGAAGATATAAGGGATATCCGTAGACTAATGCATGAGCATTCATATATCCGTTTAGTAAACTGGAGCTTCAATGCACAAGAAAATACATTCATACTCACCAACTACAATGGAGAAATAAAGTTGGTGAATCTTGTGCAGCTGATGGTGTTGGCCAAACCCTATGTCCTTGATTAAGATAAACTCCCTCTCAACAATCCTGATAATGGAGCAGATGGAAGGACAGGGGTCAGGTGGATAAGAAAAAGGGCACAGGTACCTAGGGGTACATGGAAGCCAAGGTTTCTTCCTTAGAAGTTTTGGTAGCATCAGCCTAGGGGGAGACTGTTGGGTCTAGAAAAGTCAAGACCAACGGTTAATTTGGATAGATGGAATGTAAACAAGAAGTATTATGTATTTGTTGATTAGGGAGCAACGAGTCACCGCGAAAGCCACTGAAAAGCTCAAGATTATGAAGACACTCGAGATGACCCGAAGACTTTAGCAAATGATAATACGATTTATTTGTTTATTATTTATTATCATTTGTTGCACTTTATTTATTTTCTAGGGTTTGGGTCATGTGACATATAAATAGAGGATGTTCTCTATTTTGTTAAAATAACACAGACAAGAGAGTGTGTGAGGGTGTGCTTCAATGTAATCTTGAGAGAGCTCTCCCCCATGAACTCCATGGATTCTTTATCCATGGAGTTTGAGAGCATGTGAGGGGTAGGTAATGTAATCTTGTTGACTAATGAATCTTATTTCTTTACATTGTTAGTCATTACATTACATCTTAGATTTGTTCTTGGTTGTGTTCTTCAACATCTTCACCCATCTTCAAGACTTTTCTCTGTTCATAAATGGTTAATCTTCACAAATCGGGTAGGTCCTAATCCGCAACCGTTTTTACAATTGTAAAGACTAATAAAGGCTGATGCTCACCAAACCTCCTATTTTGTCCAAGTACAAATGCCGCAAAGAATAACATCCTTCGGAAGGAGGAAGTTACTCCTCGGAAGCAACATTGCTTCCGAAGGATAACTTAATCCTGCCAAAGGTTGTACAAGACTATTGCTTCGGAAGATCCACACTTAGAAGATTTCAGAAGTTCAGAGCTTCCGAATATCAAATGCTTCTGAAGTCTCTTCTCAGCAACTTCCTCAGGAAGACAATGACTTCCGAAGAGATTCCTTCATCAAAGACTGTAGCTGAACACTTTCAAAGTACAAAAGGTACTGACACAAGACATGCTGGTCTGATGACAGATAGAGACAACATGTAATGAGTCAGATCAGTTACCTTACTTCTCCCATGCTGCATTAAATGCAAAAGATCATCTGAAGCCTTAAAGATCATCAACATTAAATGTCTTTTGTATTTAGTAGTCTTTGTTAAAGTCAATGTCTATTTGTATAATGATTATGACTGAGTGTCTTAGCCTGTTAAGACACTCAACATACTAGAATAAGCTTTACTTTATGTACTTGTCTAGTATACCCAACTTGTATTCCTAAGTGTATACGGTTGTAGCCTCGGCTATATAACCTCCCATTGTAAACTCACTATGTGTGCTTGTGCTTGTACGCTTCTTACTTTGAGAGAAATATATCCTTGAGCTTGAAATTACTCTTGTGTTCCTATTAGTGTTCAAGGATTATTACTTTGTCATTTTGAGTGCTTGTGAGATTAGTCTAACAGAACATTCCGCATCTGTTAGATTGTATAAGAAATACTTGTGAAGTGTTGTTTAGATTAAGCAACCCGATCCAACAAGTACCTCCCCCTAAGCTGATGCTATAGATAACCGATGTGTGAAAACCACCATGTCTTCAAAAACAAGTAGTGTTCTTCGGAAGCAATCATTGCTAACCGGCAATATGTTCCATGCAGCAGATCTGGAACACCAATTGAACTTATAGAATAGACATCATTAACTTATTTTGATTTTCTGATGATGTATAAGTTTCAGCTCTATCATGCCAAAGAGTAAAGTACTTCCAATGATGAAATCGAATGAGCGAACCAAAGGCTAATGTGTTTCAAAAGTAAAATTATATGTTGTCAAATTTTAAAGTGTTGATTTGAATATGCATTAGCACTTGGACATCATCCAAATTAACACTTAGAAATAAGACATTACATATCAAGAGATAATTTTACTTAAGAAATATTTGGTTAAATTCATAAGTGTTGATTTATAGATGCATTAGCACTTGGACATCATAAATTAGCACTTAAGACACTAACCTCCTTTTATACCAAAAACTTTGGTTCTTTAAACATTTTAGTTAACTTCAGAAGTATTAATTTGCAGATGCATTAGAACTTGGACATCACAAATTAACACTTAAGAAACTAACTTCTTACATACCAATAATATCTCTGCTCTTTGGAAGTAACTCTCGGAAGCAATAGTAATTCAACTTCATAAAAAGCTTCACTCATCAGAAGGAGATGTCTTCAGAAGATGCTTCGGAAGTAGTTTCCAATCGGAAGCAAATTATGCTTAGGAAGCATTTTATGCTTAGGAAGCAACTTATGCTTAGGAAGCAACTTTTGCTTAGGAAGCAAAATGTGCATCGGAAGCAAATTGTGCATCGGAAGCAAATTGTGCTTCGGAAGCAACTTGTGCTTCGGAAGCAAATTGTGCTTCGGAAGCAAATTGTTCTTCGGAAGCAAATTTGTACTTAGGAAGCAATTTTTATGCTTCGGAAGCAAATTTGTACTTCGGAAGCAATTTTGTGCTTAGGAAGCAATTTCCATAGGAAGCAATAGCCATCAGAAGCTTATATTTTTAAAGAATATCCATGGTGAGCTTCCGAAAACCAATCAAATAAAACCTTCTGAAAACCCTAAATTCAAGAACGTCGTCATCATCATTATGTTCTTTCTTGAAACAAACCCAGCTGCCCTAAAATTTTTCATCCGCCTCCATTTTTATCAAATGAACAAAAATTTGATAACTCGTCCGATAAAGATCACATTTGGGTGGGGTTTTGACATATAATAGGGAGAGTCAAAACCCACTTGTGTTTACCATATCAAACACAAAAAAAATATAACCCAAATAAATTGAAGAACGGAGAACCCAGAACAAGAACATCTTCAAAGAACTTTCACAAAAATTCACAAAATCAGGGTATTGAGCACAAGTTTGAGAGAATCAATGGTTAGAATGATAATCTCGAGAACTTGGCTCTGATACCAATTGTAAAAACGGTTGCGGATTAGGACCTACCCGATTTGTGAAGATTAACCATTTATGAACAGAGAAAAGTCTTGAAGATGGGTGAAGATGTTGAAGAACACAACCAAGAACAAATCTAAGATGTAATGTAATGACTAACAATGTAAAGAAATAAGATTCATTAGTCAACAAGATTACATTACCTACCCCTCACATGCTCTCAAACTCCATGGATAAAGAATCCATGGAGTTCATGGGGGAGAGCTCTCTCAAGATTACATTGAAGCACACCCTCACACACTCTCTTGTCTGTGTTATTTTAACAAAATAGAGAACATCCTCTATTTATATGTCACATGACCCAAACCCTAGAAAATAAATAAAGTGCAACAAATGATAATAAATAATAAACAAATAAATCGTATTATCATTTGCTAAAGTCTTCGGGTCATCTCGAGTGTCTTCATAATCTTGAGCTTTTCAGTGGCTTTCGCGGTGACTCGTTGCTCCCTAATCAACAAATACATAATACTTCTTGTTTACATTCCATCTATCCAAATTAACCGTTGGTCTTGACTTTTCTAGACCCAACAATGCGCCTTTTTGATTGATGAAGAGGGAGACAATGCTAAGCAGGAAGTTTGCGCAAATTGGTCGCCTTAGGCCGTAACAAATTGCAAGAGTTGTTTTGTTTAGCAAGTTTTTCTACAATTGTCGACAAGAATGAAAACACCTACTCTTAAATACCGATTCGAGATGATCAATCTTTTCATTAATTTAACCTTTTCATGTATATAAAAACTCTAAAGAATAAACACTCAAAAGATGGTAATTTCAAGTACAACATAAATTTAAGGGAGCAAATTAAAAATGCATGTGATCCTAACAAAGGGAGACTAATGCATCATGATATGAATGGAGTGAAAGTGGCGAACCAAATCAATACAACAACACGTACCCAGTGTAGTTCTATTTTGTGAGGTCTGGGGGAAGAGAGATGAAGACATACATTACTGCTACCTCAATGAGATAGAGAGGCTGCTGCGTAAGAGATCCCCGGTTCAAAAAGTTTTTTTTTTTGTAAATATATATAAATACACATATACACTATAATTATTATTATTATTATTATGGTTTTTATTACTATTATAATTACTTATTTATTTATTATTCTTATTATTACTAATTTAATTTTAATTTTATATTATTTTATTTTATTATTAACTAGATTACTACCCCGTGTATTACATGGATTAAATATTAAATATTAAATAATTAGCAATAAAAATTTAAAAATTATACAATATTTAGTTATAAATTAATTAAATAACATATTAATGAATATTTTAAATATTAAAATAATAAATTAAAATTTTCAATAACTAAAGAAATAATACGTGTAAAAATAAAGATTCTTAAACTTAATGATGCTAAAAATGCATTTGTATTTCTATCAAAAACTAATTGTTACAAATCAAGAAGATAATGTACAATTTATATAGTTATTAAAGTTAGATGACTTAATTTGAAAATATCATTAAACATAAATAACTAAAGTTTAATTTTTCCTAACATTTCTATAACTCTTGGTTTAAAATAACTAATTTTTAGACATTTCATTTTTAAAAAAACATCATCTGTTTATAAAAATTCCATTATTTAAAAATATGATTTATAGTTTATTTTATTTTAAAATTTTTTTAATTAAACTTTTATTTTCTAAAAATACTAAATTAAAATATTTTTCTTACTTTTAAAAAAATAATTTTTAGAAAATTTCATATTTTATAAACTTTGTTTTAAGTGTGCTTTTTAATAAAAATATTTGATTTTTAATTTATTAAAAACTATTTTTCTTGCATGAAAGAAGACAAATAATATTATTAGTAATTAATATTATAAATATTAAATAGGAGCTGTTAAAAAAAATAGGAGAGAATGTAATAATTATTAATGTGTTGGAGAATTGAATAGCAAGGTTGATAGAAAAATGACAAGTGGCAACAAAAACATGAGAATTTGACAAGTTACAGTCATATGAAGAAATTTAATTTTGATGATGTCAACCAAGAAAAAAAAGGCGCTGCATTAAATAATATTATATGATTGGAATCATATAATAACTCACCTTAATTCTGTAAACTCGATTAACTACGACAAGATCAACTCAAATTTTTTTAGTTTTTCTCATGAGCTTTATTATACATGTACAAGACTATGTTATTTTATGTGTTTGTGCAAATTTATGACTGTTTGAGATTTAAAACACGTGTGAGTTTGCGTTACACTTTAATATTTATTTACTGTTGCGACCATTTACAATGACGTAAGAGCACAAACGGTGATGAATTTGCACAAACCTATAAGATAGTATAGGATTTTACATTATAATAAATATCCTGAGAAAAAACTAAAGATTTAGGTTGATTTTTGTCGGATCGTTAAACTAATAAATTTAAGGTTAACGTCGACTTTGAATATTCGTACTTTCTAAGTGGTTGTTCATTACTAACACTCAGTCAAGATGCTTACAATCATATGAAGAAATTTAATTTTGATGATACCGACTTAAAAAAAACGGACTACGTCTGCATTAAACAATATAAACCAATTAGTCTATAAGTATAACAAAATGACTAAAATCTTTTATTGACTCTTTCTCCTGGTATAAACTCATGAAAACTTATCTGTATCAATCCATATATATAGGGGAGGGATATTTTGAAAAGGCTAAAAACCACGAGAAGTGTGAGAAGCAACAAGGAAGTGACATGTGTACATTAGGTTAAAGGGTATAGATGTCAAAATAAAAAAAGAGGTTGCACATGCAAGTCACATGCAACTTTATCCATTTTTTTAAACGTTCGTAACTATTTTATACGTTAACATTTTTTTAAAAAATTACACCATAAAATCAAGCGTTTTTTTTACCTTTTTAACGAGTATAATATTGCTATATTAAAAAAATTAACAAAACTAGATGTTCATGAAACTTGCGTTTTTATGGTGTTTTTGAACACTACTAGCAGAACATAAAACACCACAGGACATTTTATGGTGTTTTTGAATGCAAAAAACACCATAAACAATTATGTTTAAACCTGGTGTTTTTTAAGTTTCGTTTTATGGTATTATCGAATAAAATATATTGAAAAACACCATAAAACACATTTATTCTTGATTTTGTGTTGTTTTTGCTTTATGGTGTTTTTGCAGGATGAAACTAAATGTTTTATGGTGTTTTTGAGCACTAAACAAAATAATAACGCTTAATTTTGCACTTGGTGTTTTTAAACTACATAATTTTGTATAGGGGCATTTTATGGTGTTTTCTACGTGTATTTGCTGAATAAAAATACAACATGTATTTTAAAGATAAAACACCATAAAACATTGCTATTCGAAGAAAATTGTGAACTTAAGAAAAAACATATAGAAAAACACCATAAAGCATCATTTTTCTTTTTGTTTATTCATTTAAAAACACTATAAAACAAGTAATTTTATGAACATCAAAAAACCATAAATGTTTAGTTTTCATGCACCTACGATAAACACACCAAAATTCGCAAAACACCACGTTGATTTACAAAATAAAACGAATGTATGTATTCAACAACATTTACATTTGCTGAATGAAAACACCATGTGTATTTATAAGATAAAAACACCGTAAAATATTGTTGTCTGAGAAAATTTAGAAGTGGCGTAAAATAAACACCATAAAACATTTGTTAACATTTTTGTTTATTTAGTGAAAAACATCAAAGTGTTTTATGAGCATTCAAAAAAACCCCTTAAACGCTAAGTTTCATTAACCTACGAAAAAACATCATAAAAAACCAGTTTCTTAAAACATATCAAAAACGCCATAAAATGTCTTGTGGTGTTTTATGTTCTGCTAGTAGTGTTTCAAAAACGCCATAAAAATGCAAGTTTTATGAACATCTAGTTTCGTTAATTTTTTTAAACAATTAATATTATACTCGTTATAAAGATAAAGAAATGCTTGATTTTATGGTGTAACTTTTAAAAAAAATAATAACGTATAAAAAAGTTATTAACGTTTAAAAAAGATGGAGGAAAATGCATGTGACTTGCATGTGCAGATTTTTTGCTAGAACTTCTCATTCTACCCCTACTGATGGTTTTAACTTATAATTAATTACGAAAATACCACCAGATTAATCTCAACCACAAAACAAATTGATCTAATGGTTGAGATCACTTCTCACACTTCTCATGGTTTCTAGACTTTCTAGCCAAACCTTCTACTATATATATATATACTAGGTCAATACCCCGTGTATTAAACGGATTAAATATTAAATAAATAATAATAGATAGTCAATAATAATATGATTAATAGTTTATATAGTTTGATACATAAATAATAAGATAATAATATTATTTATTTAAACACTAAGTTTATTAAAGTTTGTTTTTTGAATATTTCGTTTTGAAAAACAATTATTGAATATTTTATATCAATAATCTGGATTCTAAAAAAATGTATTCTTTTAAAATTAATATATTTTTAATGTTTTAAAAACTTTTTTAATTTGAAAATGTATAAAAATATATTTAATATTTAATATTATTATTGAATATGGGTGCATTTAATAGGAGAGAGATGCGGGAAAATTTTTATAAGGATAGTCTAAAAAGTTGACATGTGGCATATTTTATTTTGATTTATTAGTATAGATAGATTATACTTAATAAATCAAAATAATTAGGAACACTTGTCACAAATCTAGAGCATTCTCACACAACTTTTCCCGTTTCTCTCTCCTAATAAATTTACAACTTTATTAAATACTAATTATATAATTTTTTTTTACCTTTTTCAATTAAAAAAGTTCTTAATATTCAAAAAATATATTACATAATAGTATTAAATACTATTGATATTATATATACTTTTCATAATAAAAAAGGATTTCTTAATATAATAAAAAAATGTTTTAATATTAAAACGCACACTTTTAAAATATCAAATTATTATAAAATATGAAAATTTTCCAATAATTTATAACTCATAATATATTTTTGTAATTTAAAAGTCATTATTATTAACTATTTATTTATTTTTATTTATCAACTTGTTTAATAATATATAAAATCCTATTATTTTGTAAGAAATGATATTTTTTTAAAATAAAATGTTTAAAAACCAAACTTTGAAAAATGATTTTTTTTTTTTTGAAAAATACAATATCTTTATTTTATTTTCTATGTAATGTTGATCATATTTTAAATCAAAAAAATCCTTTACTATTTTAAAATTTATATTATTGAATAGTCATTAATTTTTATTCAACATGTGTCACACACGGGATACTAACATACAATATATATATATATATATATGTATATGTATATCTTATAATCTTATAACTATTTATAATACAGATAAGAGAGATAAAGAGGTATGTTCTTAAATTTAAGAAATGTATAATAAGGAGAGCCACATGTACAAGTCTTTATGCACGGTTTAGCTACATGCACAAGTCTTCTTCTACCCAGATCTTGTTCTAATCATACGCCTCCCATCACCAAAGAAGCAACACTTTTCGTCTAGGGTTTTCACCCCTTCTGTTTGTTTCCATAATCAGTAGCAAAATCAATGGCTTCATTGCTTCTGAACGAGGACAATACCCGGGCATACGAAAGAGGTAGGCAGGCATCAATTATTGGATTCTTCGCTTCTGAATCACAGAGGAAGTATGAGGTATTTGTCATTTTTTGGCTCCACATTCGAAATTTGAAATCACATATTTGTTTTATAATCTAATCTCCCTCACATTTGAAATCGCAGACAACGATTCGAAACACCACAGGTCTTCAATCTCAGCGTTAAGAGCCTCTACTACGGTGACTTACAAAATTTTAACCTAATTTCTTATTTGGAAGGTATGCAACGGTTTAAACCAATTTTTTAGCCTAATAGTTTTAATATTTATGCTAGGATTTATAGTTTTAATATGTATGCTAGGTTTTATTCTAAATTGTAGTTTCTTATTTTCACAGTTTACTGGTTGTTTGTTTTGAGTTATTGGGTGAAGGAATATGTTCGACCAGAGGAATATAAAACAGACATACGTAATCTTGGTTGTATGTTAGAAGGTAAGTGTCAAGGTTTATCCCTCCTAAGTTTGAATTAACAAGAACTCCAATTGTTTCTATTAGTTTTGAGTGATCTTTAAGACAACTTTTTGCTATAGCATCATTAGTTGAGTAGTTTTGATCTTTTTCTCACGGACATACATAAACTGATTTTACAAAATTTTTTAAACTAACGGGTGTAAATAAAATATCCTTCTGTCAGATTGGTTACATGCTAGCATCATGATCCATTTGTCTACGAGGCTCTGTTTAAAAAGGGAAGCATAAAACAAACATCATATTCTTAATCAAGTTGATAAGGAGTTTTTAAGGTATCAATTTTAATCCATTTATAATTTAGGCATTGTATGTGCTAAAGACAAAACCATGGCATGTAAATATTCATTATGACCTGAAATCTATACTACAAAATAGGTAATTGTGTTTGATGCATGCAATGACCCGCAACAAAAACTTTTGTTGATGCATTGTTCTTTTGAATTATTTAAAGGTGAAATTTGTTATGGACATCCATTTTTTTTATTTTAGAGTAAAAGAATTGCTTAATTTGTTGTTGAAACACAATGATGTGTTGCTTTTGTTGATGCAAGCAGTTTAATTTTTTTTTTCCCTTTGAATTTCTGAAATAGATTATTATAGTTGTAAAGCTCTTGTAAAACTCTTATGAATGTATGCTGACATTTATGTATGTATGTATGTATGTCTTTTATTTATGTATGTTTGCATGTATGTTTCCAGTTATGAATGAAAGGAAACAATTTTTTATCCAGTTAAGAATTTCATTTAATGGATGTGAACCCACATTCTTAATAAATAAAAGAAAACAATTTGTTTCTGATTGCTAGGTTTTAGTATGTATGTGTATACATGTTGTTAGTGCGTGCAAAGGGCTGTTGTGGTAGCAGGAACTGGACAAGGCACAAAATTAATGGCGGTCTGCTTAAAAACATAAGCATTAGTCAATGTTGTAATCAATGAAGTACCCAATTTGTGGTCTCCTTAAATTTGAACATCAATATACGTAGATGGACCAGGAATGAGACTAGCAGTGTTGGATCGGGTTGCTTAATCTAAACAACACTTCACATGTATTTCTTAAGCAATCTAACAGATGCGGAATGTTCTGTTAGAATAATCTCACAAGCACTCAGAATGACAAAGTAATAATCCTTGAATACTAATAGGAACACAAGAATAATTTCAAGCTCAAGGATATATTTCTCTCAAAGTCAGAAGTGTACAAGCACATATACAATGGGAGGTTATATAGCCGAGGCTACAACCGTATACACTTAGGAATACAAGTTGGGTATACTAGACAAGTACATAAAGTAAAGCTTATTCTAGTATGTTGAGTGTCTTAACAGGCTAAGACACTCAGTCATGATCATTACATTAATAGACATTGACTTTACCAAGGACTATTAAATACAAAAGACATTTAATGTTGTTGATCTTCAAGGCTTCAGATGATCTTTTGCATTTAATACAGCATGGGAGAGGTAAGGCGCTTTATCTGACTCATTACATGTTGTCTTTGTCTTTACTCAGACCAGCATGTCTTGTGTCAGTACCTTTTGTACTATGAGAGTAAGCTGCTACAGTCTTTGTCAGAGGATAAACCTCGGAAGTCTTTTTCTTCAATGCAAGAGAGGATTCCTCGGAAGTCTTTGTCTTCAATGCATGTGAGGATTCCTCGGAAGCAGTTGTCTTGTATAACCTTCGGCAGAAACCAGTTATCCTTCGGAAGCAATGCTGCTTCCGAAGAATCACTTCTTCCTTCCGAAGGTTTTATACAAAGAGATTCCTATACTTAGACAAAATAAGAAGTTTGGTGAGCATTAGCCTTTATTAGTCTTTACAGTATCCCCCTAGGCTGATGCTACCAAAACTTCTAAGGAAGGAACCTTGGCTTCCATGTACCCCTCAGCACCTGTGCCCTTTTTCTTATCAATCTGATGGCTGACCTCCCATCTGCTCCATTGTCAGGATTATTGAGAGGGAGCTTATCCAGATCAAAGATATAGGGTTTTGCCAACACTATCAGATGCACAAGATCCACCAGTTTTATTTCTCCATTGTAGTCGATGAGGATGAATATCCTTTCTTGTGCATTGAAGCTCCAATTTACTAAGGGGATGTATGAGTGCTCATGCATTAGTCTTCGAATATCCCTCATATCTTCTCGAGATTGTTTAGTTTTAGGAGCTGCTTCTGGTGTGACTTCAGTTATTGAGAGGGATGCATCAGGCTCAGAGTCAAAGGAGACAGTTTTTGTTTTCTTTTTCCTTCTAGCCATGCTCTTTCTTCTTATGAATCTTGGTTTGTCTTGAGCAGTGGCCTGAATCCTCAGAACTCTGGCCTGTTGGGCTTCCACAGTTGATTCTACTGCTGCACCTGTTGTTGCAGTAGGCTGTGACCCAGTATCCTCAGCACTTGAGGGTTTTGTTCTCCTCTCATCATCCTGTGAAAGTCTCTCAGGATCAGGGTTTGATGTTGATTGTTTCCTTTTAGTTTGCTGACCCTTTTTGATCTTGATCACTGAAGAGATTGGCATGTTATCCATTGATGGACTTGATAGAGGAGATATTTGTTCTTCCTTAGGGTTTAGGGGGAACATTTTGGGAAACATGGCTTTGGTAGCTTCCCCACACATAACTTCTTCTCCCTCTCTGATTCCTGTACCAGAGAGGGGAAATTCTATTCTTGCTCCTCCCCCTAAACCTAAGCCTCTCATTAGGCTTTCCTTTCTTGTCCTTATTTGTTCAATTGAAGGTAACTCACCTCTGGCAACTTTGGCTTTTATATCTCTGATATGCATATCCATGGTTGAGTTCTTCATTGGGCCTAGCTGCCGAGCATGGAATCCATACTCCAGAAGAAAGGCTTTGCACTTGTCTCTGTAAGCCTTGTTCTTCTGAGTCTTTGTTGTAGCAATCTGGACTTTGGATGCAGCAGCTTCCTGTTCCTGCTGCTGCATTTTGTCCAGCTCGGCAGCCATTCTAGGTACCGACCAATGAAAGACTTCATCAAAGTCATACCCTCTCTCTTCGAGCAAAGCGGAGAGTCTAGCTCGCTCTTCATCTAGAGAGGTATTTGGCCGGCCCTTAATTTTCTTTGGTCTTCTCTCCTCCAGTTGTGCTTCCTCCTCTGGGGTAAGCTTTCTTTTTCCTTTGTCATCAACTGTTACATTTACCCCAGAGGAGATTTCTCCTGTAGCCTCACCAATTGGTTCATCGGCATATAGCTCCTCTGTGGAAGAGTCATCAATAATGACTGGGCCTTTGGAAACAGCTGCAGCTTCGGAATTAACCTCAGCATTCACTGTCTCCTCCAGTTGACCAATCACCTTGGATGATTCCTTATTAGTTTCCACAAAGGGCTTAGGAGAGGAGGAGAGGTCTTCAGCAGCTTCTGTCCCAGAAGGGGACACAGGTTCCATGATATTTGTTCTTCTAGTGTAGCTTCTTCCATGGTAACCTGAGCTGCAGTCTCAGAAGGAGACTTAGTCCCAGAAGGGGACTGAGGTTCCAAAGAGACATTTGATTTTTGCTGTTCAGTCTCTTTGAAAACCTCCCTTGTATCCTCAGAAGAAGAAGAAGAGGAAGTAGAAGAGACTATGGATGGAGTAACTTCCTGTGCACCCTCCTCTTCTCTTGCTTCTGATCCTGACCCTGCAGTTGGTACATTCTCCCCCTTTTTGGTAGCATCAGGGGAAGTGAAAGTGGAAGTAGCAGGATCAGGATGAAAAGGATGTAGAATAACAGGTGGACGCCTCCTGAGATCCAGAAAGGTTGATTCTTTTGTCTGGATCTCAAGCCGCAAGGTAGCCACCTCGGCTTCTAACTGAGCTACCCTGGCGTGGAGGGAAGTTATTGTAGCCGTCAATTCCTATGTGGTTGTGCCCTCGTCTACCGGAGTAGAGTCATGGAGCGATGGAGTACTGAGCCGAGCTCCTGCACCTCCACCACCAGATGTGGTTTCTTGGCACCCTGGATTCCCTTCATTGAGAAGAACCTCAAAGAAGTCCTCCCCAACATAGGTTGCCGCAGGTGAGGTCCTAGTGCCTGTACCACTGTCCTGTGGATCTTGTCCTGTGGATCTTGATTAAGATCAACAGTAGTGGCAGCCTCACCTGCATTGACCCCTTCAAAACTACTGGGGCCAACCTCTGATATAATAGGCTCTGGGTCAGGAAACCTTGCCTGTAACTGTGTCACCACTCTCATTAAAGTTTGGGTAGTGGGAGAGAGTGGTTCCTCCACAGGTACGGCAGAAGTTCCAAGAGCCGGGGTAATAGTATGGGAGGGGGGCATATCTGGGTGATAAGAACCTGGAGACCTGGGAGACAGTCTCTGATCTAAGGGAGTAGCTTCATGAGAAGCAGACTCAACTATGGGTGTATCCCTTTGTATATTCTCAGTTATGTGTTGTGACATAAGCTGAGGGCTTGCAGGCTGGGTAAGGGCAGCCACAGGTTCCAAAGGAAGAACCTGTGGACAAACAAGGGGTGTGGCTTTCACCTTAGGTAGAACTGTGCCCTGAGCAGTTCTTTTAACCTTTTTCATTTTGGGTTCAGAAGAAGGAGCCTGAACAACTGTAGAGAGTTGCACAGGGTTTCGTTTGCGTTTGTAAGTGATTTTGATGGGGTGAGGAACAGAAGTGGAAGGTGTGGGTTCAGCATCTGTGGGGTTAACAGAGCTGTCACCTTCTGAAGTATGGGAAACCATAGTGGGAAGAAGGGGAGTGAAGTTCCCAGAGAACTGGGCACCCTTCTTCTTAAGTTGTACAAAAACCTTGGACGAGACCAAGGGCATTTTATATGTATTCCCAGTTAGAGAGAGGAAAGTGCCCAATTCCTCATTGAAAATCTGTTGCAAAAACCTGGGAAACATACAAAATTTCTTTGGTGACGAAATATTGTCAACCAAATTATTGAAAATAAAAGCAGAAAAATTAAATAGTTTGTTAGAGATCAAACCATGAATAGCCGAAGCTAAGTCAGATGGTATTTGATCCCAACCACCAGTTTTATTGGAAAGACAGTGTAGGAACAAATGTATGAGGTACTTGTGATTGTAGGACACTCTACCCTTCAAATAGGTTGTTGAAGGGAGAGGACCTTCGTACCCCATCGACTGAAATGTCGATGCTACCTCATCCTTTGTGAATGAGACCTTTCCACCGGCATCATGTAGTTTGAGATGCCGACAGATGGTCTCCACAGAAATAGCAATAGGATGAGCATCAATGGTGGCAACAAGAGACCGACCATTGGGAGACGAAGAAACAGAACAAGATGCCCAAAACTGTTGGTGATGAGATTCATACACCAAGGGCTGAACGGTTAGTGCAAAGAAATACCTGCTCCTTTGAAGAAAGGAGATTATTGGGGCGAAGTCAGCATCATGTTCCGCTGATAACTCCGCTGGTACGTTGTGAGCAGGTTTGAAAGCAAGAAGAGCCATGGCAGTTGGTGATTTTAGGGCACAATTTGGGAGATCAAAGGAAAGAATAGTTCAAAGTGAAACAGTTTGTGAGAATTTGAATGAGCGGGAGACCTTTATATACCTTCGGATTTCAGCATTAAATATAGAAACACATTTAATTTTGAAATCCGGATGTCAGAAAAAGCTCTTCTGATGACAGCTGGTTTCATAATAAATGTAGGAATTTTCAATAAGTGCAGAAATGCTTCCGAAGATATGGCTTTCAGAAGGATTGAATTAGACCAAAAAGTTTTCTGAGGAGTTTTACTTCCGAAGAATAAGATTTATACTATCGGAAGCACTGCTTCTGAAGATCAGAAGCAATAATTTAGAAGTATAAATTTAATACATCGAAAGCAAGTGCTTCTGAAATGTTGGATAATTCATCAGGTAGAATGTTCTTCGGAAGACACCTTCTTCTGAAGAGTACCTTGAGAAGCCTATGCTTCCGAAGATAATGTATCGGAAGAGTATTACCTCAGAAGGTAATTTAGCTTCTGAAGTGTGAGATCTTCCGACTAAGGAAGAAATAATGCTTCCGAAGACTTAACCTATCTTCTGCTGAGTAGTTACTCATCGGAAGATAATTTAAGTTTATCTTCCGAAGGATTATATATTCCTTTTCAGTTAATTTATTCAAAGTTAATCATCCCAATAGATGTTATTAAGTACCTGAATCTTCCTTCATCAAATGCCTTGGTGAAGAGATCTGCCAAATTTTGTTCTGAATCAACTTTGACCAAATGAATCAACTTCTTTTCTGCACAATCTCTGATGAAATGGTATCTGATGTCAATGTGCTTGGTCTTGGAATGCTTGATAGGATTATTGGTGATGGAGATTGCACTGGAATTGTCTATCTGAATAGGAGTATTGAACAGATCTACTCCATAATCCTTCATCTGATTCTGAATCCAGATGACTTGTGCACAGCAGCTAGAAGCAGCTATGTATTCAGCCTCTGCAGTAGAAGTAGAAACACATGACTGTTTCTTGCATTGCCAAGACACAATTCTGGATCCAAGAAATTGGCATCCTCCTGATGTGGATTTCTTGCTGATGTTGCACCCTCCATAATCACTGTCAGTGTAGGCCATGAACTGAAAGTCTTCATTTCTAGGATACCATAATCCTAGATTTGATGCTCCTTTGAGGTATCTAAAGATTCTTTTCACAGCTAGCATGTGTGAGACTTTGGGATTGGCCTGAAATCTTGCACATACACAAGTTGCAAACATAATATCTGGCCTGCTTGCTGTGAGATACATCAAAGAGCCTATCATTGCTCTGTACTGGTGCTGATCAACATCCTCCCCCTCAAGATCAGGGCTAAGAGATGTTGTTTTGGACATAGGAGTTCCCAGAGCTTTGCAATCAGAAAGCTTGAATTTTTCAAGAATGTCCTTGACATATTTCGATTGACTAATGAAAATCCCTGTAGGAGTTTGTTTCACCTGTAATCCAAGAAAGAAGGTGAGTTCTCCCATTGAACTCATCTCAAACTTGGATTTCATTAGAGATTCAAATTCCTTGCAGAGAGATTCATTAGTAGAACCAAAGATAATGTCATCAACATAGATTTGAACTAGCATGATGTGTTGATTAGACTTCTTGAAAAAGAGAGTTTTATCAATTGTTCCTCTCTTGAAGTTGTTTGCCAACAGAAAAGAAGATAAAGTTTCATACCATTTTCTGGGAGCTTGGTGTAACCCATAAAGAGCCTTATCAAGCTTACAGACATGATCAGGAAACTTTGGATCTTCAAATCCTGGAGGTTGACACACATATACTTCTTCATCAATTTTTCCATAAAGGAAGGCACTCTTAACATCCATCTGAAACACTTTGAAATCTTTTGCAGCTGCAAATGCCAAAAATATTCTGATAGCTTCAATTCTGGCAACCGGTGCAAAGACCTCATCATAGTCAATGCCTTCCTCTTGAGTATATCCCTGAACAACCAATCTTGCTTTGTTCTTGATGACAACACCTTTGTCATCCTTCTTGTTTCTGAACACCCATTTGGTTCCAATGGCATACTTTCCCTTAGGCAAAGGGCAAGTCTTCCAAACTCCTTGTCTTTGAAACTGAAGAAGTTCCTCTTGCATAGCTTCTACCCAACTGTTATCTTTTAATGCCTCTGCAACCTTCTTAGGTTCTATTTGGGATAGAAAACAGGAGAACAAGCAAACATTTGCTTCATGCATAGAACTTCTAGTTCTTACACCATCCTCTACATTGCCAATGATGTTCTCAACTGGATGAGTGTTGTGAATTCGAGTTTTTGAATCACATCCAGTTGAGAAGCTTCATCCATGTTGAGTGACTCAAGGTTAGGCAATACTACCTCAAGCTGGATCTCTGGCAGATCTTTTAAACTCTGAATTTGGACTGTGGACGGTTGGTTTTCTCTGGGAATGATGGTCTGCTGAGTATTTGCCTCTGCTGAATGGCTTCCTACTTCTTCTAGATGTTGTAACTCAGAAGTAGATTCAATTGACGGACCTGCCTGAGATGTAATTACTGTTTCAGATTGTGGCATACTATTTTGTGCTGAAGTGGATTCTACCAAGATTTGTCTTGAAGCTATTGGCAGTTCAACACGAAAGTCATCTTCTCTTGAGCCTTTGGAGATGTTTGTGGTAGCTGACTGTGAAACTGGAACATACTCTTTCACCAGATTAAATGCAGATGTAAAACTATCAAGATCAAACAACCAATCAGGGCCTGTTCCAGGTTTATTGAGAGTATGTTCATTGAACTGAACATTTGCAGACTCTTCAATAACTCTGGAAGCTTTGATGTATACTCTATAAGCCTTAGCATTTGAAGAGTACCCAACAAAGTAGCCCTCTGCTGATTTCTCAGCAAACTTGGCTAAGTAATCTTTAGTATTCAAGATGGTGCATTGACATCCAAATGGTTTGAGAAATCCAATGAATGGCTTTCTCTTATGCCAAATTTCATAAGGAGTCATACCATGTGACTTAACTACCAATATTCTGTTTTGGACATAACAGGCAGTGTTGACTGCTTCTGCCCAAAAAGTTATTGGGAGTTTGGCATCTGACAGCATGGTCCTTGCAGCCTCAATTAGTGTCCTATTCCTTCTCTCAGCAACACCGTTTTGTTGTGGAGTCCTAGGAGCACTAAATTGTCTTGTGATACCCTTAGATTCACAAAATGAATTTAAAATCTGATTCTTGAATTCTGTTCCCTGATCTGACCTGATTATTTTTACATGATGATCAATTTCATTCTCCACCCTAAGTATAAATGACTTTAGGATCTCAGCAGTTTCATCCTTGGTATTCAAGAAAAATACCCAGGTATACCGAGAGAAATCATCAGTGATTACCAAACAATATGACTTTCTACCAAGACTTTTAACACTTGTGGGACCAAACAAGTCCATGTGCAGTAAATGCAGGACTGTTGTAATTGAATTTATCTCTTTGGCATGATGAGATGACTTATGTTGCTTACCCTTTAAGCATGCAACACATTTATCAATACAAATAAATTCCTTTGTTGGTAAACCAGTTACTAAGTTATTTCTGACAAGTTTATTCATATTTTTGAGGTTTACATGACAAAGTCTTCTGTGCCAAAGAGATGATTCATCAAGTGAAGCTTTTGAGACAAAGCAGCTTATATTACTAAGAGGTGCAGCTGTGCTCATATCTAGCATATACATGTTATTTCTTCTAGGAGCTCTGAGTAGAATTTGATCATTTGGTATCACAAATCCTGGTTTCAGGACAATGCATTCATGCTCAGTAAACAACATGTTGTGCTTTTGATCACACACCTGTGAGACACTTAGTAAATTGTAGTTAAGTTCTTTTACAAAATGCACATTCTCAAAGCTTACCTTACCATTTGTGATTGTGCCCCTACCTGTTATGTATCCTCCTACTGGATCACTTCCAAAAGCAACAGATCCTCCAAAAATGGATCATATTTGTGCAAGAGGGTCTTGTTGCCTGTCATGTGCCTGGAGCAGCCACTGTCAACTATCCACAAGTTGCCTTTTGATTCCTGCTGTCCCTGCACATGACCAGAAATGAGTTAGTTTCTGATGGGAACCCAAGCCCATGTGGTCTTGGGTTTTCCATTTGCATCATTGTAAGTAAATTTCTTTGATTTCATCCTAGATGGGACAGATGATGTGCTTGCTTCTGATGGGAGTGATGGCTTATCAGTTGATTCCTTCTTCTTCCATATTTGTTTTGCCTTTTGAGTTGTCGGAAGACTTGGTTTCTTTTGATAGTGATCGGAAGCTACTTTTCGTTTTTCTTCCGATGGTCTTCTTCCGAAGAAAAATGATTTCTTTTGCTTGTTGAAAGCATTCCTTTGATGAGCTTCCGAGGTTACTTTTCTATCGGAAGCTTCTTTTTTCTTTGCTTCCGATGCTTTCTTTTCAAACTCCCTTTTATGTTGTTTCTTCCTATTATTGGAGGTACTTGCTTCCGACACCCTTTTGACTGAGTTTCTTCTCTGTTCTTCCGAAGAAGTAGATGACTGACTCCAACTATTCTTTCTTCCTCTTCCCTGTAATTTTGAGAAACTTCTGCTTCTTGGATTATAGAGGCAATCAGCAGCAAAATGACCCTTTTCACCGCACATCAGACATATAGTTTGACTGTTGGGAAAGTGTTGATGTTGATTCCTTTTAACAAAGTCTGAGCTTTGATCCTCAGAGAGTGATGATTTGGATGTTCCAACATACTTGTTAGTCTTAGATTTTGCCTGTTTCTCTGTAGAATTGATCTTTCTCTCCATAGACCTACCTCTTTTTGACTTGTCAGATGGGCAAGTCACATATTCATCTGATGAGGTACTCCCTGTATTTTTAGCTTTAACAAAAACTGTTGAATGTTTCTTAGTTTTATTAGTTCTTTTCTTGTTTCTTAAAGCTGTTTTTGTTGTTTCTAGTTTGATAGGGATATCACTCTCATCTGAACATGTTGAGTTATTTGGGTCTGTATCAGAAAGATTATCACTTTGATTTACCTTGTGCATGTCTAACTCATCATCATACACAAGATTTGTTACTGGTTTACATCTGATTTCCACCATAGGAGTATATGCAGATGGAGGCTCCATTTTATTATAACCCAAACCAACTCCCTTCTTTCTTACAAGCTCAGATGTATCACTCATCCTAAAGAGTTTTTCATATTTTTCACCTTGACTTAGAAACTTGTCTCTGTAAGACTCAGCCAATACAAGTTCAGTCTTGGCAGTGGTTAGTCTTTCTAAAAGATTTTTAATTTGACACTGTTTGTTAGTATCTTCATGTTTTAAACTTGAAATGGTCTTTTCCATTTCTTCAATCTTTTCTTTGTAATTTCTTTCAGCCTCAAAGAAATTTGCCTTGACAACTTGTAAAGACTCAAGCTCATTACAGAGTTGAGAATTTATCTTTTTATAAACAGTTAGAGTTTCTAAGCATTCAGGTGTGCACATGTTATTAGTTACCTTGTTTGAGGAAGATGAGTCATTTGCCATCAAAGCACTGTTAGAGATAGAGGCATCCTCAGCTTGAAAGCTCCAGTCTGCAAAATCTTGTTCAGCAATGTTTGCATTGTTAGATGAGCTTAATGGTCTTTGTTGTGGTTGCCCAGAAGTTGTCGGCTGAGTTCCTATGGACTTGCATTCTCTGGCAAAGTGGCCTAACTGTTGACAGTTAAAGCATTTGAGTTTAGATTTGTCAAGTCCAAACGCAGTCTTCATATTGTGCTTTTTGAACTGTCTGCCGGTTCTTTGGTAAAACTTCTTTGCCCTGTATGAAATCATAGCCATTTGATAGTTTATATCCATCTCCTCAAGATCATCTGCAGGGATACCATCCAGGTCTTCTTGACACAGATGAAAGTAATTGGTCTCCTCATCCATAAAAGCTCCTTGCCCAGAGGTTAGTAGTGGGGTTGGGTTAGAGACAGGGTTTGATGAATTTGGAGTTTCAGGAAATGTGACATTGGGTGTGGAGGTAGGATGGTAGAGGGGTTGATAGCTTTGGTATGGAGGATTATTGATGGGTGCATAAAGAGCAGCTGAACCAGATGGTAAGTGGGAGACTTTAGATTCTTGGGCATCTAATTCCATCTGATAGGCACTGAGAATACCAAACAACTCTCCTAAAGTTAGAGTTTTCAGGTTTTCTGTTCTTCTGATTGTTACTGAATAAATATTCCATGCCTTTGGAAGAGACCTCAGAAATTTTGTGAGCACATCTTGATTATCAAGAGTTACACCTGCAGTAGTTAATTCATCCACAAGTTGGACATACCTTAGGTACTGAGAAGACATATTCTCATTGTTTTGTTGACAAAAGTTTTCAAACTTCTGTTTCAGCATATCCTTCTTGTTTTCTTTGACATCTTCTGAACCTTCATACATCTGCTTCAAGGAATTCCACAGTTCTTGAGCAGACTTGCATTTCTTGAATGCATGTATAATGGAGTTCGGTATTGACATCTGAATGAGCCAAAGAGCCTTAGAATCCACTTCCATTTTCTTGTAGTCTTCATCTGAATACATAGATGGATCTTTTGGTACTGCAGCTCCTCCCGCTCCAGCAGCAGCAATTGTAGGAATGTAAGGACCTTCCAGAACAGACTTCCAAAGTTTGAAGTCTTGGTTCCTGATGAACCCTTCCATTCTGACTTTCCAGGTATCGAAATCTTCAGGTGTGAACATTGGTGGCTTGTTGAGAGTGCCATTTTCTGTATCATGTTTGTTTAGAGCAGCCATCTTAGATAGACACAGAAAATATGAGTGTTAAAACGATGAGATTTTATAAGAAATAGAATTGGTAACTTGATGATGATTAGTCAGTCAAGTTCAAGAGCCTCTGATACCACTTGTTGGATCGGGTTGCTTAATCTAAACAACACTTCACAAGTATTTCTTAAGCAATCTAACAGATGCGGAATGTTCTGTTAGAATAATCTCACAAGCACTCAGAATGACAAAGTAATAATCCTTGAATACTAATAGGAACACACGAATAATTTCAAGCTCATGGATATATTTCTCTCAAAGTCAGAAGTGTACAAGCACATATACAATGGGAGGTTATATAGCCGAGGCTACAACCGTATACACTTAGGAATACAAGTTGGGTATACTAGACAAGTACATAAAGTAAAGCTTATTCTAGTATGTTGAGTGTCTTAACAGGCTAAGACACTCAGTCATGATCATTACATTAATAGACATTGACTTTACCAAGGACTATTAAATACAAAAGACATTTAATGTTGTTGATCTTCAAGGCTTCAGATGATCTTTTGCATTTAATACAGCATGGGAGAGGTAAGGCGCTTTATCTGACTCATTACATGTTGTCTTTGTCTTTACTCAGACCAGCATGTCTTGTGTCAGTACCTTTTGTACTATGAGAGTAAGCTGCTACAGTCTTTGTCAGAGGATAAACCTCGGAAGTCTTTTTCTTCAATGCAAGAGAGGATTCCTCGGAAGTCTTTGTCTTCAATGCATGTGAGGATTCCTCGGAAGCAGTTGTCTTGTATAACCTTCGGCAGAAACCAGTTATCCTTCGGAAGCAATGCTGCTTCCGAAGAATCACTTCTTCCTTCCGAAGGTTTTATACAAAGAGATTCCTATACTTAGACAAAATAAGAAGTTTGGTGAGCATTAGCCTTTATTAGTCTTTACAAGCAGAAATATCAAAATGAACAGGTATTGGTTTTTTTAATAACATTCAATTTTTTTTGGTTTCATAATGTGAAAATTTTATATCATTGGGTTGATTAGCAACCTTCTTTAATTCCTAGGTTTTCCCTTGCTTTTATAGTTTTGTAAAAGAAGGTTTTTCTGTCAATATTGACTTTGAAGAGCCTGAGTCACAAAAGTTAATTTGATTATTACCATTTTTAAGATTTGTGATTTTTAATAATTAGAAATGTGATAACCAGTTTATAGAGTGTTACATATCTGAAGGGGTTCAAATTGTTATTAGTGTTTATATATATATAGGGTATATTGCAGCCAACCCACCACACTACTAATACTTTGATAGCATACAAAACGCCTACCAAGCTAACATAAACTTAAGACATGTTTCAATAGATGTGGAAGACTTCTACTAGTTTTTAAGAATTTTCTGAGTATAGAGGTTCTAAAGTTCTAAACATTGAATCTTTGTAGCGAAGTTTGGTAGCTAATCTGTTTTTGGATAAAATAATGAGGTATAATACACAAACATTTGATTTCTATATAACCATTGATAGTGATGATAAATCATTATCACTAATCTTAGCCATAATATCATTGAGTCGTGGAATATAAAACAATTCATCTAAAAATTAATAATACGATTGCTATGAACTTGTTGGGGATTTTATATGGAATCACCCATACTTAAATTCCGTAATTTCAAGTTATGTCACTTTATTGAAATTATAAAATGTTTGAAACATAATAAGAAATAATCATGTGACCAAGGAAGATGAGGATGTCATAATTATCTAGCCAAAGAGCAGTGATTCTCAGTAGGGAAACCAAAGGGTTGTGCCTTCAAAGCCTTCAAAGGATGCAACCCACCATCCTTTGATGGAAATAACGATGCAGTGGCCACCTACCACTGGATTTCGGCTATGGAGGCTGTCATCTCTATCAGTGAGTGTCAAACCGATCCGGCTGTGAAATTTGCAGCCCATTCTTTTACTAAGGACGCACTCCACTGGTGGAATATAGTCAAACAATCAAAGAGTGTTGTAGGCATGGAGAAAATGAACTGGGAAGAATTGAAGGAGTTGGTCACGAAACACTTCTATCCAAAGAATGAGCTCGACAAGGTGGAAAGGGAGTTTTTGGTGTTGAAAGCTACGAGTCTGAATCATAGACAGTGTACATCAATGTTCAACGAAATGGCAAGTCTCGTTCCTCATTTGGTTGGCATAGAGGAGCGAATGGTGAAGTTGTACATGGAGGGTTTGCCTCCAAAGGTTCGAATTCATGTTAAAGCGAACGCTCCTAAAACGTTTGATTCTACAGAGGAGCTTAGTGGAATAGTTTGGGCTGATGTCATGGACGCTGAACCAGTCAAGGAGGAATCAAAGACAAAATGGTCCCTCGGAAGCAAAAGTGGTCAAACCGATCAAAGATGATTTCATGGCAAGAAGCTGAAGAAAGAACTTTATCTTTGTGGAGCAGGAGATCATTGGCGAACCAATATTCATGTAAGCCTAAATATAAATAAAACAAGCATATCCTAAGGAACATAACCATGTTCTTCATCCATTGAGGATGTCTTCTTCAACGAAGCAATAACCAACATTAACAATAGCTATCCTGATATCGTCATGCTATATGGAAACAAAAACTCGAAAGTGTTAGCAGACATAATTCATTCCATCAAACGAACTTCGAAACTACTACACGCCAATATGAAAAGAGATAGAACAATCGCTGTAAACAGTGTTGAAAAATCACTCACTTTACCTCCATCCACAACACCCAGATTCTACTACAAAGATGCTCACAATTAAGAGACCTTTGCATGAACCACCTCATACTTTCTTTAATTGAAAATCAAACATCCTAATTTCAATTCAATATGAAAGTAAAATAAATCCAAAATTATTGAATACCTTTGATTTAAATAAACATAAATTCAAGAAGATACGTTTATTCTTGCCTCATTACATTTTTCCTTATTCGTGATTGTAAGAACATAGCAGAACTTATTACATACAATGCTACAAACTTTCTTTAATCATCATGTTTAACTAACAATTTTATGTTTTTATTATTGCATATTACAGCTTTTGAACTTCACCCATGACCTCTAAATACCCCGGTGACCCACATCCAGCAAGTCAACATTCTAGGCAATAAACACTTGTAAAACAACAGACCTTTTTGTGGAGACTGGACCTTGTGATGTTGTGATTCTGTATTTCTGTTTAATGTCACGTTTGTAAATTACATCCCTTCTTAGATAAATATTTCACTTTATTTTTATCCTTGAAAACAGAATAGTCAAACTAACACGCACTGACAAGGGTCTTATTTGTAGCTATACCGTTTTAGTAAACTCAATGAGCAATTTTAGGCTACTTGGTTTACTACTGATTCTATATATTTGAACAAAAATTTTCAATGAGCCGATAGTAATTGCTTTGTTTGGTACCAATATCTTTGTTTCCATATCTTTTTTATTACATTTACTGCTTACGGTAATTACAAAATAGACATTTCACCTTCTTTTAGTTATAATACATAACATGATTCAAAAAAAAAAAATCCATGCCTAATTCAGTTTTTTGAACAGAATCAACCCCTTAAGAAATTTTTAATTCTTTAAATTTCATGTCATTTTCGTTACTTTTTTTTATATTTTAACGGCAGAGGGTCCCGTCGTACTACCTACAGTTATCCTTATAATTGGTAACTAAGATCGATTCCTCGATCGACGACCGTGATACCGTACCCCATGATGCACTAAAACCCTTGGAATAGGTAAAATGTAGAAATAATAAGCTAGATAATCAAATTATATGTTATAAACATGTTTTTAGAATTTTAGGTTTAACTAACTTGAAATGTTTGTATTGGTTATGAAAGTTTCAGGTTGTTGAGGGACTTGAAGTTTAAATATTAAAAGGTGAAAGCAGATGTGAAAGATTCTATATCCTCAAGGGTTTATCTGAAAATATGAGTATATAAATATCTATAGGTAGAGTTTCTAAGAGAAGGTTTTGAGTCACTGCACAGAAGGGCACTTCTACTTCTTCTTCTCTGCTTTTTCTATATCTTCAATATGATTATATTCTTGATAAAAAAACCCTTGTTTACTTAGTCTTCTCTGTAAATCGGTATCTGTATATCTCTTTGTTCTTCTGGTTATATTGTATTCAGATCTAATTTCTGTTGAGTCTTAGGGTTTTGAGTATTATTCTTAATTCGAGTTGTAATAGATTAGGGTCATTTGTGAGTTAGATTTTTTGATTTTGTTATTGATTAATCACAGATTTAATTGAATCTGTAAGTTGTTGAGATTGATTCTTTTGACATAAACCCCCGCCCTCCATTAGTTCAGAACTCGAGATTAAGCTAAAGACTCATCTCCTCACCTGTTATTTGTTAAATTGTTAACAGTGAGACTTTACTTTTACTAAAAGTGAGTACTCGGGAGTTTACAAGATTTAAAGAAAGTCATGTTTAACTCAACTTCTTAAGAAGAATCAACCCTTATGATACTTTTAATTATTCAACTTTAAGTTATGATACTTTTAGTTATTCAACTTTAAGTTAAAAAAAAGATTTTGATTTAACAAGGTTGTGGACGTCGTTACTAAGATAAAAGCGTCTTCTTATTTTTGGATTAAAAATAGGTCTAGATACAAATGTCTAGAGTGGAAGGTTTGGTGTGATTTTCCTCTTATTTTGATGTAACTTTCGGTTTTCCTTGTGGTCCTTGTTTTGAGGACTCATAAGTTGTTTTTTTTGGGTGTTAAAAAAAAAAGCAACTGACTAATATAGTCAACAGGGAGATATCATTTCATGTCGTAGGTTTCCCGACGATTTATTTTTTGATACAAGTTTCTTTCAATTTAATATTTTAGGAATGTAAATTTTGTTTCACAAAAATAGAAAGACTTTTTGTCATGGGAGAATTGGGTAGCAATAAAAGATATAAACGACTTGAAAATTAACGAGGGAATGATCAGCACAACCCTCTTTGTTTTCTCTCCTTGCTCACGGAGCGACATACTGAAAAAAAGATGATCGCGTCATAGCAGTTAGAATCAACCAATGCTTCCATAGATTCGATCAA
This sequence comes from Mikania micrantha, assembly GCA_009363875.1. Taxonomy (NCBI): domain Eukaryota; kingdom Viridiplantae; phylum Streptophyta; class Magnoliopsida; order Asterales; family Asteraceae; genus Mikania; species Mikania micrantha. Next base: position 83,881,602 of record CM018691.1, on the reverse strand, counting down.
GAAGAGAATCATTGGTGTTATTTAGCCTTTCGTTTCAACAACAAAGAAGTCATCTTTGACGATTTCCCATTTCTTCCCTGCCGAGCCGCCTCCCTTTGCCATTCAATGTCTTTGACTTCCCTTTCTATAAGATAGCCAAGCCCTCCTTTACAATCACTAAGAAAAAGAAAAAAGAAATACCAATCAAAGCCCTATTATATCAATACGTCTATGTGCCACCATCGCTACACGTATTACGAAATGTACATGCACGCCGCAATGTGCGACTTTATAATTACTAGTTATAAATAGAAATAAAAATAGTATATACTAAATTGACAAGTATAATTCGAAAGTTTAAAAATTATCTTATTCAGAAATACAAAACAAATAAAGTTGGTAACACACAAAATAAAATCAGTAAAATCTTTTATTTATACAACTTTTATATAAACAATATGTAACAATTAATTACACAAAATTATAAATAGAAAAAAAAATATATAACGCTAAAATTGAAAGTTGCATTTATCTTTGTTTGACTTGAGGTGTGTGTAAATCCAACAAAGTAAGGCATTGGTTCAATGGTACCCTAGGATTCTTCTAAATAGAAGGCCTTGTGTTCAAATCCCTACCACAGCGAAAAAGGGGTCTGAGGAGGGTAGGAGGTTTTCTCAGTAGGGTTGCCTCCTAAGGTGGTTGTGGTGGCTTATGGGAGGTCCAGGTAACTAGACCTTGGTGATATGGCCTGGAAACAGAGGGTTCACCCGATTGAGAACTTCGCCGTTAAAAAAAAACCATCCTACAGCTACTGTCAGCCCGGTAAATAGGCGTCACATGCTTCAAAAGGAGTAAATATACAAATAAATGAACAACCAGTTTAATCTTACTTTAAGTAGGGTATGGAAGAGACATAAAGACGCATGTTACCCCTATTTAAAAAAGAGTAAATATAATAATGTTTTAGATACAATCAACAATGCTAACAATCTTTTAAAATGGTTGCTTAGAATCGCACCAAAAATTCCCACTCCATGCAAATCAGATTTAGTTACAATCATCCGATCCTCGAACCATCTAAACACATGCAAATGCATTATCTCTTTTTGTGTATATATTATAAACAAATATGGGGGTGGCAATGTGCATCGGTGATAGTAGAAATCTAATATGAGTGCATCGGTGGTGACCAATAAAATAATCGAAAAGCATAAAATTGCATGAAATTGTCAAATACAAATATGGCAGCTTAAAATGCAAACAATTAATGTTGTAATCAAAAGAAAAATTAACATTTAACAAACCCCTATTTCAACTTTTTAAGATACTGATTCGAGATTATTAATATTCCAATAGATTTTGTTCCTTTCTACTTATTTTTTAAATGAATTGGTACGACCACAACTAAGAATAAAGTATAGAATGATAGTAATTGTTTCAATTTACTTTTCATTAATTCTCAAATGCAACATACATGCAATAATTAATGGAAGTAGGAAAACAACTTCTACATTGAACAAAAGTTTGGAAACTACTATTAGTCCAAAACACATGAAAACCAGAAACAAACGTTGATGCGACAGTTAAAGACATGGATGACATGTGTTTACTGCCAATGACGATATTTTTTTAGAGAATATTACCTTTGATCATATTTACACCCCATTTTGTACATTTCACTTTTTCATGCATCAAAATATCCGTATTTTTTATGGGCGTCGACGCCCGTAAGTATACAGGCGCCCGCTCATATAGTAAACAAACAAAGCTTGTCACGTGGCCTATACAGGCATCCGCCCCTAAAATTACAAGCGTTCGCCCTTAAAAATCAAACGTACTTTTACAGGCGTCAGTCCATATATTACAGGCACTCACGTCAGAGTTTACGGGCGTCGGCGCCCTTATAAGCCATACAAGACACGTGGAAAGCTTTGTTTGGTTGGGTTTGTAAGCAGACACCTATGTCACGTGGCCTATACAGGCATCCGTCCCTAAAATTACAAGCGTTCGCCCTTTAAAATCAAACGTACTTTTACAGGCGTCAGTCCATATATTACAGGCACTCATGTCAGAGTTTACGGGCGTCGGCGCCCTTATAAGCCATACAAGACACGTGGAAAGCTTTGTTTGGTTGGGTTTGTAAGCAGACACCTATATACTTATGGGCCTCGGCACTCATAAAAAGATGTACAGTTGATATTCAGATGGACAAAATGGGTAAATTATTTGGTCAAAATGGGGTCCGTGATAGCGCGCGGTAATTGAAGTGTAGGGTCTGGTTGGATCATTTTGGTGGTGGTGGTTGGTGCCATGTTTGTTGATATGCTTGGCAATATGGGCGGGTTGGGTATCAGGTCAGAACAAGCACGAGTTAGGATAAGGGCGGGTTAGGATGTGTTTTAAGAAAAATAAGTTTGGTTTAAATGAGTCGTTTTTTAAAAAAAAAATTAATTTATTTTAAGTTAAATAAGTTTACCTAAACAAATAGTTTATTTAAATAATTTTTAATGATTTTCACATCAAATATATTATTGATCATTTTTACATGTTTGTATCTATTATATTCACATAGTTTTTAATTTACATATATTGACCCACATTATCTTAGGTGTTACCCATCTCAACTTGATTTGTGACAGTTGCGTACGAAGAATTCGGCATTAATGACGTGAGCACATTTGGTCGTGCTTGAAATCCACGAGGATTTAGTAACTTTTGTTATTGGGGATTGATAGTATGTGAAAAATGATGAACGTGGGCGAAAACCGCGCGCAAAACGGAGTTCGTATGCTCCCGGAATCGCGAAAAGAAGTTTAAAATCAAAATGGTGACGGAAGGTGACGTGGGGCGCTACGCCTACCCAGCCCTCCAACCCGCGGGCTATGTCGGCTAAAGATGGTTTAAGTCGATCAGAATGCATGGAAAACATCAAAAATCGAATTTCTTGATCCATTTCGACCTCCAGACGAAAAAATAGCTTTCTAACACCCTAAATCTTCATATCTGAGGTTTCTAAACATCCGGATCATCCCAGGAATCATATATACAAGTCCTGATCGCTGTTTTAACCGCAGAAATTCGTCAGAACAGGTAACGATTCGTTTTAACCTTCTGGTTTGATATGGATTGATTAGATCTTGATTTTGAACGTAGTGAGATAGCTAGGATTGTTGATTATTGCCTAGATGATGGCTAGGATTGATTATAAACGAAGAACACGAAGTTCTAACGGTTAAATCCTTGTTTTGATCCGTTGTAATGCCCGATTTTCATGAAATCATACCCATGATTATAATGGTTTAAACCATTTGATTATGACAATGTAGGTGATTAGTTTGATTAATCTTTGAAATGCAAAGGTTAAATCTAAGTGTTTCAAACTAATCATAATCATTAACATACTCATTGGAATGATTATCTGATGTTTGTGATAACAGTCAGATTAGTATGTTAAATCTGGTAATTTCACCTATTATGATGCTACATTGTGACATTTCATAATATTTGGGTAATCAATAATAAGGATTAATCACTCCTAAGCCATTAAATCGTCTAGAAACTGTTTTAGCATTATAATCAACAACATTAACTATCTGATTAATCAGAGATTATTCTGATTAATCTAGAGTGTCATCAACTTTGTGTTAGGAATCTAATGCAATGTAGGTTCCTACATTATCATACATTGTATGATATAACCTTAAATTAATTAATTATATAATTAATATCGAGTTGATGATTTACTAAGCAATGTCTTTGACATTGAACGTTCAGAAGGATCTAATCAGTAAACTAGAACATAAATAACTTATTAAAGATAACTAAATGCAGAATCATCTCTGTACTATCAGTTTGGTGATACACTGCTACCCTATTATCATCGGTGAGTTTCGTACAACCCCTTTTATTTTTAATCTTTTATAAACATCGGGGAACATTGTTGAACTTTTAATGAACATATGATATGTATCACTGATATCTGTGTGATTTCATGTGATTGTTGTGACTTTTGTGGGATTTCATGGGATTTTGGCCTGTAGACTGAACTCTATCATGACACTGAAAGTCCTCATTTTTGAACTGTATCTAGTGAACCCATGTGTGGCCGAGCAGAAAACATTGATAGTACTATTGGTTGACACCCCATTCGCTGGGAGGATTGCATCTCCCCTTGTGTGAATGTTTGTTATCTGTTTCCTGAACTTCTTAATGGTGTGATAGACATTAAGATAATGAGGCACTAAGATATGTACCGACGGGTAATATCTTGAGACAGACTAGACGTCCGAAAGGAACTAGATACAGGTCCCATGGTTATCCAGAACTGAACTTTTGAGAACGTACTTATCATATCATATTGTCTTAAATTGAACTGTCGATCTCACCAGCTTTGTGCTGACGTTTCAAACTCAAACCTTTTTGCAGGTAAGCAGGAATAGCCGGTGAGGATGCACTTTTGAGTTATTTGCACTTTAATAATTAGTATTGTAATTAAATAAATATAGTTGTAATGTGGTTGTGATTGCGACACCCTGGTAATGTATTTACTTTAAGTTAATCTGTGTGCTTATGATATTGGTTCAAGTAAGTCACCCCTCACCTCAGAGACATCACCACTATGCTTCCGCAATCGATTCAGTGACGTCAGACCAGACACGAGGTGACGAGGGGTGGGGGTGTGACAGGGTGGTATCAGAGACACAGGTTATAGAGAATTAGGTTGACTTAGAAACCTAGACTATAACCATAGGCTCGTATAGTAACACAGAGAGCACCGAACATTAATATTGAACAAAACTTGTTTTGAATTAAGCCAGGATAATCAGGTGGTACAAATTCCAGTTATGAGTGGCCAGCATAACTAAAATTTGCAACACGTGTGCATTCTAGTTTGATTTAATTCAAGCAAAACACTAACAATAGTAATGACGAATAGTTGCGTTAAGATAGGAGGACGTCTCATATCATGTGTATGTTGAATTTTATTATTCAATATATTTCTTTCATGATACTGATTAGAGATTTTTATTGTACAGCAATGGCAGATCGAGGCGAACAGTATCAGCTAGCTCCTCATGATATGAGGGATGGTACTCCGAGCTCTAGCTCAGCACCGGATTCAGATTCTTCGGAGGCATCGACTGCAGCCTCACGAGCTCCATCTGTAGTGCCACAGGCACAACCAGCATTACCACATTCACCATTAGAGCCTAGACCAGTTACACCACCACCACCAGCACTCCCTATCATACCTAGTCCTCCTCACTCACCTCCGGTTGATCCCGTTGCGGATCGGATGCAGAGTATATCACCTCCTAGAGTACCCGTTTGGGACGGGTTGCGGCGTATGCGGGGTCAAGCCCGCAAGACCACAGGACTACCTCCCCGGAAGCAGCTGGCTCCCAGGGACGAGTTTCATGCCATACACGAGATGGGAGAATCCTCCCATCAGGCAGAGCTGAGAGCACAGTTGCAGCAAGTTACTCAAAACTTGCAGGGGACACAGCAGAGTCTACAGCAGTGTCAGGCTACGGTTGAGGATACACGTATGACCATAATAGAGATCCTCACTTCTCACTTGACCCTGATGGATCAAGTGAAGGCGTTGGACACCGATACTCGAGCCTGGAGAACCGCGATGGATGATAGACTGAGGATGACATGGGGACAGATTATGCTTGCTGTATTTTGGCGGCAAGTGGCATGGATGACTGAGGGATGGAGTTGGGTGAGAGAGAGAGCGACAGAGTTTTTGGCATGGTTTGGAGTGGCGAGTACCGAGACCAGGATGATGATCCTGGCAGTAGTCATGGCAATAGTGGCCATGATACTTTCCTTCTTATCATACTTTATGCGATGAGTATGTACAGAAGATCAGTAGTTATGAGAGTGGGATATTTTGGTATAAACAGATCCCGAGTTTGTGAGTTGTAGTGTATGATGTTGTTAGGTAGGTATATTATGACTTTTGGTTGTATCGAAACTTGGTATGTATAAAAACTATGGTACTGTAATATATGGATGTTTTTGTATATCTGTTTGTACAATGAACTTAGTGTGTGAACTATAATTAATTTTTCTGTGTAAAAACATAACCGTATGCGAACGAATTAATATAAGAACATGTCAAACTAATATATATATTTCGCTGGAATACAGTACGGAGCAATACTGTATGCGAATATATCGAACTAAAATATATATTTTGTTGGAATACAGTACGGGAGCAATATTGTATGCAAATATATCTGTAACTAAAGTAGAGTACGAGAGCCATACTGTACGAGAACATATCTATGGTTTGTATGAAAACTTAATGTATGAACTGAGAACATATTAGAGAACTTGTCTGAGAACATGTCCTAGTTCTGTATGAACATATTTCTAAAAACATGTGTTGCAATGCAAAGAGCTGGGTAAGACTCTAACATGTTTTTGAAATTACAGGACTAAGTATAACTACGAACAATTGTGTGATCTGTGTGTAATGTGAACATGTCTGGACTGAATTCATGTAGTTATACTGTATTCTTTATAATCACATTTCAATACAAATTTTCAGTGTAGCTGAATGGGATTGAATTTATGTGATAGAACGGGTTATATCTTTAATGTTCTTAAACTGACCTGAATTTGTCTGCTTGTGAGCAGAATAATGGCTCCTAAACGAGGTCGACCAGCTAAGAGAGCTACTCAGAACATTACAAACCCTGAACAGAATCAAATTCCACCTTTGACTGTTGAATCAAATCCGGATCCGCGTGTTAATCCGGAAGTGAACGTCATTCCACCTGGGAACTTGGAAACAAATACTACTCCACCAGTGAACCCTGGAGCAGGCATTGTTCCACCTACTGGTACAAGCGGATCTGAAACAAATGAGGCTATGATAGCTCGTATTGTGCGTGAACAGCTATCTGCTTGTGGTGTTCTGACACAACACCAACCACATATCACCGCAGGTTATGGTGGGGAACACGATCATGTTGAACATAATGCTACCGGTGGTCACGTTGAAACTCATACCACTACCGGTACAACTACTATTGTTCCTGATCCACCCCGACAGGGATGTACTTACAAGTATTTTGCTTCCTGTAACCCTCCTACTTTTACTGGCAAAGAAGGAGCGGCTGGTCTAATAAGGTGGATTGAGGAGATGGAAACTAAGCTCAAGATCAGTCAGTGTTTGGAGGAGCATAAGGTGTCTTATGCTGCCTGTTCTTTGAAAGACTCTGCTTTGACCTGGTGGAATACCCAGGCCAAGACTTTGGGTTCAGCCACAGTCGACTCAATGGGCTGGAATGATTTCAAAACTCTGATTAGATCAGAATACTGCCCAATTACTGAGATTCAAAAACTCCAGGAGGAATTCTGGAATCACTCGATGATCGGTGCTGACTGTCTTGCTTACACCGATCGTTTTCATGAACTTACTTGTTTACTTCCCGACTTGTTTCCTACGGAAGCCGCTTTAATCGAGAAGTACATTAAGGGTCTGATTCCTCAGATACGAGGAATGGTGACTGCTGCTGAACCTACAACCCTGAAACATACGATTCTTTTGACCACTAAGCTTACCAATGAGGCGGTAAGGAGTGGTATTCTGTCCTTGAAACCTCAGACGGTTCATAGTCGTAGTGATGTCGGTACCTCGAATGTGTCAAAAGGTACGAAACGAAAGTGGTTTGGCAAAACCAAGGCGAAGGCTCCGGCTGAGATCACCCCGAGCAAGCCAACTGTGAAAAACTATGGTGCAAATGTTCCTGAGAGGAAAACTTATACTGGGCAGGCGCCCAAATGCAATAAGTGTCCACTACATCACACGGGACCATGTCCTGTTTGTCTGAACTGTAATCGAGTTGGACATTATGCTAAATATTGCAATTTTCCTGCTCAGACATCAAACCAAGCACCACGACAAACCACTCAAACCAACCGGTCATGTTACAAATGTGGAAGCCCTGATCATCTCATACGAAACTGTTCAAACAATAACACCATTCCGGGAACTGAAGCTAGGGGAAGAGCTTTTCAGATTGGTGCGACCGAGGCGAGACATGATGCAAATATTGTTACTGGTACGTTTCTTCTTAATAATCTATACGCATCAGTTTTGTTTGACACAGGAGCGGATAAGAGCTTTATCTCTCCTGAATTTGCATCATTAATTTCATTGCCTACGGTAGATCTAGAAACTCCTTATGTTATTGAACTTGCTAACGACAAGTTGATCAAAACAAACAATGTTATTCAAGGATGTTCCTTGAATCTGAATGATCATCTTTTCGATATTGATTTACTTCCTATTGAGCTTGGGAGCTTTGATGTCGTTGTTGGTATGGACTGGCTTTCTGATAACCAAGCGGAAGTTATGTGTCAAAACAAGGTGATCCGTATTCCATTACCTAACGGTAATACACTAATAGTTCAAGGAGAACGAGCTGGTAGAAAACTTGGTATCATATCTTGTATGCAAGCTCAGAAGTTCTTAAGGAAAGGCTGTTATGCTTTCCTAGCACATGTGATTGAGCACAATTCTTCACCCAAACAAATCACAGATATCCCAGTAGTCAAGGATTTTTCTGAAGTTTTTCCTGAGGATATATCAGGATTACCCCCAGTGAGACAAGTTGAATTCCGAATCGACTTGATTCCAGGTGCAGCACCTGTTGCTAAAGCCCCGTATCGGCTTGCGCCATCCGAAATGCAAGAACTTTTAGGCCAATTACAGGAACTGTTAGACAAAGGTTTTATCAGACCTAGTTTCTCACCCTGGGGAGCACCTATTCTTTTTGTGAAAAAGAAGGATGGTTCATTCAGAATGTGTATTGACTACAGGGAACTCAATAAACTGACAATCAAGAACCGTTATCCACTACCTCGTATCGATGATCTGTTTGATCAATTACAAGGTGCTACTTATTTTTCAAAAATCGATTTAAGATCTGGATATCATCAGTTACGTATTCATGATGATGACATTCCAAAAACTGCTTTTAGAACTCGATACGGACATTACGAATTTTTAGTAATGCCATTTGGTTTAACAAATGCACCAGCAGTTTTCATGGATCTGATGAATCGAGTATGTAGACCTTATCTGGATAAATTTGTGATTATGTTTATTGATGATGTTCTTATTTATTCTCGAAATCAACAAGAATATGCTCAACACTTGAAATTAATTCTAGAACTTTTGGCACGTGAAAAATTATATGCCAAGTTCTCCAAGTGTGAGTTCTGGTTACGAGAAGTTCAATTTCTTGGTCATGTAGTAAATCAAAACGGTATTCAAGTGGATCCCAGTAAGATTCAGGCGGTGAAACAATGGGAGACACCACGAACCCCGACTGAAATACGTCAATTCTTGGGGTTGGCAGGTTATTATCGCCGGTTTATCAAGAACTTTTCAAAGATAGCCTTGCCACTGACTACATTGACACAGAAAAATCAACCGTTTATATGGAGTTCTCAACAGGAGGAGGCGTTCCAACTGTTGAAACATAAACTCTGTAATGCACCTATCTTGGCACTACCGGAAGGTACTGATAACTTCACAGTGTATTGTGATGCTTCACGTCAAGGTCTTGGGTGTGTTCTAATGCAGAAAGATAAGGTTATTGCTTATGCTTCTCGGCAGTTGAAAGTGCATGAGAAGAACTATACCACACATGATCTAGAACTTGGTGCAGTAGTGTTTGCACTCAAGATTTGGAGACATTATCTATACGGAACTAAGTGTATTATATACACTGATCACAAAAGCCTCCAACACATTCTAGATCAGAAAATGTTGAACATGCGACAGAGGCGATGGGTTGAACTGTTGAACGATTACGACTGTGAGATTCGTTATCACCCAGGCAAAGCAAATGTTGTAGCTGATGCTTTAAGTCGCAAGGAACGAGTCAAGCCTTTACGTGTGAAAGCGTTAGGTATGACTATTCAAACCAGTCTAATTCCTCAAATCAAAGACGCTCAGCAACAAGCTTTACAAGCAACGAACTATTCTGCTGAGGGACTAAGAGGATTAGATAAGAAACTCGATATCAAAGACGATGAACTATTGTATTTCAAAAACCGAATGTGGATTCCTTTATTCGGTAACTCTCGAACTATTATCTTGGATGAGGCGCATAAATCCAGGTATTCTATTCATCCAGGTGCTGATAAAATGTATAAAGATCTTAAGGATTTTTACTGGTGGCCTGGAATGAAGAAACAAATAGCTGAATACGTGGATCGATGTCTAACATGTCTCAAAGTCAAGGCTGAACATCAACGACCTTCTGGGTTGTTGCAACAACCTGAGATTCCCATGTGGAAATGGGATCAGATCTCTATGGATTTCATTACTAAATTACCCAGAACATCACGTAATCATGACTCTATATGGGTTATCGTTGATCGCCTTACGAAATCTGCGCATTTCTTACCCATCCGAGAAGACTATTCTATGGATCGACTCGCTAAACTCTATGTTAATGAGATTGTATCTCGACATGGAGTACCGATCTCTATCATTTCTGACAGAGATAGTCGATTTATGTCACGATTTTGGCAAACTCTTCAGAATGCTCTGGGCACGCAAATCAATATGAGCACAGCTTATCATCCACAAACTGACGGGCAAACTGAACGAACAAATCAAACTCTTGAAGACATGCTCAGAAGCTGTGTGATTGATTTTGGAGGTAGCTGGGATATTCATCTTCCACTTGTTGAATTTTCATATAATAACAGCTACCATACCAGTATTAAATGTGCTCCATTTGAAGCACTTTACGGGCGCAAATGTAGATCACCTATCTGTTGGTCCGAGGTAGGCGAAAGTCAGATCATTGGCCCAGAATTTATTCAAGAAACAACCGATAAGATCGCATTGATTCAAGAACGAATTAAAGCTGCTCGCGATCGACAAAAGAGTTATGCTGACAATCGTCGTAGACCGTTGGAATTTCAAATCGGTGATCTAGTAATGTTGAAAGTTTCACCGTGGAAGGGTATATTCAGATTTGGGAAGAGAGGTAAACTTTCACCAAGATTTGTAGGACCATTTAAAATTCTTGAACGAATTGGACCAGTGGCTTACAGACTTGAATTACCTCCTGAACTCGGTAACGTTCATGATGTCTTCCATGTATCAAATTTGAAGAAATGCCTAGCCGATGAATCCTTGATCGTACCTCTTAAAGAAATCCAAATTGATGAGAAACTTCAATTCAGGGAAGAACCAGTTGAAGTAATGGATCGAGAGGTGAAGGTACTGAAACGCAGTCGCATACCTATTGTCAAAATTCGGTGGAATTCACAGCGTGGACCCGAATATACGTGGGAACGTGAAGATCAGATGAAACAGAAATACCCACATTTATTTTCATAAACAATTGTCTTAATGTAAGTCTTCACTAAATTTCGGGACGAAATTCCTCTAACAGGAGGAGACTGTGACAGTTGCGTACGAAGAATTCGGCATTAATGACGTGAGCACATTTGGTCGTGCTTGAAATCCACGAGGATTTAGTAACTTTTGTTATTGGGGATTGATAGTATGTGAAAAATGATGAACGTGGGCGAAAACCGCGCGCAAAACGGAGTTCGTATGCTCCCGGAATCGCGAAAAGAAGTTTAAAATCAAAATGGTGACGGAAGGTGACGTGGGGCGCTACGCCTACCCAGCCCTCCAACCCAGGCGTTACGCCTGGCGGGCTATGTCGGCTAAAGATGGTTTAAGTCGATCAGAATGCATGGAAAACATCAAAAATCGAATTTCTTGATCCATTTCGACCTCCAGACGAAAAAATAGCTTTCTAACACCCTAAATCTTCATATCTGAGGTTTCTAAACATCCGGATCATCCCAGGAATCATATATACAAGTCCTGATCGCTGTTTTAACCGCAGAAATTCGTCAGAACAGGTAACGATTCGTTTTAACCTTCTGGTTTGATATGGATTGATTAGATCTTGATTTTGAACGTAGTGAGATAGCTAGGATTGTTGATTATTGCCTAGATGATGGCTAGGATTGATTATAAACGAAGAACACGAAGTTCTAACGGTTAAATCCTTGTTTTGATCCGTTGTAATGCCCGATTTTCATGAAATCATACCCATGATTTTAATGGTTTAAACCATTTGATTATGACAATGTAGGTGATTAGTTTGATTAATCTTTGAAATGCAAAGGTTAAATCTAAGTGTTTCAAACTAATCATAATCATTAACATACTCATTGGAATGATTATCTGATGTTTGTGATAACAGTCAGATTAGTATGTTAAATCTGGTAATTTCACCTATTATGATGCTACATTGTGACATTTCATAATATTTGGGTAATCAATAATAAGGATTAATCACTCCTAAGCCATTAAATCGTCTAGAAACTGTTTTAGCATTATAATCAACAACATTAACTATCTGATTAATCAGAGATTATTCTGATTAATCTAGAGTGTCATCAACTTTGTGTTAGGAATCTAATGCAATGTAGGTTCCTACATTATCATACATTGTATGATATAACCTTAAATTAATTAATTATATAATTAATATCGAGTTGATGATTTACTAAGCAATGTCTTTGACATTGAACGTTCAGAAGGATCTAATCAGTAAACTAGAACATAAATAACTTATTAAAGATAACTAAATGCAGAATCATCTCTGTACTATCAGTTTGGTGATACACTGCTACCCTATTATCATCAGGTGAGTTTCGTACAACCCCTTTTATTTTTAATCTTTTATAAACATCGGGGAACATTGTTGAACTTTTAATGAACATATGATATGTATCACTGATATCTGTGTGATTTCATGTGATTGTTGTGACTTTTGTGGGATTTCATGGGATTTTGGCCTGTAGACTGAACTCTATCATGACACTGAAAGTCCTCATTTTTGAACTGTATCTAGTGAACCCATGTGTGGCCGAGCAGAAAACATTGATAGTACTATTGGTTGACACCCCATTCGCTGGGAGGATTGCATCTCCCCTTGTGTGAATGTTTGTTATCTGTTTCCTGAACTTCTTAATGGTGTGATAGACATTAAGATAATGAGGCACTAAGATATGTACCGACGGGTAATATCTTGAGACAGACTAGACGTCCGAAAGGAACTAGATACAGGTCCCATGGTTATCCAGAACTGAACTTTTGAGAACGTACTTATCATATCATATTGTCTTAAATTGAACTGTCGATCTCACCAGCTTTGTGCTGACGTTTCAAACTCAAACCTTTTTGCAGGTAAGCAGGAATAGCCGGTGAGGATGCACTTTTGAGTTATTTGCACTTTAATAATTAGTATTGTAATTAAATAAATATAGTTGTAATGTGGTTGTGATTGCGACACCCTGGTAATGTATTTACTTTAAGTTAATCTGTGTGCTTATGATATTGGTTCAAGTAAGTCACCCCTCACCTCAGAGACATCACCACTATGCTTCCGCAATCGATTCAGTGACGTCAGACCAGACACGAGGTGACGAGGGGTGGGGGTGTGACATGATTTATGTTATAATGATACATATTTAAACACAAAATACAATAATTGTTTGGGTTAAGATGGTAAAGTATATTTGTGGAGTATATGTTGCTATTGGCAACTTGTATCGTTTTGGTAGGGATACAAATCGTTGGTTTGGTCGTGACTTTTTGAGGGTGTGAAGAAGTAGGTGGCAATTTTAGGTTTGATGTTAAGGGAGGGGAAATAACTACAAACGATGCAGAAGGATGCACCGTCTTGGGGAGGTATCGATGATGGTAGTCATTGGCGGACACAAAAAGGTTTTATGAGGGTCGGCAGATACTCATGAAAAAAAAATGTATTCCACATATAAGCGATTTAACCTCGACTGAGCCCCAAGACATTTTATCACCGATCCCCATGAAATTTTGATGATCACGATAATGGTTAAGTCTATATCAAAAGTAATAATACTACTCCACAAATAACCTAATATGTATTACACATAACCAACGCTACTTACCAGTTAATAATTTAACCAAATATCGAGTCATTCATAGTCTAATAAGTTTTAGATTTTTTTCATGTTTTTTTAGTAGTTTTCTATACCAATTGTTTTTTGTGGGCTTGGATATTTAAATTGAAGAGAAGCAACACCTTAACCCTAACAGTTTGCTAGTTAGACTCACTCTCTAAGTAAATTTTAATGTGATTTAGTCATAGATTTGACATATTTTTATTACGTCTTTGTGATTTGTTTATGTTTATTGTATGTTGGGTAACCCGATCCGATTCAAACCGGCTCAATAAAATGAAATATTTGTTGATGAACAACAGCCCACAAAAATTTTCCATCTCGCATGAAAAAATTTCAGGGTACGCCACTAATGGTGGTAGTGGTGTTTTATTGCTCACAGGCGATAAAAAGGTTATATTGGGCTCGTTTTAAGCGAGGCGTCAATGTTGGATTTCAAATTTGGTAGCAACAAGCCAACAATATCGAGCTCGGCTATGAATGCGCATTTTTGATTGATGAAGAGGGAGACGACGCGAAGCAGGAAGTTTGCGCAAATTGGTCGCCATAGGCGGTAACAAATTGCAAGAGTTGTTGTGTTTAGCAAGTTTTTCTACAATTGTCGACAAGAATGAAAACACCAACTCTTAAAGACAGATTCGAGTTGATCAATCTTTTCATGAATTTAACCTTTTCATATATATAAAAACTCTCAAGAATAAACACTCAAAAGATGGTAATTTCAAGTACAACATAAATTTAAAGGAGCAAAAATGCATGTGATCCTAACAAAGGGAGACTAGTGATTCATGACAAGAATGGAATGAAAGTGGCGAACCAAACCAATACAGCAACAACACGTACCCGGTGTAATTCTATTTTGTGAGGTTTGGAAGGAGATAGATGAAGACATACATTACTCCTACCAGGGGCGTACCCACCTTGTATGGATGGGGTCGACCGACCCCATGAACTTTCTGTTTTTAACGTTATATGTACGATTCGATCTTGATCGACCCCCAAGAAAATTTTCTCCCGACCCCCATAAAAATTTGACAGCCCAATAAAGCCCATTCTAAAACCATTTTAAAATCAAAACGTATAAAATTGTACCCAAATAACGCAATATGCATAACCTGTGATTAAACACAATCAACAATTTAAATTCAACTCAATACCTAATCACTCATAGCCCAACTTAAAAAAAAAGACCCAATTTGTATATCGAGTGGTTGAATTTAACTATCATAATTTGTGTTTGGTTCTTCCCAAAACATAAACTAGAACAGTAAATTACTTGTATACACCACAGTTTATAGATTAAGCAATTATTGTATAATTTCAAAAGTTGAAACTTGTTAGCATGATTAGAAAACATAGTTGATTTGTGTATAAACTGTGTATATTTAGGTAATATGGAACAATTTTTTCAAAATAAAGCTTAGATGAATTTTGAACGTGTTGATTTGAATAGTGTTCATTCGAATTCTACGAAGGAAAACCAATTTTATCATATCATCAGTCATCCTAATTAACCGGATGATTTGGCGTACTTTTATTATGTATTTGTGATTTAATTTAGTTTATCATTTTTTGGGTGATCCGACCCGACCTCGTTCGAATTGGTCCAATAGAAAAAATTTAACGACAAATAATTATCTTGACAAAATTTCCGAACCCCATAAAAGAAATTCCTAGGTCCGCCACTGACTCCTACCTCAATGAGATAGAGAACCTGTTACGTAAGAGACCCCTCGTTCAAAAGGTTCAAAAAGTTTTTTTTTTGGGTAAATATATATAAATACATATATATACTATAATTATTATTATTATGGTTATTATTACTATAATAATTACTTGTTTATTTATATATTATTGTTATTATTACTCCTTTAATTTTAATTTTATATTATTTTATTTTATTATTAATATACATATATTTTTTTTTTCATGTCTTGGAATAAGTTTTGGAATCGTTTGATTGTTCCACGAAAAGCAATCACATATTTCGGAGCGTACTGATGTGCATCTTTGAGCTCGGAAATAGCACCAAAATACGATGAATCGTTATCATCAACAAGAACACGATTCAACCGAAAGTGAAATCGTTCCCACCAGGGAGGCGCGTAAGTGCCGATGCTTCTGCGTTGTCGATCCTTTTCCAAAATGTAAACTCCATGAACGAGGCTCGCAACAATGGATTTTCGATGATTAGGGGCGGTCCTGAGAATTAGTGTGCCCAGGACGAATCGGAAAAAAAGGCCTCGCAACATAGTTTTATTCGGTTTTTAATCGGTTTATTTGGTTTTATTCGGTTTATTCGATTGAATTTAGGGTTGACGTCGACTTTGAATATTCATACTTTTTCTCGTTCTAAGTGAGTGATCATTACCAAGTCTCAAGTTACAGTCATATGAAGAAATTTAATTTTGATGATGCCAACCAAGAAAAAAAAGGCTGTGCATTAAATAATATTGTATGATTGGAATCATATAATAACTACGACAAGATAAACTCAAATTTTTTAGTTTTTCTCATGACCTTTATTATACATGTATAAGACTATGTTATTTTATGTGTTTGTGCAAATTTATGACTGTTTGAGATTTTAGAACACGTGTGAGTTTGAGTTACACTATAAATATTTTTTTCCTGTTGCGACCATTTACAATGACGTAAGAGCACAAACGGTGATGAATTTACACAAACCTATAAGATAGCATAGTATTTTACATTATAATAAATATCATGAGAAAAAACTAAAGGTTTGGGTTGATTTTGTAGGATTTAATAGGGTTTCCGTAATTAAGGTGGGTTATTTTAGGAGTCAAATCATACATACACACACACACACATATATATATATATATATATATAGGAATTGAATCCTATGAAAATTCAATTTTAGAGAAAAAAACTCTTAACCCTATGTGAGCCATTGATTTGGAATTTTAAAAAAAATTAGTGTCCAAATAAAACCTGAATAAAAAATTGAGTTTTAAATAAACAATTCATTTTTAATGTGGGTTAATGTGGACCACATATTTATTTTTAAGAGTCCAAATTAATGTCTCACATACGGTTTAAGAGTTTTCTCTCTACGATTTTACATTATAATAAATATCATGAGAAAATACTAAAGATTTAGGTTGATTTTTATGAGATCACTAAACTAATAAATTTAAGGTTGACGTCGACTTTGAATATTCATACTTTTTAAGTGGTTTATCATTACTAACACTCAATTAGTCAAGTTGTTACAATCATATGAAGAAATTTAATTTTGATGATACCGACTAAAAAAAAACGGACTACGTCTGCATTAAACAATATAAACCAATTAGTCTATGACAAAATGACTAAAATTTTTTATTGACTCTTTCTCCTGGTATAAACTCGTGAAAACTTATATGTATCAATCCAGATGTATATATATTATACAGTTAATAAATCAAAATAATTAGAAACACTTGTCGCAAATCTAGAGCATTTTCACACAATTTTTCTCGCTTCTTTTTCTTAATAAATACACAACTTTATTAAATACTAATTATATAATTTTTTTTTACTTTTTTCAGTTAAAAAAAGTTCTTAATATTCAAAAAATATATTACATAATAGTATTAAATACTATTTATATTATATATACTTTTTATAATAAAAAAGGATTTCTTAATATAATAAAAAAATGTTTTGATATTAAAAAGCACACTTTTAAAATATCAAATTATTATAAAATATGAAAATTTTCCAATAATTTATAACTCATAATATATTTTTGTAATTTATAAGTCATTATTATTAACTATTTATTTATTTTTATTTATCAACTTGTTTAATAATATATAAAATCCTATTATTTTGTAAGAAATGATATTTTTTAAAAACAACTTTTTTAAAATAAAATGTTAAAAACCAAACTTTGAAAAATGATTTTTTTTTGAAAAATACAATATCTTTATTTTATTTTCTATGTAATGTTGATTATATTATAAATCAAAAAAATCCTTTACTATTTTTAAATTTATATTATTGAATAGTCATTAATTTTTATTCAACCTGTGTAACACACGGGATACTAACATACAATATATATATATATATATATATATATATATATCTTACTACTATATATAATACATATTGGTGAGAGAAAGTATAGATATCTTAAAATTAAGAAATGTACAAGCTATTAAGCTTGAAGTACAAGCATTTACAGCTTCAATGTTAATTTAGGCGTGTAACAAACGTGCAACAGAAGTAGCTTGGGTTACAACCATTCAATGCTTTAATGTTTTGCCATATAAGAAATGTACAAGAGATGCAACTTGGGTTACAACCCTTCATTGCTTCAATTCTAAACCCGTATTTCTTTCAATCTGTTTTATCTCTTCAGCCCTAATTTTTCCCCTTTCCCACTCAATTCGTTCATCTTGTCTTCTTGTTTTCCCCATTGAAGAAATCTTCTGATCTGTAGGTGAAAAGTTTGATCAATTTGTTTCCATAATAGGAATACATCTCAACTAGATGGGATTTATCAACCCTAGAATTCAAACAAACCATGCTTTATCGATGTCTTCCCTTCTGATCAGGACGACGAAAGAAGTATTTGTGTTTTCTTGGTTTATGCACTTCTGAACGAGTTATACACGAAAATAGAAATCAAGAAATGGCTCCACATTTGAAATTTTCAAATTCTGATCTATCATTTAAAGAGAGCTACTTCTCTTCAATCGAACACCCACGGCTCCTACATCAGCTTCTCTTGCGTTTGCCTCTCCAACGGTGAGGGAACCGGCAATTTGGTAGCGGTGAGCTTAGATCAGGAGTGTATTCTACAATTCATGCATATAGTACTATCTCAGACGTTTTGTAAGGAAATTTTTTTTGCTAATGTGTTATCGATTGCTATTAGTAAGATTTTCTTATTATTTTTCTTTTAAATATTGTTTACCTGGGTATGGATTTTGTGAATTTCGTTCCAGATCATAAAATTTGTAAATAGAAAAACATTACGTTAGATACACAAACAAATCTTAATTCTTATAATGCATGCCTGTTAACTTCTAGGGTATTGTTTCTTTTATATGATCAAAGTTGGATATTATATTATCATGTTAAAGATATACTTAACAATAGATTCTTTGTTTATATGCTTTTGTTAGACAGTTAGTTATGCATATTGTGTAGGTGCATTATACTTTTTACTTATATAAGTACTCTAAAACATGTTTGATAGATGTAGTGTGCTTTGTTTAGCATGTATTTCCACTTCAGTAAATGGGTCAGAATCAACTATATATATGCAAATCATTTTATTTTGTCAAATCTATTTTCAGGTTTCTAGGGTATCTCAAGTTAATTTGAGGAACCTATTTGAGAAAACTTTGACCAAAGACATGGCATCAGGTATAATTGTGGTAAACTATGTCGTAGTTGCTTTCTTCGTTAACATTTTAACAGGTTGGTTCTTTGTTTTCAGAGGTGTACATGAATTTTCGTTTCTATATGCTCATATGTTTTAAGCAGTTGTTATATTCTTGTATGTAATTATTCCTTTCATCTTAAAAACCAACCATGGTGTTGTTGATCATTTTGTCTATGCTACTCTCCATATCAAATTTTTTTTAATGATTGTGCTGTTTAGGAGTTTAAAATTCGATTTGAGTTGGTTTACATTTTGCAAGGAAATTACATTTATTGATCTATGATATTTAGTCATTGGCCCTGTTGTTGGTAAAAGTTATGAAACAGGCAATTTTTTTGTTCGTATAGAAACATTCTGGAGTTCTTTTTGTTCGTATAACCTAATCTAACCAATTTCGTATAATTGATTGAATTTACTTTTTTAATCCAAAGATATGTGCAGATGAGCAGCAATGCAAGGCAAGTAAACTAAATGATCTTATAGAGGAATTATTGAAGCCATCCATGAAAACAATGGTAATTTTTAGTGTAACTTGTGATCCTATCGTATCTTCAACAGCCACAGAAACGTTGTAATTTGTTTAAACAATCAATCACTATGGTATATAAATTTGTTTAAACGATTCTACCCGTCTCTCTCGACTCGATTCTGCACGACTCCCACCTAAAAACCACAGTGATGCAACAAGGACGAACAACGACAGTGAAGGGTACAAGGAATACACACTCCTCTCAAGGGGTCTTCGACGGTATCAAGGAAGGACAAAGACGATGAAGCAGGTCAAAACGGTGTTTATGTGATGAAACATGTCGAGTCAGGTAGTTCATCTTCGTATTTTTTTCTAAAGGCAATAAGTCAATCTGGTATAGTTGTAATAAAGTAGAGATGATTTTGTGCTGATTATGTTGTTGCAGTCCTACTTTTGAATTTTCTTACCTTGATTAGTCGGTTGTTTTCAATTCGGTGACACCTCTGAAAACCGAATGAGGTTCCGGCGAGAGAGAAATAAGATTATCATGGTGTTTTCCATCTCTCTTGCCATCACATTGTCCGCTCTCGGATTATTTTGAGCCTGATTTCCTTCCCCCAATCGTTCACTGACTCTTAATCGAGACAGTATATGAACTTGAGTTGAGGTTTGTGTTTGTTCACTTAATTTTGTTCTATTTGTTGGTTCAGCTGACTCTAAGAAAGAATCGAGCAATGCAGGTTGTATACATAGCTTCATGCATTGGTTTTGTATGTATATTCTGTTTTTACAAGTTGTTTAATAATTCATGTGCGTATATTAATTCATGGTTAGATTTTGTAATTGTATTTATGTATTCAGATGTGTGCTGTGCACGTAGATGTGTAAATGTGTTTATGTAATTTGTCTTGTTTATGTACTTTTGTTTTTAAACACTAATTTTATGAGTATGTAGATGTGTATTTGTAAAGGTTTTCACCATCACATACTAATTTTTCCTTCTTGATTTAGGTATCTTAAAATTAGAGGTGACAATTTTTACCCGTATCAAAGAAAATGGGTTGGTTTGGGTAAACAATTGTAGCATAATGGATTGGAATGGGTAACATCATAATATTGAATGGGTTGAGATGGGTACCACTTAAAAACAATGCGGTTCAAGATGGGTAGCTAAAAAACTATTTAAAGCAATGGATTCAAAGATTTAAGAATGATTAATAACATATTTAATGGGAAAATCACTAAAAATTATACAATTGGACTTTGTTTACTTATAACACATCTTAAGTTAAACTAAATTGATGTTTTTTAGGAACAATCCATTTAGACCCGGGCATATTTTGCTTTAAACCCGTTTTGACCCACACCCATCCTGACCTGAACCCGTTCTAACCCGTTACCCAACCTGACCCAACCCGCCCATTTTGCCACGCATACTTAAAATCATGTTTGTCACTTTCTCTGATGCATCCTACAAACTTATAAGAATCCTAAGGTGATATAGCCTTTTTAAAAAGCAAATCAAATACTAGACTAAACAAAAGGTCTTTTCTAGCATATTGTATGTATGCATAAACAAGTTACAACAGGATATATGATTAAGCTGTTTAGATTTCATTTATCATCTTGATTTTGCATTGTTTAATTGAGATTTTTATATATATTTTTATTTTGTATTTGATAATATTTAATTGAGATTTGTAAGACTCATGACATTGATAAACAAACAAAAAATGTTCATGTTTATTCAAGTTCATTTGATGTGGCTAAACGTGATTTTTTTGATATTTTACCAGGTTCAAATTGGTCAAGAGTTATCAGTACTTGATCTTATTTTGTTTATCTGAAGTAGTGTTTTTAAGGTTTAGATCAATACATTGTTGATAACCGATCGATTTTTTTAGCTTGATTTGTTGTTAAAAGTTGAATGAAACAATGTTGTTATGTGAGATCATTTTAACACAAATGTGTTTAAGTTTTACATGCAGCCCCAAAACCAATTTTGTATACAAACAATATGTTGTTAAGACACAAGTTACAACTTGAAGTACATGTTTATCGTTTGAAGATCAGGTTGCAAGCTGGATGAAATACATGTTTTTGTAATCGGGTATGTGAGATCATTTTAACACAAAATATGATTAGGTTTAAATTAAACTGCAACACCCATGTATGCTCTCTGTTTTTGTCAGATCATTTGGCAATGGCTCGTTTCCGGTTGCAAACATACTTGAAATTGGTGCTGGTAGATGCAAAAAATATTGAATCGTAAGAAAATGCTTAGAGTTATAAAACAATTCGGCAACTTTTATCAATGGATGGATGTGACTAATGAGATGGTTAAAGATATCTTAATTTCATATCTTTTTAAAAATCATATTTTGTGACCAAGAACCATGCATGTATTCTCTTGAATTTGGCAGAGATGGTGTCTACATATCACCCCACTCCACCTCACCCTGATCTTACAAATAGCGATGCAACGAGTGGAACTTACTGGGTATGGTTGTTGTTGTAATAATATTTATTTCAATTAGTGTGTGTCTTAAAGGTATATTAGACTAGATCTTAGTGAATGTACGCTTTAAAGGCTTTGGGAGCGGGTCGTAACCGCCGCATCGCGCGGGTTTCCGACTAGTATATATATATATATATATTGAATCCAATGAAAACCCAACCTTAGAGAGAAAACCTTTAAACCCTATGTGAGCCACTCATTTGGAATCTTGAAAATAAATATGTGGTCCACATTAACCCACATTAAAAATGATTTGTTTATTTAAAATCTAATTTTTTATTCAGGTTTAATTTGGATCACATATTTATTTTCAAGATTTCAAATGAGTGGCTCACATAGAGTTTAAGGATTTCTCTCTAAGGTTGGGTTTTCATAGGATTCAATCCCTATCTTATAATCTTATAACTATTTATAATACAGATAAGAGAGATAAAGATACAAGTTACCAATACTAGGTCTTTTTTTGACCTTTTATTCACACATTACTAAATTTTTTTATTTTTTTTTCAGTTTTTTTTTTCGTTTCTTCTGTTTTTTCTAGAAACAACTAACACAAACACATAACTGTCTAACTAACCGGATGTCTGAAATAAAATTGGGTTAATCAAATGAAAGGGTTAGGCTCAACATGGTGTCTAATTGGTATATTTAGGGGTTTAAAGCAAGAGAAATAGAAAAGGCTAAGAAATGGGTGAACCTAATGCCTTAATCATATCTGTGTCATATCTCAATTAAAGTCTCAAAATGTATACAAGCACAAGTTCTAAAGCAATGCAGCAGGTAGGTCAAATCACACATAAACAAATCAGTGAATAAATACAGACTGTTAAGGCTCAAAATCTCACTGGAAACGTGTGGAATTGGGTTACCGATATGAACATAAACAGTTTTCATCTATCAAACAGGTTTCACTATCTTAAGATTCCCAAACCCATAAGTTTTGAAAACAGGTCCAATTGGGAAAACTTTATCACGCAACTTAAAAACTAACTATGTAACCAACTCAATAACCCATGCCAACTCGCCTTTTGTTAACGATTTACAATGAAATAGACTTGTTAAGCAGTGTAACAAAAGGTAAATAGGACTTACAAAAGTTCAAGCTTTATATTATTTTTGGTATTTTCAAAATTTTTCAATTTTTTTTTCAAAAAGATAAGACTCAAAAGAGAGACATAAAAAAAAAAAGAATTTCCCTATCCCCACACTTGAAACACACATTGTCCCTAATGTGTCTAGAAACAGGGAGAAACTAAAATTGAAATAAAAACAAACAAACTAATAAACGACAGTAACAAGAAAGAAAAAGTGGTACTTCCCTGACAAGCAATCCATGCAAACGCGTAAGCTCCATAGTGACCTGCTGAGATCCAACTAAAATGAGGCAACAATTAACGAACCTGGGATCCTGTAACAGCTGCTCATGCGTGATTGCATGGCTCGACAAACAAGTTAGCACACAAACAAACATAAAATAAAACAACTAAAAATGCAAAATAAATACTAAAAAAAATAAAAAAAAATACATAAATGTGGGTTGCCTCCCAAAAGCGCTTGGTTTATTAACGAGTCTTCAGCCAGACTCGGACCCACACCCACACCCATATCTATGGGGGGTCAAAGCAAACAGTCCAACCCCCGTACTCAGTAAACATCCGGGGGCGGCGATGCTCGTATACATGGCCACCGTCAAGGTCCTCAAACTTAGAATTCCTATCGGAGCATATATCCTTAAACATGAAAGCTCCTAGCTGTGGAGGTCCGTGTGAAGCTGTGGGATCCCCACACTTGGACTTTGCTCTGTAAGCAAATCCACTGTAAACCACCCCAATGTCGGGCGTTTTATCTCTCCCAAGTGGTGAAGAAGCTCTCTCCCTCCTCCTGTTGAAAAGAGTGAATAAGACTCCTCAAGCGAGCAGTCTTTGCAGGAGGGAAGTACTTAGTCAAGAACAACTCCTGCATCTCGTCCCATGTAGTGATTGATCCAGTAGGAAGGGACTCAAGCCAAGTGATGGCTTTGTCCTCAAGTGAGAATGGGAAGAGACGCAGAAAGACAGCATCATCAGAAACATCCTTGATTTTGAAGGTGTCACAAATACGAAGGAATTGCCCAACGTGGGCATTCGGATCCTCATCAGGCAACCCATGAAACTTAGGAGAATGAATGATAAGATTGATGATCTGAGCAGGAATGTGCCAGTTGTCCTCGGTGACAACTGGTCGAGCAATAGAAGATCTAGTGCCGACCGTAGTCGGCTTGGCATAATCAGCGACCGTTCTCCTCGGTGGAGCGGCCATGTCAGTAGAATGCAAAGGTAAGTGACGAAGTCTAAACCTTCAGTGAAACTCTCTCTCCGGCTCGTCAAATGTAACAAACTATGGTGGACCGCTGAGACGAGTTTGGTGCATACAATGCACAGAATTGGTGAGAAAGAATGACACAAACTCAACAAAACAAAAAGGGAAGTGACTAACTAGAAAAGAAAGTAAAAAAGAAACGTAGAAATAAAATCTTACTAAAAATGGAAACCTACCAAAAATAGCAGCTGCTAAAAATGGAAAGTCCCAAAGAGACACAAAACTCCTAAAACAAATACTTGCTAAAAATAGAAAGTTTCTAAAAATGGAAAGTTTCTATGAATGGAAACTTACTAAAAAAATAACAAAGGAAGAAAAAAAACAAAAAGAAAGCTAAGTAAAAACCTAAGGCGAATCTAAGAATTACCGTGTCCTTGGCAACGGCGCCAAAAACTTGATGTGTCGGTTTATATATATATAGAAATCTTAGTTCAACACTATCGAGTAATAAATCGAAATAACCTAAACCGAACTACACACTACAGGCAAGTGTACCTGATGTATGAAGTATAGCTAAGGAAAGTCCGGATATCGAACCTAAGGACACAGAATCTAAGATTTAACCCTAAATAAAGACAAAGCTAAGACTAACGAAGGAAATTACTAAATAAAGAAATTTGTGTTTTTTTAGAAAAATGTTTTATAAGAAAGAAATAGAGAAATAATATAACCTTGACAACTGAAACAAATTAAGAAACGAAGAAATCAGATAAAGAAGGGTACTACCTAGACTTGGAATCCTAACGGTAACTTTAACAGTTTCGGGAATGAGATACGGGGTATCCGGTCAATAAGGATATGACAACAAAGGAAACAGTCAGAACCATTAGATCACAAGGTAAGTCTCACTAATGCTAAAGAATGTTCCAACGAGTCATGTGAAAGATCACCGGGATGTGTAATGGATTACCTAGTCAGTCTCTCCAAACACAGATCGTTTAAGGATTCGAAAGATCGTATCACGTGGTCCGTATAAACAATCTCAATACATCAAAAGGGTGAGGATGTATAGGAATGAATCAAAATATATAATTTAATACCTTGAATCACAAGGAATCCTATGGAATAAACAGGAAAACCCGATGGTCACGTAATTTGCCCGAAAAAACCCTAAAATTCTAATAATCCAAATTCCCTCACGTGATTAGTCTCAGGAATGATAATCCTACTGTTTGTTTCGGGTAAAAATTAACGAGTGTAACTTTTAGCAAAACCGAATTAGTTTAGTGGGGTATTGTGCTTAACAATCAGGAAAACAATTTACAAGTAAAATTGTATAAAAATATCCCTGAGGATCCCTAGGGATATTTCAGAATATATTACGAAATAAACAGCTTACACACGAGATTTATACGAGGAAAAGGCCTTAATCCCTTAGGATTGCCGGCATAAAAACCTCGGGAGGTGACAATCGTCACGCTGCCTTGTTCTTATTAATACAAAAATACAAGATTACAATACAAGAGCGCAATGAATCGATCGCTAAGTGTTTCTGAACTCTGAATGCTGTAATTGTGAACAAGAGATAATCAGAAGTAGACTAAGTGAATTGTGTGTGTTTTCTAGATCGACATTGCCTCATTTTATAGTCAAAATAATACAACGATAATCAAAAGGTTGTTCCTCATAACTCGGACCAATCTCCAATCATGTGTCGAGCAACTTTCAGTGAACGTTATCAGCTTGACCATGGAGTCCATGTTCTTTTCCACGTTCCGGATAAATAGGCATATTTGTTGCTTATAATCTGTTGACTCATTTCAAATGTTAATAGCACGTGTTGAATAAAATAATAATAATAAATTATAAACCATCATTATTTGTCATTTAAGTCATCAGATCACATAAATTTATATACGTAAATATTCCTAATTATTCCGAAATATTCCATATCCCGAATTATTCTGAATTATAAGGATAAATTTTTACGGGTATAACAATTGCCCCCAAATTCTTATTACCGCTTCAATTGGTGGTAAGAATTTTAAATTAACCGTTTGTTTTGGCTCCTTGATTCAAAATTTAAATTTTAAATGTGATGTGACCGTTGTCAGCACGGTTATGATTGTGGCAGTTTTCCCACATATTCCAGCCGTTTGCGCAGGATATAATGATCATTTCCTATCCATTTGATGCAATCGTCTTCACCAGGATCTTGCTGTAAGTTTCCTTTATTCTTTCCTTCAATTTTAATTTCTTTTTCTTTGAAAATGTCTGGATCATCTTCTTCTTCAGATTTCGACTCAAACGATTTTACCGATCAAAATATTCTAACTCTAAATCGTCAGAACAAAAATGTTTTGAACGATGATAGAATTGATCTGCTGCATCTTTCTAAAACACTTCCTGATGAAACTATATTTCATCCTTTTTCTGAAAATCTTAAGGCCGATCATGTCTCACCTTCTTGGATATGTATTCCAGAATATCCATTCACCTTGGGGTTAAAATTTCCTTTTCCCGACCTCATCCTCAATTTCTTTTTAACTACTAAACTTTGTTTTCCGCAACTCATGCCTATGGGATGGCGCCTTCTTCACACTCTTGACCAACTAAACCATCACTTTGGTTTAGACATTGGTATCCTTGAAATCTCTCTTATGTATCAACTTAGAACCCACGGGTCATCTCGTTTTGTTCTTCAAAGGAGAAGTGGGGCTCCTATCTTAGTTCCTGGAATTACGTTTAATGAAGATGAGTGGAGAAATAGGTTCTTTTTCGTGAAAAGAAGTTCTATCCCTCATGGGGAAATCCTTCCTTTCAAATGGGTAGAGAAGGGTAGGTTTTTTAGGATTTTCTTTCTTAATCAAGACTTGTTATTGTTTAATTTTTGCTTATTACGCTTTTATTTTTTTGCAGCTCCCAAATTTGAATCACTTGTTGCGGAAGAAGAAGAAAGTAGGGACAGAATTCGTTCCTTGCTGAAGATTGACGAACAACACAGAAAGTTTGGTGCTCACCTCGAAGCAGTCACTCCAATGGCTTCAGGTATATTTAAAAATATTTTGATATTCCTAAACATTCTTAATTATTTCTAACTATTCCGATTTATTTTGCAGAATCAACTTTCAATCTTGAAGACCTTGACACCTTCTTTGCTGTGAAGAAGGAGAAAGCTAGTCCTGCTGCTCCCAAGCCACGTGTTATGACTACCCGTTCCTCAAAGAGTACCAAAAAATGCAAAGGGGTGGATACTGTGGACCTCGAGGAGCCGTCTGACCTGTCTATCCCTGATCTTCTGAAAAAAGGTATGCGAATTATTCTTTTTGTTAACATTATATCCCTACATATTCTGAATGATCCCTATTTTCTAGGTCTCTGCCAAATACGCCTCAGAAAAAGAACAAATTGAGAAGTAGATTGAGGACCTGGAAGATCAGAAGAAGATCTTCACAGCCAAAGCCGGTCACTACGAGAAGGAACTAGCCAAGGTCAAGAAGCAGATGAAAGAAATGGAAGCCACTCACAAGCTCCAGTTCAAAGAACATATTGATGGAGCCATGAAGTCCGCCGCCATTGCCGTGTTAAGGGCCAAAATCCAATTGGTAAATCAGGCCAAGGCTGAAGGTGTGGATTCCCTGACCAAGAATATGAAGGAATAGGGCAGGATATTGGCGACCTTGGCTAGTGACAAGGCTGAAGCTTTTGTGGAGGTAAACAAGGCTGGTGAGGTGGGCGAGACTAGCAAGGCATGTGATGTGGAGGTGACAGGTGCGGAGGCTGGAGTGGTTGAGCCGGAGGTGACGATGGGCGATGATGACAATGATGCGAAGGTCTGAGCCCATCTTTTTTAGTACTTTGTGGTTCTTTAATTTTGATGTAATGTAGTTCAAACAATAGTTTTTAGGAAAGTCCCCTAGAATTGGGGCAGACAATATAAGAAATCAAAGTGGAGGGACCATGAGTTTCATGGCGAAGCTTTGATTTCTTTCTAACTTTTGTTTGACATATCAAGTGGAGGGACCATGAGTTTCATGGCGAAGCTTGATATGTTAAACTTTTAACTGTTTTTGGGTTGTTGATATAACAGTTAGTATGTTGGGTTATATTTCGGTGTTTCATATTCTTAGATATTATGAAGCATTTTGAATGTTGTTATTTTTGAAAGGTATTTCTGGTCATTCCCAGATATTTTTAATCAAGTTATACATCTTGTACTTAGTTAATAATAGAGTCTAATATAGTTTCACTTGATATATTTTATAATACTTAAGTTTTTCCAAGTGACTTTTTACTTAGACTGTTCACATGTGCGCTATCTCAGGAATAATCAGGAACAATTAAGAATAATTTAGGATATTATGTTCAATTTGAATTTTGTATTCAGTATTGAAGATATAAATATTTTCGAGGATATTTATTTGTTTAACTATTGGAATATCCATATATATATTCCAAAATATTCTTGAGTGTTTTTGATATGTAGTATTCACGTAATGGATTGATCTCTTCAATATCTTTCATGAATATTATGTTTGTTAAACTAACAATTAAAATCAATCTAAATTATTGAATACATTAATATCGTATAAGTTATTATTTATAATTATTGTCAGGATATCTTTGAATATTCCTAAATATCCTTAATAATATACTAAATATTTTGTAAACTGTTTAAGGAACTAAATTCTTTCATAATTCTCATAAGGATTTGGTTTTCGTTATAAATAAATTTATATCAAAGAATTTAAGAATATTTTTCCTTAAACCTAATACGTATGTAATATATCTAGGAACTATCAAGAATAATTCAGTTTGGCATATTCCTAAGTTTTATACATTTTATCAAGTGTTAGAGTATGATTCGGAACGACTAGAAATAAAGAATGCAATATATATTGAAAGGGTTGAGAAATGAATACCGATTTCCAGAGATAGTAGGTTTAATTCGAAATCTTCTCTATTCCTGTCAAAACATCAAAAAGATTTCATACCTGAATATCCCCAAGTATTTTGCTATATTCCTAAGTATCCTTAAAGGTTTGTCCTGCATAAACAGAAAAACAAGAAAACTTGGGACAAGCCCAAGATACTGGCGACAAGGCCGATTAAACTGGCGACTAATGTCGGAATATTGGCGTCTAAGGCCGGAATACTGGCGACAAGGACACTGGCGACTAAGGCCGGAATACTGGCGACTAAGGCCGGAATACGGAGGATCCATGGTAATAGTCTTTGAAAATGAAATTGTCAGCCACTCATGCGTGTACTGGTCCCAAAATCTCCAACTATACTGGGATATTTCGGAGGATCCTTAGTTATAGCCCTTGATAATGAAATTGTCAGCCACTCATGCGTGTACTGGTCCCATTATCTTAAACTATATTAGGATAAACGTGCGCAACTGGCGAGGGCATGAGCCCTAAGTCTTCATGAGAGACAAAAGTCTCTTGAGTTTTGATTTCAAGTCAAAACTTTGCAGCTGGACATAAAGTCAGTGCGGGGTCTTCATCAAGTTCTGATTTCAGATCAGATCTTGGGTTAAGACATAAAGTCTCATCTCTTCTCAGCAAGGGTCTTCTACAGTTTTGATTTCAGGTCAAAACTTTGCAGCTAGAAATAAAGTCAGTGCGGGTCTTGATCAAGTTTTGATTTCAGATCAGAACTTGGGTTAAGACATAAAGTCTCATCTCTTCTCCTGCTATACCTACAAAACAATAAGATTTTTGCATAGCTGGGAATCAGGATTCCTGATGCCCCTCATATGCTTGATTAGTAGCATGATAATTAGGAATATATAAGAATATATATGCATATGTAAGAATATATCAGAATATATAATGTTCAGGTTATAATGTGATAACATCTTATGGTTTGATACAATAAGTTTCAAATAAAATATAGCTTAAGATGAATGGCATTCCAAGATCTTGGAAGAGGTTCTCCTTCCATGTTGATTAACTTGTATGCCCCTTTTCCAGCTTCAGATTCTATCTTATAGGGTCCTTCCCATTTCGGAACAAGTTTTCCATCAGCTGGATTGGTGGTATTCTGAAATGCCTTACTTAGAACCAAATCACCAACTTGAAATATTCGTATCATAATATTCTTATTATAGGATTTAGCTATCTTTTGTTGATATGTTGCCATCCTTATTCTTGCAATATCCCTAAGTTCATCAATAGTATCTAGATCCTCAGATAGTATTTCCTTGTTGGATTCTAGATTTTGTAGACTTGATCTTGTAGTAGGGACAACCATTTCAGTTGGGAGAACAGCTTCAAATCCATACACTAAGGAGAATGGTGTTTGACCAGTCGCATTCTTTGTGGTTGTTCTATCAGCCCATAGGACAAATGGAAGTTCTTCAGCCCACTTTCCTTTCTTGGACCCCAACTTTTTCTTAAGGTTGTTGATTATAATCTTGTTGCTTGATTCTGCTTGACCATTAGCTTGAGGATGAACAGGTGTAGAGGTGATCATCTTTATGCCCCAGCTTTCACAAAAGTTTGTAGTCCTTTTGCCTATGAACTGAGACCCGTTGTCACAAGTGATTTCTGCAGGTATCCCAAATCTAGTCAGGATATTCCTCTTTATGAATGAGATTACTTCTTTTTCTCTAACTTGTACAAAGGGTTCAGCCTCAATCCATTTTGAGAAGTAATCTGTCATAGCAAGCATAAACACTTTTCCTCCGGGTGCTTTGGGTAGCTTTCCTACTATATCCATTCCCCATTTCATGAATGGCCATGATGAGACTATTGGATGTAGAGTTTCAGCTGGTTGATGAAGTATATTGCTATGTCTTTGACAAGCATCACACTTCTGGGAATAAGACATTGCATCTCTCCTCATGGTCCGCCAAAAATATCCTGTTCTAAGGATTTTTGAGAATAATGCTCTTCCCCAGTATGATTTCCACAATCTCCTTCATGGATATCTTTCATTACTTCCAAACTTTCGGGTTTCTCCAAACACCTTAAGTATGGGCCTGATATTGATTTCCTATATAAGATATCTCGTATGATTGTGTATCTGGATACTTTTACTTTAAAAGTTCTAGGATTTGTTTCTTCATCAGGTATCTTTCCTGTTTGAAGGTAGTTCTTAATAGGGATAGTCCAGGATATTTCATGTGCTTCTGAGTGATGAACTTCAGTATTCTCGGGTTCACTATCCTGACCTATATCATGCATATCTATCGCTGGTCTTAAAATATGAAGGATAGGAATATTAATATCCTCAGGGATCCTCAGGGATGATGCTAAGTTTGCCAGTGCATCTGCTTCAGCATTCTCATCCCTTGGCACTTGAGTGATATCAAACTTGAAAAAATATCCTGAAATATCCTTAACTATTTCTAAGTATTTTGCCAATTTGTCTCCTTTAGTCATGTAAGAACCGTTAAATTGATTGGCTATCAGTAGGGAATCGACAAAAACATGTAGATTTCTAATGTTCATATCCCTAGCTAATTGAAGTCCTGCTATTAGGGCTTCATATTCTGCTTCGTTATTAGTTGCTTGAAATTCACAACTAATCGATTGGGGTATTATGTCCCCCTGTGGCGATTTTAGTATGATGCCTAGTCCTGTTCCTCTTACATTTGAAGATCCATCTGTGAACAAAGTCCACTCACCAGTATCTTCATCTAAGAGTTTGATTTCTAGATCCACTTCTGGTTGTAGATCACTACTAAAATCAGCCACAAAGTCTGCTAAAGCTTGTGACTTAATTGTTGTTCTTGGTTCATAGATCAAATCATAGGTACTGAGTTTAACTGACCATTTTGCCATCCTTCCTGATAGCTCAGGTTTTCTCAATACAGATTTGATAGGATAATTTGTCTTAATGTGTATTCTATGTGTCTCAAAGTAATGCCTTAGCTTAGTTGATGCCATAACCAAAGCCAAAATTAGCTTTTCTAAGTGAGAATATCTAGTCTCAGCATCTACTAGGCTTTTACTTACATAGTACACAGGGTGTTGTGATCCCTGATGATCCTTAACTAACACAGCACTTACAGTGGTTCGGGATACTGCTAAGTACAATGATAGTGGTTCGCCATCTTCTGGTCTCATGAGCAACGACGGTGAGGATAAATATTCCTTTAGATGCTGAAGTGCCTTCTCATGCTCTTCATCCCAATGGAACTTCTTATTCTTTTTAAGGATATCGTAGAATCCTTTAAATTTTTTGGAAGACCTTGAGATGAATCTATTGAGTGCAGCTATTCTTCCTGTTAATCTTTGCACTTCTTTTATGTTCTTTGGGGATTTGAGGTTTAAGATCGCTTGAATTTGTTCCGAGCTAGCCTCTATTCCTCTTTTAGTGACCATATATCCCAAGAACTTTCCTGATCTTACCCCAAAATGACACTTAGATGGGTTAAGTTTCATATTGTAGCGGTCCAGGATATCGAAGGATTCCTGAAGATCCCTAAGGTGATTCTCAGTTATCTTCAATTTAACCACCATATCATCAATATACACTTCCATAGTGTCCCCCAGTTTCTCTTTGAAACATCATGTTGACAAGTCTCTGGTATGTGGCTCCAGCATTCTTCAAGCCAAATGGCATTGCTGTATAGCAATATATCCCTGTTGGCGTCATGAAAGCTGTATCTTCTTGGTTCGAGGGTTCCATTTGAATTTGTTGAAAGCCTGCTGATGCATCCATGAAAGTTAAGATTTCATGTCCTGCTGTTGCATCTACCATAGAGTCTATATGTGGTAATGGAAATGGGTCTTTGTGACAAGCCTTGTTGAGGTCTGTGTAATCCACACAAACTCTACACCTTCCATTCTTCTTTTGAACCACGACTACATTGGCTAGCCACTTTGGAAATTTCACTTCTCTAATCATTTTTGCTTTGAGGAGTTTCTCTACTTCCTCTTGAATGATTAGATTTCTTTCGGGTGCAAACTTCCTTCTTTTTTGGTGGACAGGCTTAATATTCCTATCTATCCCTAACTTATGTGTAATCACATCTGAGGATATTCCTGTCATATCCTCATGTTTCCATGCGAATGTGGAAACTCTTGATTTCAGAAAAGAAATCAATTTCTCTTCAATATCCTGAGGGATATTTGTCCCTATAAGGACCTTGACCTCAAGATCATCGGGATTTAAAGGTACTTCCTTTACTTCCATTTCCCTATATTCCTGAGTATCCCCAAGGTCGCACTTTGATTGCTATGCTGATGAAGGTTTGGTTGTTCCCTTCATCGAAGACGAATAGCACTCCTTGGCTTCTTGCTGATCACTGTTGATCTTCACTACTCCCCATGGTGTTGGCAGCTTGACACATTGATGATAGGTCAAAGTGACTGCTTTCATGTCATGTATCCAAGGTCTACCTAGTATAATATTATAACAAGATAGGGAATCTATTATACAAAAACGTTGCATAGAGTTTACCCCTTCGATGTATACCGGTAGCTTGATTTCTCCAACAGTGGCTTTAGCACAGGATCAGAGATTTGGTAGTTATCTCTGATTCAGGGATATTCATCCTCTTGAGTGTTTCCAATTGTATGATGTTGACTGAGCTTCCTCCATCTATAAGTATCCTGCGTACATAGTGGTTATCAACATATAATGTAATGACTAACCCATCATGATGAGGATCCAGGATATTCTCGCGATCTTGCTCTTCAAAGGATACCACGGTCTCTGTGGTGAGTGTCGATGTCTTTGTGGGTCTCTCTCCATACTCCATCTTGGCTTCTTTAGCATGTTTCCTAGCTGCAGAATAAGAGGTGCCACAAATATCAGAACCACCAGAAATAAAGTTGATTACCTTTGCATCCTTAGGTGGTGATGCGGCTCTTTTTGGGAATCCGTTGGAATCCTGTCTTCTTTCTTTCTTTTTCCCCAGTAGTTCTTTAAGATGGCCTTTTCTTAGTAGATAGCTTATTTCCTTCCTTAGTGCAATGCAATCATCGGTTATGTGGCCGAAGTCTTCATGAAAAGCACACCACTTGGATTTATCCCTGGTTGCGAACTTCTTTTCCTTTGGTGGCCATCTGGCTTTTTCACCTAAGTCCTGCATAGCACACATTAATTCAGTAAAATCTACAGAAAAACAATATTCAGATATCCTGGGATATTCTTCGTCATCCTCATCTTCATCCACCGAATTGATCTTGTGATTATCGGCTTTGTAGTATGGTTTGGACTTGAACGACTTGTTGGTAGGCGAATCCAACTTTCTCTTTCCTTGATCATTAGGAGGTGTAGTGGTGATTCTCTTTTGGATTTCCTTATCATCCTCCAATCTTATAAATCTCAATGCACGGTTTTGAACCTCGTCCATATTCCTGCAAGGATTCATAACCAAGTCATCATAAAATGGTGAGTCTCTTTGTAAACCCATCTTAAATGCTTGAACAGCTGTAGTAATGTCAAGATTAGGGATATCCAGGGATTCTCTACCAAATTTGTTGACATAATTCCTGAGAGATTCATCGGGTCCCTGGGTTACCCTGTAGAGATCACTAGTCAGCCTCTCAAAGGTCCTGCTACAAGAAAATTGACTGTTAAATAGGTTAATCAAATGAGCAAATGAAGTTATAGAATAAGGAGGAACATTAAGCAGCCATTTAAGGGCTGCCCCAGTCAATGTTGAACCAAATCCCTTGAATAAACACGCTTCCTTCAGATGTGGAGGTATAAGGTTAGTTTCCATCCTTTCCCTATACTGTGCCACATGTTCTTCAGGATCTGTGGTTCCATCATATAGCTTCATGGTTGGAGTTTGGAATCTTTTTGGGATCTCGGCATCACATATTGGTGGAGCAAATCTAGAGATCCTGTGGGTTGTGACAGGAACCTCAGGAATAGGCTTGACCACCCCGGGAACAATAGAGATCATATCCCTAAGTTTCTGGATTTCTTTAGCTACTTGTGGAGTTAACCCGGATTCCTGCACAGAACCAAAGTTAGCAGTATCGATGGGAGAATGGTTAAAAGTATTGCTGGTAATAGGAGTTAGACAAGAAGTTCTCAGGATATTGGTATTATCCCGAGATATCCTTAACCCTTGGGATCCCGAAGGATCCCCGAAACTGCTTTGCATGGGAATAAAGTCTCCTGAGTGATTCCCAGAAATCCCTGATGTTCCGAAATCCAGGATTCTTGGAGCCAATGGAGTGGAGGTCTGTTTCAGCTTATTCTTTTCAGCCCTTAAAGTTTCCATTTCTCTAAGAAGCCTTTGATTCATTTTCTGTTGATCCAACATTTGCTGCTGAACCTGTTGAAACATACTCAAAATTTCATTGTTAGAAACAAGTATAGGAACAGAAGTGGTCATCTTTGTTGATGGAGCACTTTCGGATACAAATGTGGCTTTCTTCCCAGGATTGCTAGGATTATCTGATTTCTTGGAAAAAACAGGAATCTGCGAGGACACGTTAGTAGTAGCAGCAGAAACAATAGGTAATGAAGAAGTTGATCTCGGTTGTGAAGCCATTTTTCACTATATATCTTCTGAAAACGCCTTTAAACAAGGTTTTTGTTATAAAAAACACAAGTTTGCCCCACGGTGGGCGCCAAATTGTTTCGGGTAAAAATTAACGAGTGTAACTTTTAGCAAAACCGAATTAGTTTAGTGGGGTATTGTGCTTAACAATCAGGAAAACAATTTACAAGTAAAATTGTATAAAAATATCCCTGAGGATCCCTAGGGATATTTCAGAATATATTACGAAATAAACAGCTTACACACGAGATTTATACGAGGAAAATGCCTTAATCCCTTAGGATTGCCGGCATAAAAACCTCGGGAGGTGACAATCGTCACGCTGCCTTGTTCTTATTAATACAAAAATACAAGATTACAATACAAGAGCGCAATGAATCGATCGCTAAGTGTTTCTGAACTCTGAATGCTGTAATTGTGAACAAGAGATAATCAGAAGTAAACTAAGTGAATTGTGTGTGTTTTCTAGATCGACATTGCCTCATTTTATAGTCAAAATAATACAACGATAATCAAAAGGTTGTTCCTCATAACTCAGACCAATCTCCAAACATGTGTCGAGAAACTTTCAGTGAACGTTATCAGCTTGACCATGGAGTCCATGTTCTTTTCCACGTTCCGGATAAATAGGCATATTTGTTGCTTATAATCTGTTGACTCATTTCAAATGTTAATAGCACGTGTTGAATAAAATAATAATAATAAATTATAAACCATCATTATTTGTCATTTAAGTCATCTGATCACATAAATTTATATACGTAAATATTCCTAATTATTCCGAAATATTCCATATCCCGAATTATTCTGAATTATAAGGATAAATTTTTACAGGTATAACACTGTTTATAATCCAATTACATATAATATCCTAAGATTTAATTAGCCAAAGAAAACCCAAATAGAATTAGATACAAAATCTAACCCTAAAACTGATAAAACCGGTCAAAACACGTAGTAAACAACCAAGACTTATCAATTGGACATCATCATGCATTTATAGATCATCATAACAGCAATAAATAATCAATATTAACCATATATAATCTGATCCTAATCATAAACAATCGAAATTTCATAAAAACAAACCCAAAAACCGTAAAAATCAACCGATCGTCATCCAAATCTAGGTAATCCAATGAGTTTAGCCAAGAAACATGTTTAAAAAAAATAATATGAAAAACATCAGTAAACATGTCAATGGATTCAAGAGCAAAAGAGAAATAATCAAGAAAACAAGTAAAAGAACCCGAAAACACGTTTCCGTACACTTTCATATGCGTTCTGAGCCTCCCCTGAGCGTCCAATTCAGCCCAAACCTTCAAAATCTTCAAAAAATATGTTTCTTTTTCGTTTCCAGCCGTCATGGGGTTATTAAAACGCGAATTAGGGTTTTAAATGCTTAAATAGGTGAAAAATAGCAAAAGGGTCGCGACTGGGGGTCCAATAACCGGTTCAGGGGCTCAAAAGGGGGTTCAAAGGTTAGGTCAAGGGTCAGTCAACGCGGTCAAAGGCCATAAAGGCCGGTCAAAGCGCCGGAAAAGGACGCGGGTCATCGGGTCACCCGGATGGGTCACGCGCGGATCTTGGTGTGAGGTGAAGTGGGGCGCGTGCGGGTCGTGGAGCGGGTACCGGATCCAGGCGCGAATCAGATGGGTATTTAGGGCTTGTGTGGTGCCCTGTGGCGCTGCCACGTGTCCCAAGCCTCTCTCAAGTTCCAGAATTTACAAAACACCCCCTGGACTTCCAAAAATTCAGTTTTAAGCTTCGTAACTTCTTGAAATGCCATTTTTTTAACACCAGAACTTCTAAAAATTATATTTCTCGCTCCCACACTTCATAAAATTTATTCCGTGCTTTGGTTTCTTCGTAAATGCGAACGTTTATTCCACGAAACCTATGAAAGTAGCATTTAAAATTAAGATTAGTAAAAAATAATTAAAATCTAATAAAAAATAAATAAAAATCTAATAAAATAAGATAAACTAATATAAAATAAATACGAAAATGATGTGTAAATTATGACGCATCATCCATCCATTCAAACATTTTAAATGGTATAAATGCACCAAACAGTATAATTTGTTGTATTTGCAATCCGGGTACACCTTTCCTTCAACTTCCTTTACGAGGTCATAAAACTTGCTTCCTCTGTTGTTTGTCTCCTGACTATTATTTGAAGCACTCTCATGCTCTTCCACTCCAATTTCAACTTCTGGTTCAAAAGCATCATTCAACAAATCATGCATTTCCTTATTAAAGGTTGTGCTAGCTGATGCAACTGTTGTGCCTTCACCATGATATACCCATTTCAAGTATTCAGGCCGAAACCCTGAGCATATGAGGTGATCTAGAACAGTTTGCTTACATTGATATTTCATATTCAGACACTTTGTGCAGGGGCACTTTATCTTATCCCCGTTTACAGATGTTCTCTCAAATGCAAAATTCAAGAATGTCTTCACCCCATTAACAAAAATTTGACTTGATCTTGGTTCATCATACATCCAAGATCTATCCATGACTTTGTGGTTTTATGTTTGTATTTGCTGTTAGTCAAGAAACTAGTGAAAATATATACAAGTCATTGTTCTTAAACATCCCTACAAATCAAGAGATAAAAACCTAATGAAAACCTAACAATACTACTAACATAGTTATCCAATAGATTATTATTGAAACATTTAAGACTAGGTTGATTTTGGCTATGTTTTATCTTTAACAAATCAAATGGGCGAAGTAAAACTTAATAAGTAGCTTAAATGGTAACATGTCAAACACATTGACCAGAATCAGTTCATTTTGCCACCTTTAACTTACATTGTTTATTTGTATATGTAAAAACAAACTAACCAGGTATATTCTCACTCTTCAATAGAGTCTGTGAATAAAGGATGAAAACAGACCTTACCTCTATCCTAGTTGGTATAGAAATATTGGTCCGAAGGAGTCCCCGTAAAAAAAATATATCATATATGACATAATTATTTTTTAATAATATTTGACACTGATTATCTATTACAGTTAAAATATTTTAACAAAAAAAGTTTTGAATAAACCCAAACTCACCCTACTCTTGCCAAAAATAAACATGAACCCCCCATTTTGACTTTGGCGCAAGGTTAACAAATGGTTTTCCCAGCAAACCAACAATTTTAACCCATTAAATGTGACTGCATCAATTAGGGTATAAAATTAAAACCTGATTGAAATAAGTGAAGTTAAACTCACATGCTAATTGCTGATCCAATATAACAAACTTATGCTAAAAGATTTCCTGCAAAACAAAAAACGCTAATTGAAATACGTGAAGTTAAAATATGATATCTTACAATTCAAACGTGTTAAAACACATACAAAATCAGCAACACAGCTCGGATCAACTACATACAATACCAAACATCATGATGATAAATTCAATTATTTGATGGAATGATAAGGAAGCTTATGTTGTTTTGTTTCTTGATAAAGGTAATTGTCTATCCTCCTTTTGTTTTACAAGACAACACTACAAAGCGCTTTCCATAAGTAAACACTAGCATATAAATATATTACACTTATGAACCCAAGAGTCTTGATCAAATAAAGTGAATCTTAACAAATTAGCCACTCTAATCAGCAAATTAATAGACACATAAATTGCCAACGTGCTTGATCGCCATCACAAACCTTCATGTTTTCCTAGTACTAAATCAGGATTTGACATTCAAAAAAATCATGAGCATAATTAACTCTCCCCTATAAAAAAGGTATACTCTTCTTGTGACTTCGTATGCAAGTGAAGTAATCAACAAGAAGAACATCTTTTAACCTTATAGATCATAAAAAAAAACCATTTTTGCCACTTTCTAATTAATAATTTTGTAGTAAATTGTACATAAAAATCAAGCACTTTGAATCATTGAATGTTGATTTTGATAAGTGAAGCCTAAGAATATCACACAGTCCAAATCTAACACATTTAACCTAAAAAATCAAAATTAGATAAATGAAGATTATGTTACCTATCAAGTTGACATGGACTTAACAAGGTTGTTCGTTTCACACCATCAATAAAAATCAGGTCAATTATCAAAACACAAGAATGACTGATTTCATGATATCATAAACAGAACCGATTAACAGAGGCTAATAATAAAGATCTCGTATTCTTAACAGATAACCCAAAAATATATCAATTACATCTTGCACAACAAAGTCTCAATCAAAACATATTTCATACATAGCTCATTCATGAAAACATAGATCCTAATCTTCTTTTAAGCAACATTTTGACTATCATCTTTCACTTGATTTACCTTTCTTTTTTCAAATCAGGGTCCTCAAATAAGGTCAAATGCTTGACCCACTTTGAAAAAGTGCCTATTCTTGAAGATGGCCTTGGATCTAAACCGAATAAAGATATAAATATAATAAGTAGACATGTTTTCCTAACAACTAAAACCGAATCCCATGTATTTCTTCTACCAAGTTAGCAAAAAAGAAGTATAATCCAAAATCCAAGATGGAATCTAGCGATTTAATCCAAAGAAAAACCCAAAAATATACCATACTCACACCAAAATCCAAATTAAAGTACATCAAAATGTCTACCAGAAAATGGGCTTACTCAAATGAAATCAATCGGTTTAGTTCCTGCGATAACCCTTTGGTGAGCATAGTACCCTATCAAGTTTTTGTTTTAAACGTTGCTTGAAATTACTTGCTGAAATTTTAGCAATCAAACCATTATAACCTCATGATCTCCAAATTAATAAACCTAATTTCAATTTCAATTATAAACATCAAGGATCTGATGTGACAGAAAGAAGGAACGCACAAAAAAACACAATTTCAAATATGAGAATTCGATGGGTGTGTAGAAGCATCATCAAAATCCAGCAAATCTTTCAAAATTCGATCGCAAAAGACATATAACAACAAAAATCCATACCTTTCAATGGCAATGGAGGGCTGTTGGTGATCTCGTTAATTTCGGAATGATGAAAGGCTTCAGCGGTGGTGAACATGGACTGTAGATGAGTGTATGGGTTGCTTGAGGTGTGTGCCGATGCCAGGGAAGAGGAGATCGAAGGAGTGATGTTGAAGGAGGGCTGTGGTCATGCGGTTAGTCGATGGCCCTTGATGTGCAGGTGATGGAGATCAATTGAGATTTGAGAATGACGAAATTAGGGATTCCAAGTTTCCCCCTTTTTTTTCACTGACTTAGAGTTAATTTTAGGATGGAAGGAATTTTAAGAACCAATTTTAATATGGAGGGAAAATTTTTATTAAAAGTTTAGTGAAATTTTTATGAAAGAAAAGTTAATAAATTTAGTGACACAAAATAAAAGCCACAAAAATGTATCTTGAGAAATTATGGCATAAATAAAAGCCACTAAAAGAATTATTTGGATGCCTAAATTGGAGATGCCACTAAAATTATCAGGTGATCAAATATGGCACACACAAAGTGCCACTAAATCATATATTAGTGGCATAAAAGTTAAATGTCACTAAAACCGTATGCCACTAAATGTCATTTTATTTGTTGTGTATTCTCAAAATATCTTGACACTAACTTAAGCATTGGAGAGGCTTAGGGATCCCTAATGCCTACCTTTGCAAAAATATTTTGTGTTTTTGTAGGAATACCTGGAGAAGATACGAGGCTATATGTCTCAGCCCAAGTTTTGACCTGAAATCAAAACTTGAAGAAGACCCCGCACTTACTTTATGTCTAGTTGCAAAGTTTTGACCTGAAATCAAAACTCAAGAGACCTTTGTCTTTCATGAAGACTTAGAGTTCATACCCTCGCCACTAGCGCACGAATATCCTGCTATAATCCAAGATAATGGGACCAGTACACACATGAGTGGCTGACAATTTCATTATCGAGGGTTATAACTATGGATCCTCCGTAATATCCCGGTATAGTTGGAGATTTTGGGACCGGTACACGCATGAGTGGCCGACAATTTCATTTTCAAAGACTATAACCAGGGATCCACCGAATTCCGGCCTAGTCGCCGGTATCTTTCGGCCTTGTCGCCAGTATTTTCAGCCTTAGTCGCCAGTATAATCGGCCTTGTCTCCAGTATTCCGGCCATAGTCGCCAGTACTTTCGGCCTTGTCGCCAGTCTAACCGGCCTTAGTCGCCAGTATATTGGGATTATCCCAATCTTTTTTTTTTGAAGATGTGCAGGAACAAACTCCCAAGAGCACCTAAGCATATAACTTCTACTTGGAGTGTGCCTAAGGATATCGAAGAGACGGACTCCACTCTCAAGAGTGTTTCAGGATATCGCATAAGTACATTAATTATATACCTGAAGATATCAAGGTATGTAATTTACGCATAATTTTAACAGGGATAAGGAAGGCTTCGAGAATGAGTCTACTCTTTCAAAGAGTTGGTATTTATTTCTTAACCTTCTTAATATTCTACAACAATCTTTATCTCTGAGTAGAAATATTTTCATTCAGAAATGCCTAACCCTATCACGAAAATTTTACAAAAATAATACATATATAGATACATTGAATATTTATTCTACCTGAGAATATATCAATAAAAACTATAGTAATATTCTTAATTTTCTTACAATCACTATCCTGATCAGGATAAGTCGAGACTCTTCTCAATTATATTCTGGTTGTAAAATATCTATTAGCAAAAATATTCTGAAAAACACTTTAAGGGAAATAATAAGAATATTTACAAAACATAAGTGTTTAACTTATTAAGACAATGTAATTCTATTCAAAGCGTAAGTACTATTAGTACTTATTAAATTAAAAATCCAACAAATCAACAGATATTCAGAATATCCTTAATATATTTTTGATATTCAGAGATATATTAAAGCATAAACGTTCAATTAAAGGAGTAACATCATGGTAATATACCAAAATACTAGTTACCATAAACCATTAAAACTAATATATTAGGCTTCGCCATGAAACTAATAATCCTTTCACCCAACACATTAATATTGTTTAGCTAAAGGTACCACTGGAAATATATAAGGATATTCTAGAATGATTTTTCTAAAGCATATTTGGTATGTTTTCTTAAAGTATAAACAATATCCTTATTTAGGAATATTCTAAAATCATTAGAAAGTATCGGGCATAAATTGCGGATTAATAAGCTTAAGTCGATAAGTAATTGGACTTATTCATAATACTAAAAATTATCATAGGAACTTAGAATCCACAACAAACTTTTAAAAGTTTCATACATTCTTTACAACTCTCAAAATGATAGAAGGAAATATAAAGATAAGAATAATTGTAAATTCTGAATCCTAAGAAGTAGCAAAACATGTTCTCACGAAGATTGAGTCTGAAAATTTTTTCAGCTGTATGTGTTAAGAACAGCTTACAAAATTCTGGGGGCAATTGTTGTGGGTCAATTTTTATGCTCTGAGATTCAGGA
This sequence comes from Mikania micrantha, assembly GCA_009363875.1. Taxonomy (NCBI): domain Eukaryota; kingdom Viridiplantae; phylum Streptophyta; class Magnoliopsida; order Asterales; family Asteraceae; genus Mikania; species Mikania micrantha. The sequence continues at coordinate 83,838,015 of CM018691.1, read as the reverse complement.
TATCCGAGGATAATCCGGAATATGGGATTCTTAAATATCCTGAATACTAACGTAACTAATCGATCTCTTCTTTGTATAGCTTGAGATAGTCTTGCAGGTTACTTGTTGTGGACTTGATTTTACCTTAAAAGTCGGGATACAGTCAAAGGAAACATGGGAACATACTAAATTATGGAAACAAGTGGAGAACAAGTCACCAACGGTCATGTTGACTAAATTGGACCTAAAGACTCGGGATTCACCTAAATAGGATGGTTAAATATGGTAAATGGACGTGGTAGCTGTCACATGGCCATTATTCCGAGATTCTTGCTGGGATATTCGGGAATTTAGTTAATTTAGCTGTTACAAAATGTTGTATATAAAGAAACGGCCGGTGATCGATTAGGGACGCGTTTTTCATCATCTTTTCTTCATTTTCTCTCAAACACACACAGATTCAAGCAATTGTAGCACTTAGTATCGGTCATCCAAGCTCAAACACTTGTATTTTCATCGGTTTGTTGATAATAAACTAGGCAGAGTGACAATTTTCACCTCCCGAGGTTTTTATGCCGGCAATCCTAAGAGATTAAGGGCTTTTCCTCGTATATATCTCGTGTGTATTGCTATTTTTTCTGTTTGGTATATTCAAATATCCCCAGGGATATTCGGGGATATATCCTGAACATATATTCGGTATATTCAATATATTTGCTTGTAAAACACAATACCCCACTTTTCTAATTCGGTTTTGCTAAAAGTTAAGCTTGTTAATTTTTACCCAAAACAAGAACAGTATATCAATTGTATGCATTTGAATGAGAATTCAAGTACAAAAATACAACGAATCACGAGAAATAACAAGGGTGAAAACAAATGACGAATACAAATCGGTTGTGATATGATTTCCCTAAATGACAGAAATCAAATAACCGACAAAATCAGTAAGGAAACAATGTAAAACTATTCATAACAATGTGAAAAGCAGTTAGGATTAGTTGAGTCCGTCTGTGAGAATGTACAATTCAAACAACAGTTCAATATCGTTTACGAACGATGAACTGACAGTGTGTTTGCGTGGGTGACGATTCACACAAACATATATGTGGGTTTAATGTTCTGAATGACAACTGAAAAATAGAAAACCAAATCAGAAATTGAAACGTACGATCGTATTCGTACAGTTAGCGCTCTGTACGAAAACGCGCGTAAGTTACGTTTTCTGACGAAACGGCGAAAATAAACGATTACGAACTCTAAAATAATAAAAATAAATTAAAAATAATATCTATTAGGAATTACAACCTAAAAAGATTTAAGTTAAACTATTTTTATAAAAGTACGCGCAATTAACGTTAAATAACGAAATAACGAGGTTTAACAGTCTGATCCCGAACGAAACAATAAAAATAAGTAAAATATAATATTTTACGTTTTACAATTTTGAAACTTATCTAAAATAATCAAAGAAATCTAAATTTCAATCTAAAAAGTTTAATTATGCAACGGTAATAAAACGCGCGTAAAAATACACGAAACCGACACCGAGGGAGACCGAACACGCGGGGAACCACTCGGGGTATAAAAACCCATTTATTCTCATCATCTTCTTCCTAATTGACAGCGATACACTCTCTCTCTCTCAAACTCAAGAAAATCCCGGTTTTGGATTCCCACCCAAGAAAAGCACACAAAAATCTTCATAACTTCTTCATTTCTTAATCAAATTGCGCAAATAATATATCGAAACAACCGTCTCGACGAGAGGAACCTGGAAGTACAAAGGATCGGAGCTAGTTCGAGCTAAATCGGCCGGAATCTTAGAGAGAAGTTTCTGCAGAAAAAAGGTAAGTTGTCACTGTTTTGGTTATTTGAGCTGGTAATCGGTTTTCAGCCTTATAAACACTTAATTTCTGCACTAAAGTGAGTTAGGATCTGAGGAAACATGTAAGATTAGAGCTGGGATGTTCGAAATGTGGGTTTAAGAGGCTGGACCTCAACACAGACGCAAGAACAGCGAACAAATCTAGTATTGACGGCTTCCAGGTGGACCAGCAACTCCCCACCGGAAATGATAAGTTTGATGGCCTCTATCTTGTCCAACTCTGGTCGGGATTAGTAGTGTCTACTGGGCCAAGATTCTGGGAAGTGAGCCTTGTTGATACTAAAGCTGAACGGGGGCAGGCCATCGATATTACCCTTGTCGGTGCTGTTAGTATCGATCAGGTGGGTTCTTGGTTGAATCATCAATATTAGTCAGGTTAATCACCATGTTCAGCTGCCAAGAACAGTTGATAATAACCTGCTTTGGTAGCCAAATAATCCAAAGTCGAGAACCAAGTCATTGGTAGAGAACCCATTTGATCCCATCGAGAAGCATTTGTTCTTGGCCGAGAACCCACATGAGTCTTGAACATCATATTTTGACATATAGTGACCGAAAACTCTTTTCTTGTTTTTTTGAAAGTTCTGGCCAAGAATTAAAAGGACAATTAGGAAAACATGGTGGACCACCCACCTATAATAAATTACTTAATTTAAGTCAAAAACTCAAAGTAATTTAGAAACTTTGGTCGAGACTTTTGATTCCAGCCAAGAATATCACATGAATCCAAGAATCCAATCCTTTTGTTGTCGCCCATAATATTTAAAACTATTATAAATCGAAAACCGATTGGGCTTTAGGTGCAGTCGGGTTAAGATGTTATCACCTATATTACCTAAACATTTGTTAAAAATATTGATAAACTTTAAAACAAATGTTTAACTCGTGGACATGTTTCTAAAACATGTCAAAAGATTGTAACGAAATCCCATTTTGATCAAAGTAACAATAGGATTACTTTTGTAAAATAAGTTAACCACTTTACTACAAAGTTGGTGGATTTACTTAAGTGAGTTATCAATTGCTAAAACTTTTCGTAACACTTTAAACGATTGGGTTTTATTATGTTTTTATAACATAATATGTACATAAACACTCTCAAGCGATATTAACCATTTCAAGATTTACACAAGGGTAATATTCTAGGTGTTAACCTAAAGACCTAAGTTGGACTTGGGAGAATATTACGATACCCACAATTTTACAATTGGTTAAAGTCAATAACAAGAATAATATATAATACAAGAATGTATTTCGTACTAATCTTAATCAAAAATTGATTAAGTATTAGTATGTTATACCATCAAATGAGTTCAAGGAAAATTCGAGGCACAAAGACTATAAAAGTTAACCAACTTTAGGGTTAACCTACGAAATGATAACTCGTACTTATAAGTTACCAACAAACCAAACACAGGTTGAATACAACATCAGTACAACAACATACAGCGTGTATATTCCTTGAGTCTTAGTCAACCACTACAATCACCAGGTGAGTTCATATGCCCCTTTTTACTAATCTTTTGGTTTTAACTGTGGGGCTGAGAACATGCTAAAACTTTTATTAAATGTTTTAGTACACTGTACGGTAATAAGGTTTTTACTTTGTTATTACAACTATATGCCTTATTATGTAAAAGTTGATGACTGTGAGTTTATAACTGTTATTTCTGTTATACAATATCTATGATTACTAGGCGATAAAACTATTATTCCTCTGTGATTACACTGTAATTCTCATGAGGAATACATGCTACTTCTATTGAATTATTTTATTAATTCTAAGGAAAATTATAACAATTAATTATGAGCGAAGTGATTTGTTATACCTATGAGAACATGTGTGTTATGCTTATTGGATTGCTATGAGTTGATGACTATGGGTTGATAACTATGAGAACTCTTCTGATTTTTAGTCAGTCTATTCCAACTCTATCATTTCTAACACGGGTGATGAGAGTATGATAGTGACTGCTAATTATCTCACCACTTCTATTCTGTGGACTGGCAGACTGAGAGATTGACTTCACTCCTGTCATTAGCTGGTGGCAGATAGTTGTGAGGTCTTGTGAAAACTAATAAATCCGGATTTAATTGAGGACATTGTGGTTTGCCTTTGTGGTGACTGCAATGTGGTCAATTAAATTATGATCACTTATTGGGATATGACTACGTGTCAGACTTGCTCTCACTTCCTAAACAGATGTGAGTAATAGTAAGTCAAAGAGTAATACCACCATTAATAACTGTGGTAATCCACCATTTATAACTGTGGAGATTTGTACTACTCAGAAACCTATTGTGTTATGTTAATATCATGATGATGTAACGGTTTATCCTATTGGAAATTTTGATTGTGATTAAGCTTATGGGTGATGAAATGGATATCTATAGCTACAATACAGGTGGTATTGAGTTCTGTCAAGTGTGTGGTGGGATGTCGGCTGGGGCTTGTCCCCTACGTATGCCCTATATATAAGCATGCTTGACCGGGCAATATCCTATCTTCAAAATGATGGTTTTCAAAGGAACCCTCCCTATATCCATACAGGGAGGGTTCCTTTGAAACCATCATTTTGGAGAAAACTAATCACAATCATTATCAATTCATTTTTTTTCATTTTTATTTCCTTTTATTATAAGATAAAAATGTAAAAAAGGAAAAAAAGATGTATTTTAGGTTATTACATATATGTAACTTGTATGCTACACATATTGATTATATATATGTAACTTTGTAAGTTACATACATAACTTTTTGAGTTACATATACGTAACTTCGTGATTTCCATATTTTTTTCAAAACATTTTTTTGTTATAACATTTGTAAGCTAATAATAAAAACTCATGAAATTTTTTTCTTAAAAATTTATTGATTAGTAAGAGTTTTTTAGTTTTTCTCCAAACTAAGAAATTTTCTCATTAACCCTTCCTTATAGCGTTAACCCGTTAACCCTGGCGTTTTTTGCCCGAATCTTTGTTTTTTTTGTCATGGTTTTTATTATACATAAATAGGGGGGTTTCTTTTTTGTGTTTTTGCTAATTCATCACCGTTTAGAAATTAAATCAAAGTGTAAGTTTCTTACACTTACTTACATCAGATAGTGTAACTTAAACTTACAATTGATTTAATTTCTAAATGGTGATGAATTAGCAAAAACGCAAAAAAGAAACCACCCTATTTATGAATAGAAAAAATCATGAAAAAAAAACAAAGATTCGGGCAAAAAATGTTAACGGGTGAACGCTATAAGGGAAGATTAACATTTGATCCTCTCCCTATATATATATATATATCATAAGGTTAGAAATGTTATAAGGTTAGAAAGTTATATATAATTTTTTTTAATAAAAAAATGTAGATCACGAAGTTACATATATGTAACATATAAAGTTACATATATGTAACTCATATATTTAGTGTACAAATTACATATAATCAATGAGTTACATACAATTTTTTTATTATTATTTTCTTTTAGCTAACAAATTTAACGTTATAATATAACAAAATATGTGTGTGTGTGCGAGGGTTTAAAAGAAACTTCTCACTTTGAAGAAAACTGAAAAACTCCTACTAACCAATAAATTTTTAAGAAAAAAATTTCATGATTTTTTATTATTATCTAGAAATGTTATAAATAAAAAAAATTTAATAAAAATTACATATATATAACTCATATATGTAGTGTACAAATTACATATATGCAATTTGTGCTAATTCACAAACGTTTAAAAATTAAACCAAGTGTAAGTTTGCGTTACACTGCGAGTTATATTTATTTTTGCGCCAATTACACTGGCGTAATGTTCTAAACGGTAATAAATTAGCAAAAACACAAAAAGGAGCCCCTGATTTATGTATAATAAAGGCAATGAAAAAAAAATTCAAAGATTTGAGCGAATTTTGTTAGGTTAATGGGTTAACTCAATTAAGGTGGGTCTTTAATCATCGCATCAACGTTTTGTTTCTGGTTTCTTTACATTTACGAGTATTATTGGTTTGCCACTTTGTGTCTATGCTATGTTGTTTTGTTGTGTTCCTATATTGTACGTTGTGCTATTGTTCATCAATAAATATTTCCATTTTATTGAGTCGGTTCGAATCAGATCAGGTTACCCAAAATATAATAAACATAAAACAAAAATCAAAAAGACGTAATAAAAATATGGCAAATCATCAACTTTTGATTAGAGTGATATGACTAAATCACATTAAAATTTAAGTATCTCACAAATAAGCTCCAACTAGAGAGTGAGTCTAACTAGCAAACCGTTGAAGTAAATATGTTGCTTCTCTTTTATTTAACTACTCAAAAAAAAAAAAGAAAAAAAAATCCAAAACTTATTAGACTATGTTGTTTTGTTGTCTTCCTGCATTCCTGTGTGATATTGCAAATATATATATATATATATTAATAATAAAATAAAATAATATAAAATTAAAATTAAAGTAGTAATAATAACAGTAATAAGTAAATAAACAAGTAATTATAATAGTAAAAATAACCATAATAATAATAATTATAGTATATATGTGTATTTATATATATTTACCCAAAAAACAAAACTTTTTGAACCGGGAGTCTATTACGTAGCAGCCTCTCTATCTTATTGAGGTAGGAGTAATGTATGTCTTCATCTATCTCCCCCCAAACCTCACAAAATAGGATTACACTGGGTACGTGTTGTTGTATTGGTTTGGTTCGCCACTTTCATTCCATTCTTGTCATGATGCACTAGTCTCCCTTTGTTAGGATTACATGCATTTTTGCTCCATTAAATTTATGTTTTAAATTTATGTTGTACTTGAAATTACCATCTTTTGAGTATTTATTCTTGAGAGTTTTTATATATATGAAAAGGTTAAATTCATGAAAAGATTGATCATCTCGAATCGGTCTTTAAGAGTTGGTGTTTTCGTTCTTGCCGACAATTGTAGAAAAACTTGTTAAACACAACTACTCTTGCAATTTGTTACCACCTCTTCATTGCGCAAACTTCCTTTTTCGCATTGTCTCCCTCTTCATCAATCAAAAATGCGCATTCATAGCCGACCTCGATATTGTTTCTACCAAATTTGAACTCCAACATCGACGACTCGCTTAAAACGAGCCCAATGTAACCTTTTTATCGCCTGTGAGCAATAAACCACCACTACCACCATTAGTGGCGTACGCTGAAATTTTTTCATGCGAGATGGAAAATTTTTGTGGGCTATTGTTCATCAACAAATATTTCATTTTATTGAGCCGGTTTGAATCGGATCGGGTTACCCAAAATACAATAAACATAAACAAATCACAAAGACGTAATAAAAATATGTCAAATCTATGACTAAATCACATTAAAATTTACTTAGAGAGTGAGTCTAACTAGCAAACTGTTAGGGTTAAGGTGTTGCTTCTCTTCAATTTAAATATCCAAGCCCACAAAACACAATTGGTATAGAAAACTACTAAAAAAACATGAAAAAAATCTAAAACTTATTAGACTATGAATGACTCGATATTTGGTTAAATTATTAACTGGTAAATAGCCTTCGTTATGTGTAATACATATTAGGTTATTTGTGGAGTAGTATTATTACTTTTGATATAGACTTAGCCATTATCTTGATCATCAAAATTTCATGAGGGTCATTGATAAAATGTCTTGGGGCTCAGTCGAGGTTAAATCGCATAAAACCTTATTGTGTCCGCCAATGACCATCATCATCGATACCTCCCCAAGACGGTGCATCCTTCTACACCGTTTGTAGTTATTTCCCCTCCCTTTACCTCAAACCAAAAATTGCCACCTACTTCTTCACACCCTCAAAAAGTCACGACCAAACCAACGATTTGTATCCCTACCAAAACGATACAGGTAGCCAATAGCAACATATACTCCACAAATATACTTTACCATCTTGACCCATATCAAGATAAATGGTTAGGTATGGGTAAACAATTATTGTATTTTGTGTTTAAATATGTATTATTATAACATAAAACGAGTTGAGATGGGTAACACCTAAGATAATGTGGGTCAATATATGTAAATTAAAAACTATGTGAATATAATAGATACAAACATGTAAAAATGATCAATAATATATTTGATGTGAAAATCTTTAAAAATTATTTAAATAAACTATTTGTTTAGGTAAACTTATTTAACTTAAAATAAATTAATGTTATTTATTTTAAAAAAATGACTCATTTAAACCCAAACTTATTTTGCTTAAAACACATCCTAACCCGCCCTTATCCTAACTCGTGCTTGTTCTGACCTGATACCCAACCCAGCCCAACCCGCCCATATTGCCAAGCATATCAACAAACATGGCACCAATTAACCACCACCACCAAAATGATCCAACCAGACCCTACACTTCAATTACCGCGCGCTATCACGGACCCCATTTTGACCAAATAATTTACCCATTTTGTCCATCTGAATATCAATTGTACATCTTTTTATGAGTGCCAGGCCCATAAGTATATAGGTGTCCGCTTGCAAACCCAACGAAACAAAGCTTTTCACGTGTCTTGTATGGCTTATAAGGGCGCCGACGCCCGTAAACTCTGACGTGGGTGCCTATAATACAAGGACGGACGCCTGTAAAAGTACGTTTTATTTTTAAGGGCGAATGCTTGTAATTTTAGGGGCAGGTGCCTGTATAGGCCACGTGACAAGCTTTGTTTGGTTGACTATATGAGCGGGCGCCTTTATATTTAGGGGCGTCGACGCCCATAAAAAATATGGACCTTTTGATGCATGAAAAAGTCAAATAGACAAAATGGGGTGTAAATATGATCAAAGGTAATATTCTCTAAAAAATATCCTCATTGACAGTAAACACATGTCATCCATGTCTTTAACAGTCGCATCAACGTTTGTTTCTGGTTTTCATGCGTTTTGGACTAATAGTAGTTTCCAAACTTTTATTCAATGTTGAAGTTGTTTTCCTACTTCCATTTTATGTTGTACTTGTCTCCTGATTGCTAGGATCGCATTCATTTTTGCTACATTAATTATTGCATGTATGTTGCATTTGAGAATTAATGAAAAGTAAATTGAAACAATTACTATCATTCTATACTTTATTCTTAGTTGTTGTCGTACCAATTCATTTAAAAAATAAGTAGAAAGGAACAAAATCTATTGGAATATTAATAATCTCGAATCAGTATCTTAAAAAGTTGAAATAGGGGTTTGTTAAATGTTAATTTTTCTTTTGATTAGAACATTAATTGTATTTGACAAATTCATGCAATTTTATGCTTTTTGATTATTTTATTGGTCACCACCGATGCACTCATATTAGATTTCTACTATCACCGTCTCTAGCTACACATTGCCACCCCCATATTTGTTTATGATATATATACAAAAAGAGATAATGCATTTGCATGTGTTTAGATGGTTCGAGGATCGGATGATTGTAACTAAATCCGATTTACATGGAGTGGGAATTTTTGGTGCGATTCTAAGCAACCGCTTTAAAAGATTGTTAGCATTGTTGATTGTATCTAAAACATTATTATATTTACTCTTTTTTAACTAGGGGTAACATGTGTCTTTATGTCTCTTCCATACCCTACTTAAAGTGAGATTAAACTGGGTGGTCATTTATTTGTATATTTACTCCTTTTAAGCATGTGACGCCTATTTACCGGGCTAACAGTAGCTGTAGGATGGTTTTTTTTTTAACGGCGAAGGTCTCGATCGGGTGAACCCTCTGTGTTTCCAGGCCATGTCATCAAGGTTTTGTTACCTGGACCTCCCATGAGCCACCACAACCACCTCAGGAGGAAACCCAACGGGGAAAACCCCCACCCTCCTCAGACCCCTTTTTCGCTAAGGGATGGATTTGAACACAAGACCTTCCATTTTGAAGAATCCTAGGGTACCATTGAACCAATGCCTTACTTTGTTGGATTTACACACACCTCAAGTCAAACAAAGATAAATGTAACTTTCAATTTTAGCGTTATATATTTTTTTTCTATTTATAATTTTGTGTAATTAATTGTTACATATTGTTTCTATAAAAGTTGTATAAATAAAAGATTTTACTGATTTTATTTTGTGTGTTACTAACTTTATTTGTTTTGTATTTCTTAATAAGATAATTTTTAAACTTTCGAATTATACTTTAGTCAATTTAATATATACTATATTTGTTTCTATTTTTAACTAGTAATAAAGTCGCGCATTGCGGCGTGCATGTACATTTCGTAATACGTGTAGCGATGGTGGCACATAGACGTATTGATATAATAGGGCTTTCTTTTTTCTTTTTCTTAGTGATTGTAAAGGAGGGCTTGGCTATCTTATAGAAAGGGAAGGCAAAGACATTGAATGGCAAAGGGAGGCGGCTCGGTAGGGACGAAATGGGAAATCGTCAAAGATGACTTCTTTGTTGTTGAAACGAAAGGCTAAATAACACCAATGATTCTCTTCTTGATCGAATCTATGGAAGCATTGGTTGATTCTAACTGCTATGACGCGATCATCTTTTTTTAGTATGTCGCTCCGTGAGCAAGGAGAGAAAACAAAGAGGGTTGTGCTGATCATTCCCTCATTAATTTTCAAGTCGTTTATATCTTTTATTGCTACCCAATTCTCCCATGACAAAAAGTCTTTCTATTTTTGTGAAACAAAATTTACATTCCTAAAATATTAAATTGAAAGAAACTTGTATGAAAAAATAATTTTGAAATTAATGTCAAAAAATCGTCAGGAAACCTACGACATGAAATTTATGTATGAATATTAAATGAGAAATGGAGATGATGTCCCCCTGTTGACTATATTAGTCAGTTGGTTTTTTTTTTTCTTTTTTTTTTAAGAATAACTTTCATTCACACCAAAAAAAACAACTAATGAGTCCTCGAAACAAGGACCACAAGGAAAACCGAAAGTTACATCAAAATAAAAGGAAAATCACACCAAACCTTCCACTCTAGACATTTGTATCTAGACCTATTTTTAATCCAAAAATAAGAAGACGCTTTTATCTTAGTCACGACGTCCTCAACCTTATTAAATCAAAATCTTTTTTTTTAACTTTAAGTTGAATAATTAAAAGTATCATAAGGGTTGATTTTCTTAAGAAGTTGAGTTAAACATGACTTTCTTTAAATCTTGTAAACTCCCGAGTACTCACTTTTAGTAAAAAGTAAAGTCTCACCGGTAACACTTTAACAAATAACAGGTGAGGAGATGAATCTTTAGCTTAATCTCGAGTTCTGAACTAATTGAGGGCGAGGGTTTATGTTAAAAGAATCAATATCAACAACTTACAGATTCAATTAAATCTGTGATCAATCAATAACAAAATCAAAAAATCTAACTCACAAATGACCCTAATCTATTACAACTCGATTTAAGAATAATACTCAAAACCCTAAGACTCAACAGAAATTAGATCTGAATACAATATAACCAGAAGAACAAAGAGATATACAGATACCGATTTACAGAGAAGACTAAGTAAACAAGAGTTTTTTTTATCAAGAATATAATCATATTGAAGATATAGAAAAAGCAGAGAAGAAGAAGTAGAAGTGCCCTTCTGTGCAGTGACTCAAACCTTCTCTTAGAAACTCTACCTATAGATATTTATATACTCATATTTTCAGATAAACCCTTGAGGATATAGAATCTTTCACATCTGCTTTCACCTTTTAATATTTACACTTCAAGTCCCTCAACAACGTGAAACTTTCATAACCAATACAAACATTTCAAGTTAGTTAAACCTAAAATTCTAAAAACATGTTTATACCATATAATTTGATTATCTAGCTTATTATTTCTACATTTTACCTATTCCAAGGGTTTCAGCGCATCATGCGGTACAGTATCACGGTCGTCGATCGAAGAATCGATCTTAGTTACCAATCATTAGGATAACTAAAGGTAGCACGACGGGACCCTCTGCCGTTTAACAAAATATAAAAAAAGTAACGAAAAAGACATGAAATTTAAAGAATTAAAAATTTCTTAAGGGGTTCATTCTGTTCATAAAACTGAATTAGGCATGATTTTTTTTTGAATCTTGTTATGTATTATAACTAAAAGAAGGTGAAATGTCTATTTTGTAATTACCGTAAGTAGTAAATGTAATAAAAAAGATATGGAAATAAAGATATTGGTACCAAACAAAGCAATTACTATCGGCTCATTGAAAATTTTTGTTAAAATATATAGAATCAGTAGTAAATGAACAACAGTATGAGACTTGGTTAGTAGCCTAAAATTGGTCATTGAGTTTACTAAAAAGGTATAGCTACAAATTACACCCATGTCGGTGCATGTTAGTTTGACTATTCTGTTTTGATGGATAAAAATAAAGTGAAATATTTATCTAAGATGGGATGTAATTTACAAACGTGACATTAAACAGAAATACAGAATGACAACATCACAAGGTCCAGTCTCCACAAAAAGATCTGTTGTTTTACAAGTGTTTATTGCCTAGAATGTTGACTTGCTGGATGTGGGTCACCGGGGTATTTAGAGGTCATGGGTGAAGTTCAAAAGTTGTAATATGCAATAATAAAAACATAAAATTGTTAGTTAAACCTGACGATTAAAGAAAGTTTGTAGCATTGTATGTAATCAAGTTCTACTATGTTCTTACAATCACGAATAAGGAAAAATGTAATGAGGCAAGAATAAACGTATATTCTTGAATTTATGTTTATTTAAATCAAAGGTATTCAATAATTTTGGATTTATTTTACTTTCATATTGAATTGAAATTAGGATGCTTGATTTTCAATTAAAGAAAGTACGAGGTGGTTCATGCAAAGGTCTCTTAATTGTGAGCATCTTCGTAGTAGAATCTGGGTGTTGTGGATGGAGGTGAAGTGGGTGATTTTTCATCACTGTTTACAGCGATCGTTCTATCTCTTTTCATATTGACGTGTAGTAGTTTCGAAGTTCCTTTGATGGAATGAATTATGCCTGCTAACACTTTCGAGTTTTTGTTTCCATATAGCATGACCATATCAGGATAGCTGGTGTTAATGATATTGGTTATTGCTTTGTTGTAACATCAGTGCCGGAAGCGTTACGAGAACAGTGATCTCAACAGTAACTTGCACAGTAACTCAGGTACACACTATGTGAAACTATGTATATGCTATTGACACTTGATGCTTGACACTAAACTATTATGCTATTGTTCTGAAATCTGACTTAAACCTTATGGTTTAACAGTCAAAAACACATCAGACAACACTGAACTGACACACTGATGCTTGATTGAATGCTAGGATGTATAAATGTATACGAGGTTAAACAGAACAAAACCATAACGGTTGTTGTTGCAGAATGCTCAACCGACGAATTATTCGTAGAGGTGACGATCTGTACGAATAAATCTGAAAGTTTAACGTTCTGAAATGATGGCCGAAAAGTAGAAAACAACAATCTGAAAGTGAATCCAACGCCGTGTTTGTTCGGGTGACGATTCGAATGAATACGCGTGAAGGTGACACGTTCTAACGAAACGAACGACAATAAATTAAGAAAATTAAATGTTTAACATTTATTAGGAATCACAATCTTTTAGAAAATTAAAAATAAAGTTATTTAATTTAAAATGCATAGAATACGCGAACGAGTTAACGAAACGCGTAAAAATAATAAATTACGAGAAATAATTCAAGAAAAGTTAATTTAAAAAGATTTACTAGGAATAACCACTTTTCAAATATTTAGAAATAAATCCTCTTTAATTTAGTTACAAAACACTCGCGTAACGTGCCGGAAACATGACGAAAACGAGAACCGAGCAACCGAAACGAACCCGAATACCCACGGGGTATATAAACCCTAAATGGGTCCATTTCTTCATTTATTACACTTTCCTTCTCTCTCTAAACTCACCCAAGCCGTCACACTCTCTCTCTCTAAGATTTCCAACTTCAAACATCAAGATCTTGTTCATTTGGTGATGAAATCGCGTGTTTTTGGCGTCCACACGTAGCTATCAACATTCTCTACCTGGAAGTACAAACGATCGGAAGATTTGTCCACTAAATATCAAGGTATGAGCAAAGGAAACCTACAAAAACTAGGGTTTTCTAAACTTATGTTCGACCCAACCACCTAAACCGGTTAACAATCCTATATATCGAACCACACGAGCACGAGGAACTCGTGTAGCAAAACAGCAACATGAAACAGCCCTGGGGTCGGGTGTGCTCGAGAATGATGTTGATGCAGGTGCAGGGTTCGTGGAAGGCGAACTAGCCGAACCCTGGGTTGGTCGAAGTTGGCAGCTGCGAACCTAACCCTCGTCGAACCCTTGGCCGAACCTTTCATCATCATGAACGAACCATCAACCGAACCCTGATGTTTCCACGAACCTCCATTGCCGAACCTATACAGCCATGCGAACCTTTTCAGTGGTGAACCTGTATAACCAAGAAGCTGTCATCTACGCGAACCAAGGGAGGACGAACCTTTAAGTGACCATGGTCGATGAACCTATATGGAACGAACCCTAAGGTTCGCCGGGGTTGGGGCTGTTGCTAGAACCTGAAGCTGAACGAACCATTTACGCATGAAACATCTAGCCGAACCTAATGTTTAGGCCGAACCCATAATTGCGGTGATAGGTTCGCTGGTGTGGAGCCACCTTATCATCGATCATTTAAACTCCACGACTTGGGCCATGTTATTCCCCCAGGCCATGCCCAACCTAAGTGGCCCACATACACACCTACACAGGCCATGTGCCTCCTTCGACCCATATAATCTTTGGCCCACATGGTTTGGTTTGAATCGATACATGAAACTTAAATACAAAGGATAATAACGCATGGGTCTTGGTTAAGTTTTACTACAAAGGTGATAATTTTGGAGTTTGATACATTTCACAATTTCAATACATTAAGGATTACAAGGGTTATTCCCTAATTATGTAATCACTAGGTAATAATGGCTTTGAATATAACAAGAACAACAGGCGAGATTGAGACCATAAACCTAAGTTATTTTGAGTGATTGTTAAATGGCATACCAGAATCATTAATTAGCAAAATGACAAAGTGTTAAGGGTTCAAGAATGGGTTGGAGTCAAACACACAACACTAAGACACGTAATACTAATGATCTATAACAATAGAACCAGGGCCAAAGAATAAAGACCGAGACTCACAAGTCTTAGCCAACTTTAGGGCTAACATATACACACACGCAAATCACTACGACTTGTACTTATAAGTTGCAAACAACATGAAATCAATATAGGATCGTGAATACTACTACAAACACAACAACGAGCGCGTACATTCTTGTTTATACTTAGTCAACCATTTCAAACACAAGGTGAGTTCATTTGTCCCTTTTCAAACATATCTGTTTTTACATCGGGACTGAGAAGCATGTTATACATTTTAAACAAACATTGAAATGTTTACTAAATGCTTTTACACTTATTCATGATGCTTATACTAATGCTTAAGATTGTAACTCTTATTCTGAAGCTAGAGACTAAGACTTAAACTATATGCTTGATGCTTATGCTATAAACACAATGCCTAAACTATATGCTCGATGCTTATGCTATAAACTCAATGCTTAAACTATATGCTCGATGCCTATGCTATAAATTCAAGACTTAAACTATATGTTTGATGCTATGCTACTCAATGCTTAAACTATATGTTCGATGCTTATACTATAAACTCAATGCTTAAACTCTATGTTCGATGCTTATGCTATAAACTCTATGCTTAAACTATATGCACAATGCTAATGTTACAGACTATATGCTCAAACTATATGCTAATACTAGAAGTTAAATGCTCAAAGCTATGATTGTATGCTAGATGTTAAGCTTGTAGCTATTCATGGGCTACGTAATTGCTAAACATTGCTAGAGCAAAGCTTATACCTATGCATGAGATACGTGAAAGCTAAACTATGTGAATGCTAAGCTTTTATCTATATATGAGATACGTAAATGCCAAACATTGCTAGAGCAAGGCTTGTATGTGCATACATGAGATATGTAAATGCTAGACTATGTGTGTGCGCAGCTTGTGTCTATATATGAGATACGTAATTGCCAAACATTGCTAGAGCAAGGCTTGTATCTGCATATATGAGATACGTAAACGCTAAACTACTCGGATGCTAAGCTCAAACCAATTCATGAGATACGTAATGGCTAAACATTGCTAGAGCAAAGCTTGTATCTAGATGTGGGCTACGTAAATGCTAAACATTGCTAGAGCAAAGCTTGTACCCATGCATGAGATTGGTGAAAGCTAAACTTTGATTTGTGTAACTATTATCCTCGTATCACATACTTTAAAGCTAACCTATGTGAAGGCTATAAACTTGTAAACTTTTAACAGTATGCAAAAGCTATGATGATGACGGAATTGGGTAGTAGGTAAAACGCTTAAGTATCATTAACAACAGTGTCATATGCGGATTAGTATGTGGTGGGATGGCGTCTGGGCGGGTTGTAGGCTCGACCCTTTCGTATGCCCTATATATAAGCATACCGATTTGGATATTACATGTGATGTTAATGAAGTTAAGGTTTTACCGAAAGAGGTTTGCTAAAGCTATTTTTCAACAAATAAACTGTATGAACTCACCAACCATTGTGTTGACTTTGTTTTCTTACATGCTTTCTCAGGTGATGCACAGGTTTAAGCTAAGGCTCAGGATTGCATGCTAGGATGCCCAGATAGAGGACCTAGTAAACTTTTGGAAAACACATATTTTGTCATTGATACAAGTCACTTTTGATATCTTGTACAGATACAAGATAGTGAACAGTTGATTCTTTTGATAGGTTTACTTAGTTAAATTACCAAACATTGACATTTGTAATTTAACTTTGTAATCCTAGTTTAATGTTTTATTGTGCTTTAGTTATTCTCAATGTTGATACTATGTAAACAATCTTATCATCATGATTATCACTCACGATATCGCGCCCCGAGAACCTTCCCCGGCGGGGAAGTCGATCCGTCCCGCCGGCTCGGGGTGTGACATTCGTTGAAGAAGACATCCTCAATGGATGAAGAACATGGTTATGTTCCTTAGGATATGCTTGTTTTATTTAATATTTAGGCTTACATGAATACTGTTCGCCAATGATCTCATGGTCCACAAAGATAAAGTTGTTTCCATGTGGATAAGCCTTGTTTTTGCATTCTAGACAAAGCACATAGTACCAGTCATGATATTCATGTATGTCTTGGATGGTGACAATGCAAGTATAACGTCCCTGTTGATATATGTTATGTGTTAATACGATTATATTATCTCAATGTTATTATTACTAATTAGATTGTTCATCCATTGTTTAATTTCATCACTTAATAAGGTTGCGATCGTGACATGTTTTCTAATGTCAAAATGTTAGATGGCTTGGGGGAGTTTGTTAAATCTTCATGGGAATATGTATATATTAGTGATATTTTTATAGAGAGGAAAATAAATCTTGAAACTATTTAATAGTGGGCTTTATCTAGTTAGGTATGTTTTCAAATTTGGAATTGTTGGGTTGATAGTGATGGTTGTTGCGGATGTAAATTCCAGTTGTAAGCACCCTATGTCACACGAGCTCTATGTTAGCTATTGTTTATTTTCTTGATAACATAATTATATAGCTAGCCTTTGAATTCATTGACAATGGTTGAAGTGATCGCTAGTGCTTGGCCGTTTGCGCCTTTTTTCAATATGGCTAGCCTTCTCCCCCATAAAATTATATCGATAACGTGGTGCCTGTTGGATAAAAAAATTATATTATTAAAAATAAGATAAAGAATATGTTGCACCCCGACTTTTCTGGCCGCCGAGGGCGCGATGTGATCGGCGTCAGTCATGCGCATGATCGTGGTCTCCGGTCACACTTGCGAGACCTATATGTCCATTTATATACATACATCCAATATTATAGATAAAACAGTTTTGTAAATCAGAGTTGCGGAAGCTAAGTTAATTGTTTTCAAAACAGTAAAAAACATAAGTTGCGTAAGCGTTTTAAGTTGTTCAAACACTACATAACAAAAATGAATAATTAAAGTGTTCTCAACAGCCCAAGACACCTGGTAGTTGCATGAGACCTCGTCCTAGCATCCTAGTCCTGAGAAAACATGCGAGTAAATGTCAACACAAAGGTTGGTGAGAGCACAAGTTTTGTATTAGCAGTAAACAATAAATGTGTAAAGTAAATGTTGAGGACTACATATTATTACAATGCAATACCGATTGATAGCTAGTAAACACATTTATATTATATGTGGGTTCAAAACGGAAGCTGACTACATGCCTCCCGCCATGTCCATCACACAAGACAATGGCAAATGTGTTTGGTCAGTTTTTTCTCTGTTCCGACTCATAGTCGGGGTGGTCTTCCAGGCGCACAACACAAGGGCTTGTCTGACCCAAATAGTACTATCCAAGATTACCACGTTGTGCGCCCCACGTTATTAACGATCCAAGTTGTGTTTGTGAGGACTTTGTTGTGATGTGTGCCACACATGTACATATAGTGATAAAGCATGTCCATATGTATCCAAAAATATGTTTGATGTTCAAAAACAATTATATGCAATGTTTTCTCTCCCAAAAGGTAGAAAATAGTGAAAAAGGGCCATGAACTCACCTAATTGTATAGTCCCTGTTTGTGTGTTCGCTACAGCGAATGCTAGCACCTGCTAGTGGTTACCTGTAATCATATAAGTTATGAGTATGTGTTCTTGTGGCGTGTTGTATCCCATACAACTCCATATGTCAGTGTGCTCAATCGAGTGTGTTTGTTGTTGTTGACTCGACAAATTGTTGGTGACACGTTTGTTATGTTTAGTTCATTTATGTGTCATTTTGATCTTAACACGCAAGTAGGACATTATCGTGCATCCTACGATTCTAATCATAACAACGTTTACGTAAGTCACGTATGATTGGATTTGAGCTGGACAGAAGCTGTGAAGGCTTAAATGCGGCTGGTGATGGAGTTCCATGTGCTTGGTGGTTGTCTCAACTTCCTTGAGCTCCAAATGTTCACCAAAATGCAAGAAGAAGGCTTTGGCTGAATCAACAGAGGTTTGGGAGCTGCTTTGGCAGTGTTTTGGTCGAGAGTATGCAAGCGAGTTCGTTTGTGGGGTGAAAGAAACGAAAAGTGAAGGAAAGGGATTGCTTCTCATCACGTCCTACTAAGAGAGTCCTCCGTGACTCTCGGCGTCTGGCCAAGGACAAATTAGTCGGGTTGTCCACCGAGACACACCGCATACCGCCAAGGTGGGAAATGATCGGTCGTGGCATACCGACAAGTGTTTTGGCTGAATTCAAAATTCCCGCCTATGCTTCACGTACCGTGAAGGGTTTACTTCGCAGATTTTTAATTTTTGTTTATTGGATTTCTTTTGCGTTTGCTTCGTAACGTTTATTATAATCGTTTAGTTTGTGTAAATCACATAAAAACATAATGACACATTTATTCATTCAATTTGTTGTTTTGTTTGTTCACCAACGTTCGTGTAATAAGACTTTTGTGTGTTTCCGTAATTCCTCGAATTACCGATTCGTGATTGTTAGTGTTCATCTTTATGAAATGTTTGCACAATTGATCAATCATAATCAATGTGTACTGTACAATTTGATAATTCCCCGAAATCGTTTTGCAATTGTGTTTGTGTTTGATTGATTTAACTTATCCTAGTTAAATGAAATGCAAGAAGCATGAATGTGAACTAAGAAATTGTATGTGTTGCAATTTACCTGAAATTGCCAGGTGTCACAGAATATTATAACCAATGTAGTTTATACTTTAAATAAATGTAAAAACCTATTTTGATTTGACTCGGCCTTATATTAAGTAGATAAATGAGTATAAACTTTTATAGGACGGAAGCTTTTTAAAAGAAAATTAGGTTTTTGCATTAAAAGGTGGATATAGGTGAGTGGATTAGGATTCATCAATTTAGGTGTTCTTTCTTTTTTCAAAATAGATCTTCCTGGCCTCTTTTGTCTGCTTACGTAGATAACGGCCTGATGTAGGAGGGTTCAGATTGTTTGTTTTTTGAAAGACTATTCATTAAAAAAGGTCTTCCCAACCTATTTTTCACACAGATCTAAACAACCCTCTTTTATCCTCTTCCCGTGTTTTTTTTCCTTGCTTGAAAAATTAGATTTTGAAGTGGACCGTTACTCCACAAAACGCAATTTTCCACAACATCTTGCCACCGCTTCCACTCGCGGTTCAGCCATGCATTCCACGGAGCTTCCAACATTTCACACGTGACCTAGAAACTGCATTTCCCGTAGCCCGAAGGTGCATTTGGAAAAATTAGCATAAATTCTCTTTCCTCAGGGTCTCCAATACCTCTCATAAGTGACAAGCATGATCTCCTCGTTCTTTGAATAAATCAAAATATCGTCAATAAACACAATCACCGATCGGTCCAATATCGGTCGATATACTTGGTCATCAAATCCATAAATGCTGTAGGAGCATTCGTCAATCCAAATGACATAATGAGAAATTAATAATCCCCATAACGTGTTCGGAACGCAGTCTTTGGAATATCCTGCTCTTGAACTTTCAACTGATGGTAACCTGATCATAGATCTATCTTGGAGAACCAGCTTGCACATTTCAATTGATCGAACAAATCATCAATTCTAGGTAGAGGATACCTATTCTTTACGGTCAATCAATTTATTCAGTCCCGGTAATCAATGCAAATCCTCATGCTTCCATCTTTCTTCTTTACAAACAGAACCGGTGCTCCCCAAGGGGAAACACTTGGTCGTATAAAACCTTTGTCGAGAAGTTCTTGTAGTTGTATCATCATTTCTTTCATCTCGGCGGGAGCCAAACGATAAGTTTCTTTGGCGACGGGTTGAGCCCCCGGCACTAAGTCGATTTGGAACTTAATTTCCCGCTCATGTGGTAATCCAGGAAATTCCTCAGGGAATACATCATGGAAGTTACACACCACGGTTACATCATCAATCGTCCTCGTATCCGTACGTTCCTCAATCACATATGCCAAGTAGGATCCACACCCTCGCCTCATCATATCATCAGCCTTGATCATCAAAATGATCTTCTGTGCATACATTGCTTTTTCACCATATATCGTCACCAAACTCCCATCCAATGCTCGTAAACATATCATCTTACGTCCACATATGATGTTATCCTCATATCTAGCTAATCAATCCATACCCAAAACCATATCGAAACCTCCCAAGGTTATAAGGAATAACTGTACGGGAAACTATGACCCTCTATCTCAATGTAACAATCATCTATAGCCTTCTTCATCGTGGTCATCTTACCAATAGCTTTCTCTACATCAAATACCCATTCTTCTTCTTAACCTTCCCACTTAATCCATTGCAAAAGGTAGAAGATACGAAACTCATACGGCATCAGAAGCAAACAATACTGATGTAGGAATATTGTTGATAGAAAAGGTACCGGTAACCACGTCGGGGTCCTTAATAGCATCATCATTGGTCATTGTAAAATCTCGGGCTTTACCTTTCGGTTTCTCATTCTCTTTCCTTCCATCTGCCTGATGTTCTGCCTTTGGCCTTTAACAGTACTTGGACAGATGTCCATACCCCTTGCAGTTGAAACATTGGGTGGCATTCGGACAATTGACCGAAAAATACCCCGTCTTCCCACATCGGAAACACAAATTAGTGCCCACCAAGCACTGCCCCGTGTGACTTTTTCCGCACTGACCTGTTTCTTCTTTCTTCAGCTTCTTGCCATGAAATCATCTTTGATAGGTTCGACCTCTTTTGCTTCCGAGGGACCATTTTGTCTTTGATTCCTCCTTGACTGGTTCATCGTCCATGACATCATCCCAAACTATTCCACTAAGCTCCGCTGTAGAATCAAACGTTTTAGGAGCGTTCGCTTTAACATGAATTCGAACCTTTGGAGGCAAACCCTCCATGTACAACTTCACCATTCGCTCCTCTATGCCGACCAAATGAGGAATGAGACTTGCCATTTCGTTGAACATTGATGTATACTGTCTATGATTCAGACTCGTAGCTTTCAACACCAAAAACTCCCTTTCAACCTTGTCGAGCTCATTCTTTGGATAGAAGTGTTTCGTGACCAACTCCTTCAATTCTTCCCGTTCATTTTCTCCATGCCTACAGCACTCTTTGATTGTTTGACTATATTCCACCAGTGGAGTGCGTCCTTAGTAAAAGAATGGGCTGCAAATTTCACAGCCGGATCGGTTTGACACTCCCTGATAGAGATGACAGCCTCCATAGCCGAAATCTAGTGGTAGGTGGCCACTGTATCTTTATTTCCATCAAAGGATGGTGGGTTGCATCCTTTGAAGGCTTTGAAGGCATAGCCCTTTAGTTTCCCTACTGAGAATCACTGCTCTTTGTCTCGATAATTATGACTTCCTCATCTTCCTTGGTCACATGATTATTTCTTATTATATTTCATACATTTTATAATTTCAATAAAGTGACATGACTTGAAATTACGGAATTTAAGTATGGGTGATTCCATATAAAATCCCCAACAAGTTCATAGCAATCGTATTATTGATTTTTAGATGATTGTTTTATATTCCACGACTCAATGATATTATGGCTAAGATTAGTGATAATGATTTATCATCACTATCAATGGTTACATAGAAATCAAATGTTTGTGTATTATACCTCATTATTTTATCCAAAAACAGATCAGCTACCAAACTTCGCTACAAAGATTCAATGTTTAGAACTTTAGAACCTCTATACTCAGAAAATTCTTAAAAGCTAGTCAAAGTCTTCCACATCTATTGAAACATGTCTTAAGTTTATGTTAGCTTGGTAGGCGTTTTGTATGCTATCAAAGTATTAGTAGTGGTGGGTTGGCTGCAATATACCCTATTATATATAAACACTAATAACAATTTGAACTCCTTAAGATATGTAACACTCTATAAACTGGTTATCACATTTCTAATTATTAAAAATCACAAATCTTAAAAACGGTAATAATCAAATTAACTTTTGTGACTCAGGCTCTTCAAAGTCAATATCGAGAGAAAAACCTTCTTTTACAAAACTATATAAGCAAGGGAAAACCTAGGAATTAAGGAAGGTTGCTAATCAACCCATTGATATAAAATTTTCACATTATGAAACCAAAAAAAAATTGAATGTTATTAAAAAAAACAACACGTGTTCATTTTGATATTTCTGCTAGTCTCATTCCTGGTCCATCTACGTATATTGATGTTCAAATTTAAGGAGACCACAAATTGGGTACTCATTGATTACAACATTGGCTAATGCTTATGTTTTTAAGCAGACCGCCATTAATTTTGTGCCTTGTCCAGTTCCTGCTACCACAACAGCCCTTTGCACGCACACTAACAACACATGTATACACATACATACTAAAACCTAGCAATTCAGAAACAAATTGTTTTCTTTTATTTATTAAGAATGTGGGTTCACATCCATTAAATGAAATTCTTAACTGGATAAAAAATTGTTTCCTTTCATTCATAACTGGAAACATACATGCAAACATACATAAATAAAAGACATACATACATACATACATAAATGTCAGCATACATTCATCATAAGAGTTTTACAAGAGCTTTACAACTATAATAATCTATTTCAGAAATTCAAAGGAAAAAAAAATTGAAACTGCTTGCATCAACAAAGCAAACATCATTGTGTTTCAACAACAAATTAAGCAATTCTTTTACTCTAAAATAAAAAAAATGGATGTCCATAACAAATTTCACCTTTTAAATAATTCAAAAGAACAATGCATCAACAAAAGTTTTTGTTGCGGGTCATTGCATGCATCAAACACAATTACCTATTTTGTAGTATAGATTTCAGGTCATAATGAATATTTACATGCCATGGTTTTGTCTTTAGCACATACAATGCCTAAATTATAAATGGATTAAAATTGATACCTTAAAAACTCCTTATCAACTTGATTAAGAATATGATGTTTGTTTTATGCTTCCCTTTTTAAACAGAGCCTCGTAGACAAATGGATCATGATGCTAGCATGTAACCAATCTGACAGAAGGATATTTTATTTACACCCGTTAGTTTTAAAAAATTTTGTAAAATCAGTTTATGTATGTCCGTGAGAAAAAGATCAAAACTACTCAACTAATGATGCTATAGCAAAAAGTTGTCTTAAAGATCACTCAAAACTAATAGAAACAATTGGAGTTCTTGTTAATTCAAACTTAGGAGGGATAAACCTTGACACTTACCTTCTAACATACAACCAAGATTACGTATGTCTGTTTTATATTCCTCTGTCGAACATATTCCTTCACCCAATAACTCAAAACAAACAACCAGTAAACTGTGAAAATAAGAAACTACAATTTAGAATAAAACCTAGCATACATATTAAAACTATAAATCCTAGCATAAATATTAAAACTATTAGGCTAAAAAATTGGTTTAAACCGTTGCATACCTTCCAAATAAGAAATTAGGTTAAAATTTTGTAAGTCACCGTAGTAGAGGCTCTTAACGCTGAGATTGAAGACCTGTGGTGTTTCGAATCGTTGTCTGCGATTTCAAATGTGAGGGAGATTAGATTATAAAAACAAATATGTGATTTCAAATTTCGAATGTGGAGCCAAAAAATGACAAATACCTCATACTTCCTCTGTGATTCAGAAGCGAAGAATCCAATAATTGATGCCTACCTCTTTCGTATGCCCGGGTATTGTCCTCGTTCAGAAGCAATGAAGCCATTGATTTTGCTACTGATTATGGAAACAAACAGAAGGGGTGAAAACCCTAGACGAAAAGTGTTGCTTCTTGGTGATGGGAGCGTATGATTAGAACAAGATCTGGGTAGAAGAAGACTTGTGCATGTAGCTAAACCGTGCATAAAGACTTGTACATGTGGCTCCTTATTATACATTTGTGTAATAAAGTCAACTACCGGATTTTCTTTTGTGTTTTAGCCACTTAAAAACCCTACATTACCTACCCTAGCCTAAGCCTACCTTTTAAAGTCCTTTGATCTGTG